>CM028756.1:40856809-41300516 GCA_016801395.1 Leptodermis oblonga
AATAAATATATACAATATTAAATTTTTAAATAATACAAATAATTGAATCTTTATAAATATATACAATATGAGTTTAGAGTTAATTTTAATTTTTATGTAAGTTGATACAATATATTAAAGTACATAAACAATACAATTTTATATTAGTCAATGTGAGATAAAAACGTACATGAATATTCACGAACAAGCTCAAGCTTCAGTTCGATAAATAAATAAACGAACACAAACAAAATTTTAGACTCAATAAATGAACCTGTCAAATCTCGGCTCGGTAAATTAACAAATTATTCATTAAAGATGGGGAAACTCTTATTAACTCTTATTAATCTCCTTTTTTTTTTTTTCCTGATCAAACAACGTTGTAAATTAACAAATTATTCATTAAAGATGGGGAAGAAGATTAATGAAAAGGATGCTCAACCAAGTGGACTTGTCTCGTTTAAGGACATTCTGCATGGAAGCGATCCAAATAAACTATCAAGAACAGTATATGTGAAGGTTAAAGATCCGGAGTTGCGAGATTCCGGCAAGTATTGGACGACGGTCGACATGGCCGCGGCTAAAGACGACGAAGATTCCGGCGTCACCGAATCTTTCCCGTTCGTGAGATTTTTTGAGTTTATAAGTAGACAATTCGATCGTTGGAAGACTTTCTTAAGAGATCGTTATTAATTGATCCATCTTAATTTCTGTTAATTAATTAGCTAGGTTTCCCATATTATGTAAGGTGTGGGACCCCAAGAAAAAAGAAAAAAAAAAAAAAAAACTCTGGTTCCGTAATTAATTAGTGATGATTACGTTGTAAACTATCTTTATTTAGCAAATTTTGCAGATATTAATTTTTTTTAAAAAATTTTGGGTCTGTTTTCCTTCAAGCAATAGATCGAAATTAAATTTTGCACGGACGGTCCGAAATTCATTATTAATGCAAAAAAATATACCATATATATATATATATATGAAACAAAGGAAAACTAAAAATAATCTACTCATACAACTGGCTATAAACATCATGGGTTTCGACAAGTTAAAGATTATATTGTCAATCATCAATCCAAGCTCGACAATTGCAATCAATAATCTGGGCAAATCAAGAAGAACCAAAGTGGCAATTGTCTGTCTTATCACCCAACACACATTTAATTCATCTGCTTTTAATATTCGAATTAAAATCGAACTCAGAAGAAACAAAGATCGTACCATATATCGATCTGCACTGTAATTTCACTGAAAATTGTTTTCAGTTAATTAATTTCGGGTACAATCTTCCTCCTCCTCTGTTCAAATTTGAAACTAACGTTATTGTTATTATAAATGTGTCTTAATAGTACACGATAATGAAATATAATCCATTTAGTTAATGACATTTAGCGGGATAAATGTTTATTTATTGTTGCATATATGTACGGTCGTTAATATATGTTTAGGATATATATGATCTATATAGTCGACCTGATCAAATAGTGGTGTAAAAACGGAAAGAATAAGCTCTCTTTAACGGGAAGTTCAAGCAAGAAGGGGAAAGAATAAGGTCCATTCAATTGAAGTGAAACAATGTACTGAGAAAAAATAGAAAGGAATATCTAACACAAAGAAAGTAAGAAGTGTCGATACACAATGAAAAATTCCAGGAAATTCTTTCAGGGAATGATGTGACAACCACTTGGAGGAAGTTCATTGGATAAGTACAATTAGAACTACCTAATAGTTATTGCCACGTAGATGACACATCATTCACGAAGAGAATTCCTTAATATTTTTCACCGTGTGTATCATTTTTGGAAAGGTGATACAAGACAAGGAGCAAGTGTTGCAGTATTACTTCTATGATCTGCAAATGATCACAAAGCAAGGAAGGAGAGCTTTGGCATTGAGTAAATAGAGCTCTTCAATATTGGAGTATACACCAACTTTTCCAGCTAAGGAATCAAAGCCTTCTTGACCAGCCAGTTCTTGGACATTCTCCAGAGGTTTATGGACTCTGCCTGCAATAACTCTGCAAACTATCAGAGCCTTTTTCGGGGAAGGATTATCATCCGAACCTTGGATCGATTCGAATGCTCTACTACTCGTGGAAGCTGTGAAAACGCCGATGTCTCTGCTCAGTTCCTTAATTGTTGAAAAACCGTGTCTCAAGATTTGACAGACTGAGCATCTATCAGAGGAACACAAGCTGGATGATCCACTCGTGCCGAGTGGGCATTCAACTGTTGTACCGTGGAATCTCAGCAGTTCGTTGCCATCGGCTAGGCACCTCGGATGTTTCTTTGGTAGTTTGCTAGCTTTGATCTTCACTGTTTCTCTGTAATCCTCAAACTGAGCTATTGTCTTTTGCATATTGTGGACTTTCAGAATCCTTTCTATGCCTCCAGAGCCATTTTCAGATTTTGTCCAGTTAGTCCTGCAGATTATTTCCACAATTTTCCTTGAAGAGTCTCCTTCTACAAGTTCAGTAACTGCATCAAGAATCTGGTTAATACAAGCGTTAAAGAGTGATTATACATTCAGTGTATATTCAGAATGAAACTGTAGAGTGACTAACGTGACATCCACATGAAAAAAAAATTATTGGACATATAACTATCAGGTGATGCCACATTTTCACTCTATTTTCACAGTACAGTGTTAAACTGCAACAACAATCAAAAACTGATTGATGATAATCAACAAAAGCAGCTCAATTAGCAAAAGGAGATGCATATATAACACAGACTACAAAATTTGTAATTTTGAATTCAATGATTTGCAGAAGTAGCATAAAGTACAAAAACACACAGGGAATTAATACTTTGGAAACAAATTATCACTCACCGGCATGTTTGGAGAGGTGATGTTCTTCTGCAACTTCCAATTTTGAAAAATGTTCACCACATTTATGGCAAGCTAAGGGTGAAAGGCCCTGGAAATCTGCTCCCAATGAATGCCTAGGCTTTAAGCCTAAACCACCAAATGCAGAACTCCTCCTGGAAAGGCTGCTGGATGACCTTCTTATAGGACTAGCTAAACCTTTAGCCTTGTAAGGTGGCACTAAGCTATGGCCTCCAGGGCCTGGAGTCCCAGGCTTGAGGGTTCCCAGAAAGGTGGAACACCCAATCTCACTGCCATTATCGGTACCTGTACCTTCTGAGAAACTGCGACCGGTGATCTTCAGCTCACAAGTCGAATTACTGAGTACCACTTCATGAGTTATCGGGTTCAGGAGCTCACTGCTTCCGATGGATCTTGGACTGCAGATTGGGGGATTCTCCATGTGTCTTTTGCTTCCATGAATAACATCTCTGAGATTAGCAATTGACCTTGAACAGCCAGACCTCCCTGTTTTCTTCGTAGAAATATCGCTCAGATGATTCCTTCTGCCATTTGGATCATGGACATCTGCTGCTGCTGATTTGCAATGCAATGATTTCTTGAAAGGAAACCAAACTGCTGGCATTTTTTTTTTTCTCCAGTTCCTTGCACCTACCTCTTGTTGGACTGCCATTTGGCACGATTTTTGAATCTTCAAGGCAAAGTTTCTGCTTTCCACACGAAATGCAATAGAGAATTTTATTGCCGAAAATGAAATTAGTTAAATCATACCCCAAAGTTAAATGCAAATTTCAGTTTTTAGTTTTCTAAATTATTAAACTTTACAAATTTTGAGATATAATTGAAAAGAAAAGAAAGACGATAATATCACAAAACAAACTTTTCTAACAGAACATAGAGAGAACTAATAAAGATTCCTTATGCATGTTAGATTTTGTTACTCCTAAACCTCCGCCTCATTAAAAAAAAAAAAAAATTCGGTTTTGAAAATGTACAACTCAATATGAATTTCAAAATACAACAGCTAAAACAATTAATTTGTCATAATTTATCCATTAATATACTTATTTTTTAAGTGTGGACTACTTATAGAGAACACATTATAATATTAGTAAGGGTAGAAAAAGTAAATAATTTAAAGTTGACTCTTTTATTGAAACAAAAATAAATTTTGAAAGTAAACTCTCTTTTAGTGAAACACCTGGAGTATATGCTTTTGTGTGGAAATAGGGTGGCAACTTTTAATCCAACATAACAAAATCGATACGAATCTAACACATTATGCGAAGCACATTATAACCTAATTTGACAACATGAACATGACTTAAATTGGTAGCCTAAGAAATTCTGTTTTTTTAACTACAATATCTAATACTCCTTCCATTTCATTAAAAGAGTTCATTTTGTAATACTAAAAACAGTATTACAAAGTAGACTTTTCTAATAAAAGAGAGGGAGTATGACATAAAAACCATAATCGAACTCAACACGTTAAAAGTAATATGTCAAACAACATTTGCCAAGGGCATAGCCTATAGTGTTAATACATATATTTATATACGCAATCTCAAAACACAGGATCGATGTTTATGACTTCCATAGATTCATTTGCACTTGTTTAACCGAAACTTCGTACAAATTTTCAACCAAAAAAAAAAAAAAACAGAAACTACGTACAAAAACTTCTTATTGATCGAGATCTCTTCCAATTAACCAAACTTAATTAACTAGAATTAAATCTCTAATCTCTAATCTTCTCTAATGCCCTTTAACCTTGCAAACCAAGAAATTAAATTTTTTTTTATTTATTAATATGGGCTCTTAGTGGGATTCATTGCCTCTCCCTTTGAGCCCTAGTAGGATTCGAATTCACGATCTCTGTGATGGGTTACGTTTGTGACTAACGACACATTATTCTCAATACTTGAGCGATAGAGGTTCAAGCAAGTTGGACAGGACTCGCTTCTTATCTTGGACGCCAAATCCATCTCCATTTTGGTATATGAAATGGGCTACTCTTGCTTCGTTTATTAAATACTTCATTCCTTCATACTCAAAGCGACTCTTATAATGATGATTAATTTTCTTCCATGCACTTAATATTACGCTCTTTATATGCTCCCTCGCAACGTTTTCCGACACGTTCGATTCCCTCATGTAACATAAAATCGATGACGGCGCGTCTCCTCTCTCGAGCTCCGCCTAAAAAAAAACCGAGTAATTTTATCAGTTTTCTTAATCAAACTAACGAATTAAGATAAATATATAGCCGTGTTAGTTAATTAGTTACCTTGGAAGTTCCTTGATCGTTGCAAAGACGTATGATTAAAGAAGTACAGTAGATTATGTCACTATAATCGTGAAGAATTTCCGACACGTTTTCAGCCGTTGGATTTTCTACTCCGAAAATCACATGGAGAGAAAGCAAAGGGCCGGATGAAGATATGGAGGCATTCTCTAAGTATTCTTCAAGTGATGGTGTGTAACCCGAGTTATCCCACTTTGCTTCCAACAGCAAGGATTTGCAGAATTCTCCCCACTGTAGTTATATGTAATTTAAGTGAAAATGGATTTTAGAAAGTATTATATCGAAATAAATAGTATTAGAAATATGATTTTTCGAGAGAATGACGTACTGCTTTTTGTAGATGAGGTAGTGCTGAATTCCAACCTTTCTCATTCTGAATTTCAAGGGATATCTCATGTGTTGTGTTATATAATGTCCAAAGGCAAGTTTTCATACATTCTGGCAGATCTGTCACTTCTTGGGGCCTCCACCTAGTAAGATCATAATCAGGAATGAAATTCATACATTAACTCAAACAAAAATTAGGAGTTCGGATCTTCTGAATGCAAAATAGTGTTACTTTGTCATTAATTCATGTCATTATTGTTCAACTATTAAAGACGTAGAAAAATTGATAGATGATTTGACCTAAATAATTAGACACAAAGTTTGGTAAAATGTGGATTGAAAAATTAAACTAACCTTTCTACAGCTGCTGTGAAGCATTCCAAGTCCTCCAAGGTGCCATAAATGTCATAAACATCATCAATTATAAGTACCAATTTAATGACTTTGCTAAGCCATTTTCTTAAACTCCCATGTTGAGGCTCATATACCACTCCTCCTGCATAGAGAAAACTTTCCACCATTCTATCCCTTGAAAAGCTTAGTTTTCACTGATTCCAAGTTCCATCCACCACCTACACATAGAAAATTTCCAAAAATTTTTTTAAAAAAGAGCATATATATACGTTAACTTGTTTTAAAGCAATAAAAAGTTTAGTGTAAAAATGTGTAGTTGAATAGTAGAAACAACGAAAACATAATCAAAACATGAGCCAACGTAGATTTCCTTAATTATTGTAATTTTTTTCTTTTAGATCAAATTAAAGCTATTTATTGAGTGGAAAATGACCTTGATATTTCCTTGAGATCTTTCTGATGGGTGGCTTGAACAACATTGAAATTAAGCCTAGCCAACTCCAATAACTTGGAGTTTGTCTTGCCTTCTTTTTCATAGGCAATAATATGTTTCTTGATGTTGTACCATTCGGCTGTCCAGTGCAAAGGAAGAACAACATTCATGGCGGAGTTTTCATCAGAAGAATTAAAGAGAGTTTCCATGGAAAATAATCTAGCTTCTTCCATTATATTCTCCCCTTCAGAGCCCAGATTCGAGGCTTCGAAGAGCTCGGTCAACGCTTCCATGTCCGAAGCTGTACTTGACTTGAACTTCCCGGCTTCATTCGCGAATCCTCGGAACATTTCTGACAACACCAAGCCAAACAAATGTCAAAGCATTGCATTTCCCAAAGTGGTAGCGTATATTTGTACTCTCTCTATTCCATTAAAAAAGTTCAGAAGTAATTACAAGTTTCTAATAAAACACAATAAAGTTTGACAAAGAATCTGAAGGGGCATGTTTATAAGTAGGATGATATCACTCCAAATAGAACTCTTTTAATTTCGTGAGACGAAGGGAATAATATTCGTCCTACCTTGTGAAGCTTCATAGCCGAAAGTCCTGAGGAGCCGGAGGGAGAGAGAGGGCGGGGGGGCTGGGGTGGAGGAAACCAACAATTATGGTAATGTTAAGATGGATGGATGGACAAAACTGCCTAAAATGGACCTACTTATATAGGCGTTCTGGGTTGAGGAAAACTATGGATTTTTTGTCTTATGTTTTCTTGTGACTATTTTCTAAGAATCATTATATTTTCTTTTTAAAATTTTACATAAAAAAACAACTTCATTTTCACAAGAATTCAAAACTAAAATTTAAAAATTTTCTCTAAATATCTACTCACATAAATTTAAAAAATAATACAATTATTACACTTTTTTATTTCTCACCTACACAACTTTCCAAAAAGAAAATTCTCTCCAAAAAATTTTCAAGAAAAATCAAATTTTCCCCAAGACAAGCAAAAAAGAAGAGAGCTACCAGTGTGAAAATGAAGAAACTTGAAAATATCATGTTTAATTGTGTGTACAGTATACATCAATAATTGTAGGGGTGTCTTACGTAGGTGGAAGTTTCGCTCCATCTCAACATTGAGCCCTACACGAACATGGTTGTTAAAATTAAAGATTTTTTTTTTTTTTGAAACAAAAATAAAATACTTAAATCAACGGGTTGGAAATATCGTCCAGCAGCGATTTGACAGTAGGCCATGAGCCAACCAATACAATCTAGAAGTAAAGTAGATCTGAAAATCAGATCTACCATCTAGAATCAAAGTAGATCTGAAAAACAAATTTACAAACTGCAAATCTAGCCTATAGCTAAACACAGAGCAACAAAATTGTAAATAGTTGAGCAGATCATCTGACCGGTGGTACAGGACTGCTACTGAGTTCTGATATAGCGCCAAAATTGATCCATGACCAGCGGCGGAGAGAGGGGGGGCAGGGGGGTGCCACTGCCCCTCCTTTATCCGGGAGCGAAGGGTAGTAGTATTACTACCCTTCGACTCGGCCCCGGCAGCTGAACTTCATCTTCTTCAGCTGCCCAGCCTGCCCCGCTAGCTGAAGAAGATGAAGTTCAGCTTTTGTTCTTTTCTTTTTTCTTTTTTTTTTAATTCCCCCTTAGTAAAACGACGTCGTTTTACTAAGGGGGAAAAAGCAAAAACAAAAATAACATTAAGGGCCCTGACTGAATTGAATTTTGCAAATTAATCCCTCCCCCAATTCATACCTAACATTTGATTTCCTTGTTCCTCTCCTCTTTGTTTTTGGCTGGAAAACAGAGCAGCAGGCAGCAGCTCGCTGCAGCAGCCCGTCAGCCGCGCAACTCCTCCGCCGCTTCCACCTCTTTATCCGGTTGCCGCTGCCTTTGGCCTTTATAGCTTCAGCTTCACAGCTTGTATGTTTGTAAGTTTTAATTTTTTTTTTAATTCTAACTTTTGTGTAGTTTTTTATTGTTAGTAGTTTAATTTTATAATTTATTATATATGGGATGAATGATTATATACTATAACAATGTTATTTTAAATTTTAGAATTTTTATTAATTTAGAATTTAATATTCATATATAGAATTGTGATTATCAATTTCTTTTCTTATTGTGTGTTTATTATTGATTAATTAATTTTGAGTATTTAATTATTTAATAATTTGTGTGATGCTTGTTTTTTTTTTATTTTTAATTCTTGATGTTATTTGGTTAATATATACTTTGAAGGGTGTAATTTTCATTAGTATATCGTCTGTTCTCTTCGATGAAACTTATCAAGACAGAATTGCGGAATAGAATGGGAGATGAGTGGATGAATGATTGTTTGATATCATATATTGAGAAGGAGATTTTTTCCAGATTGAAAATGAAGTAATTTTGCAACATTATCAATCTATTAGGGAACGCAGAGCACAATTATCTCGTATTACTGATGCGTCCGGTTGTGGTGGTTCGGGCTTCAAGAATTAGTTGTTTTACTAGTATTTCTTTGTTTTTAAATTTCTCATTAAGGTTTTAATTTTTGGACATATATTGTTATGTTTATTTTGATATTTTACTGATATGTATTTTATTTAATGACCCACGAAAAATACTCCTATTACGCTGCCCCCCCTGAAATTTAGCTCTGCGTTCGCCGCTGTCCATGACATAAGGGATCTATGGGATCCCTGACGAAGCCAACCTCTGTCGGCTTTATTTTCACCATCTTCTTCATCAACAACTCTATCCCACAGATCTGAAATTAAAGATTTCAAAAATAAGTGAAGAACACAACTCCAAAAATGGAGCGGACAAAACTATAGTAAAACGAAAAATAGAAAACTCTCGACAAGGAGAAATAAAAAAACTCTCAAAAAGGAGAGACTTGTTAGATGGGGGAGAAAGGAGCTCCCCCATCCTCCATTAATGGAGGATGGGGGAGAAAGGAAAATTGAGAAGCTGAGAGACGGCAGAGAAAGAAAGAGAAGAGAGAAGCCCTAGGCGTCCGTCTCTAAAAATTCATATATTTAATTACATAATTAAAATTAAAGATTGTTTTGCTCTACGTTCTAAAATAATACTCATTGAATGCAGGGGCTCTGGGGGTGGGGAAGAGCGATATGGGGAAGCCGCCTGCAGGGTCTTGTCAGTCTGCGCCAGAAGTAGGAATTGAATTTCTGACCTCTGGGTGATTCACTATGCGTCACAAGCGCTGAAGCAGTGACTCGTTCCTAAATTATTAACATTTGTAAGAAAGAAAAATGTAGAAAGATATTTTGTAAGTTTACATGAGCATAGTTGCTAAAATATATTTCGTTGTACGTACTAAAAAACCATTGATTGTGAACTTACATAGGCATGGTTGTTAGAAGCACAATTTGTAGTATTTGGGACAATAATATAAATGGTTATCGACTGCAAACTTACACAGACGTGGTTGTTAAAAGATCAATTTGTTAAATGTACTGAATAATATGTACTCTCTCCGTTTCACTAGATTAAACAGTCAATTTTGACATGTATATAACTTTTTACCGATGTCAATGTATATAACACTTAAAATATTTAATTTGACACAATTTGTTATATTAATATGTTTTTACTTTTAAGTGTATATTAATTGTGAACTATATATAATAATTATATTGGTAACGATAGAAAGTGTGAAATTTTGGAAATGGACAGTTCCTTTATAACAAAAACTGTTTTTAAAATAAAACTTTTCTGATAGAATGAAGGGAGTAATATTGAGTTCAGTCACTTGAAATTACTATCAATTCCAATTGTTAAAAGATCATTTTATAATGAAATAATTTACACTCCAATACTTTTCGATTGCCAAAAAAATAGAACATTTTGTTTTACGTACTAAAATAATGTAATATTGAGTTGAGTATCTCAATATCCATAAATTGCAAACCTACAGTACTCGTTGTTCAAAAACAATTTTGTTATACATTAGTCGCATAGCTATGCCCTAATTATGACGGGTAGGGTAACGTATAAGGTCCAACTATAGTCCCTTCACGTAATCATTCAATCATTGAATAGTAGCTTATACAATTACATAATGCAATTGCATCGGTAATCTATCATAACTCATTATTCAGTGACTAAATGGTTTTTAAAAGAAGTATAGCATTTCCCTAAGATATACATATTATAAAAAATTAAATAAATATTAATTAAATTTATCCTTGTATTTTTCTCTCTTTTTTCTTAATTAAAAAAAATAAATTTTGTAATGAATAAAATAATGCAACTACAAGACGTGTAAAATAAGTTCTATTGACAAATCTCTTTATCCTTTTTTTTAATCAATCAAAAATTATATATATATATATATATATTATAAATATATGATACGATTATTTTGGTTGAACTATTGAATTACTACAGTAGCTAGGATTAACTAGCTATTTTATTACTTTTATCCTGTAGGTTAATTAGTCAAGATTTACTGGAGTTAGTACCTTCATTTTAGGAGTGTATTTTGATAGGAACTATTCTGAATTATTCCTGTACGTATTCATTTGGGATAAGCAAGAATAATTCTATTTTTATTCTCCTAATTATCTCTTAATTCTCTTTCTTCTTTCCTCAAAATTCTAAACGTAACAAAATATATATATATATATATATATTTATATATATATTATACATATATATCGTGTCGTAGAAAATGTGGAGTGAAATTATTACCCAAACTTAAATCGATAAATGCAAAAGTATACATTTTAACTTGGCATTCCAAGAAATATATGTTTGAGTTTTGAATTCAAAATCTACACTTCAAAAAAATTCGAAGTCCTTTTCCGATGACCAATGTGATAGATACAATTCAGAAAAAAAAAAAAAAAAAAAAAAAAACCTATGGAATGAGCTATCAACTAAATTTCCAACACGATGGACCCATAAACACCGCCCTTCACACACATATATAGCCATGGCTATTGCTAATTAATAGATATTTATAAATGCATATACATGAAGGTTTCAATTATTGTTTCCAGAAGAAATGGAATGATGATAATGATGATATTTTAAAGAAAAATAAAAATTGGAATGATGAATTTATGATAATAAAGTGCTACAACTTATAATTTGTTCGTTGGGTGGTGGTTAAGGGAGGGTCTTATAACCCTGAGGCAATGGCGGATCCAGAAACTGCATTTTAAAGATTTCAAAGGGATCCAATAATATGTATAAACTTTCTTTGACAATTAAATACATTGTAAAATAATAATAATAATAATAATAATAATAATAAATATGAATTACTAATAAAGGCGCAGGAGGAGGTTATAGGTGTCCGGAGACCACCCACCTCCCTTGTCTCCGTCCCTGCCCTGAGTTTACTTAATGCATGGGCCGTATTTGATCATTTCTTTGCATAAGCGTCATTTACTGTTTCCACAAGCTTGTTATTTATGATGTTTTAGAACTCGGTTATCCAATTCAGAGTCATTGATTATCTCAAATAATATAGTAATGTTATATTTATATATATATATAGTTAAATTTGAGTGAGTATTAATTGGATTACAACATTTATTTCAATTTGACTAGTAAATTACAATGGTTAGGGGTTTTTTTTTCTATCATTTAAATAAATTTCTTAATCTGTACAATTAAAAAAATTTAAAACGTCATTTATTTTGGATAAGAAGGAGTATATTCGTTACAAAATAAGTGTCAATATTATAGATCTTTTTCGCACAAAATCAGAAAACTAATAAAAATTATAAATATAACCTTGTGTTTGTGTTGAGTAAATAGGTAGAGTTTCAAAATATCTAACTATAACCAATAGTAATAATTGTATTGAAACTATATACGAAAAAACATTTAATATATAAGAGAATAAATGAGATGATTCTGAAACATTTTGCACCATTTTTTTAGAATTTTAAAACACCACTTATTTTGACAATTTTAATTATTTTAAGAATCCAATAACTTTTATCATGCTACTCTAAGAATTCATATGAATTTTCACTTAGTGTATCCATACTTTTTACCATTTCACAAATAAAACTTTATATTTATTTTCATAAAAATTAACATTTTTAACACAACTTATAAAAACTAATTAAGGGATAATAATTAGTAAGAAAAAGTCTCAAAGTAAAATTAGTAGTGAATGTTAAATTACTACCTCTTCCGTCCCGCACAGAGAGTTCACTTTGAAAATGTACAACTTATTATAGATTGTGAAATACAATACCTAAAATAAATAATTTGGCATCATACTTTTCACTTATATCATTACTTTATAAATAAGAGTTTATTGTGAACTACACATTATTATACTAGTAACGTTATGTAATGTAAACAAATTTAAAGTGAACCCTTTTAACGGGACAAGATGTTTTTAAAAAGTAACTCTTTAAGTGGTACGGATGAAATAGAATTTTAATTGAGGCATGATATTTGCAGTAACCGTTTCGATATTTGCAGTAACATTTTCTTGTGAATATCCCTAACACTTAAAAAAAAAAAAAATCCCGCCGGAGCCGGGCGGTATTTTTGGCCCAAAATATCGCCGGGCGCCCGCGATATTTTGGTATTTCACCCCCCCTTCAGTTTGATATTTGCAGTAACCACCGGGCGGATCTTCACCAATCCGGTAAAAAATTCACATTTTCGACAAAAATACTAACAAATTCGGACATAATACAACTAAAATAATCAAACCAACTATCTAAAACAATACCGCAAAACATTTTAACTTTAGCCACTAACCTTTTTTCGATCCGAGTCGTCTCGATTTTTATCTGATTTTGTGATTCTACCCGGCTCTGCTTTGCAGGAATTATTAAACGGAACAGAGCCCGTGAGTTGCTTTTTCAATTTTTTTTCTTTTTTTTTTCCAGCCCTCACGGGCTGCATAGTTGGTTTTTAATTTTTTTTTCCCAGGGGCATTTTTATCTTTTTACAGGGAAATATTACTGCAAATATCGAAACGGTTACTGCGAATATCAATTCCGTTTTAATTAAGTCATAATAGTTTGAGGATCTATCGTGGCAACCAGGTAATGGAGCCACGAGTGAAAACTGAAAACTGGGGCAGACGTGCATTGACTCATTTACAATTTATCTTATTTGCATGTCCCATGTCTCACGTGGTCCACATATAAATCTTTTTTTTTTTTTTTTTCCTTTTTATTGTTAAACTTTTGGTCGTCTTACGTTATTTTGCATGGCTATAAAATGACTCATGACCTAACGACACTGAAACTGAAAGTGATATGCTTCCAGACCAATAATACAGTAATAACATATATATATATATATATGAAAAAAAAAATTTTCGAAACTAATTTTTTTTATTAATGTTGTTGAAAATCGTCGAAAACATGAATACCAAAAAACAGTGAATATAACTGCTTACAAAAGATTTGATCTTATATAGTCAATATAGTATTAGATCTGAACCATAACAATGTACATAATCTAAATTGTAAATCTGAACATAAAAGAAATATAAAACTCGCAATTTCGCTAAACAAATCTCGTACCAGCAGTCATAGATCTGCCTCTAATTACTGATGAAAGGTTCAAAACTGAATATTCGACCTTGCATACACCATGACCATGAATGGAATCATCATAATCATAGTCATAGCTAGATTCATACACCATGACCATGAATCGAATCGATCACCATAGTCAGAGAGAAAAACACTATCATAAACAGGAAGGAAAACATCATAAACATAGAGAAAAACTCTCTCATTACCCGATTAGGAGTCTAAAATTTAAAACAAAAAAAAAATTAAATGAAAAATAACAAGAACGAGTTAAAGTAGAACTATTTTCTGCCATCCTCTCGTCAAGGAGAATGAGTGAAAAGGATGATGAACTTTAAGATTCGAGTATTCCACTTATTGAGTGAATTTTTATCATTTAATTATTATTATTATTATATTTCGCGAAATCAGAAATAAATTGTTGAATGACTATTCTATAACGTACAATTTTTTTTTTCTTTCTAATTTACGCATATTTAAATAAAAAGTCTATCGCGTCATAATCTCAAAGAAAAATGTAAACATGCGCATGCTCGTTTTTCAACCCATTATAAATTCCACTTCCATTTCAATTGAAAAGGTCTCTTTTTTTTTTTTTTAATAGAATTTTATAAGGGCAGACAATATAGGAAAAAAAAAAAACTTTACATGTTATTTTTTTAGGTTGAGATGGAAATTCTTAATACAATACGAGAACTCTACACGAATCTGATACCGTTAAAAGTGACATGACTCACAGATGGATTCTAATGAACTAGTTGAATCTTTATCTGTTAGTGATTAGGTCTAATTTGTTGTTTATTATATAAAATTTCCTCAAATTGAAAGAATGTGAACTAGCTATTAACTAATTTTAAAATAATTATAGTCATTTATACTTATCCACTTTTGTGTTTTTTCAATTTGGTCATTGAATTCTTAAAGGTGTTAACTCAATTGGAAATGAACCCTCATGCCATTCATATGCATTTTTCAAAGGCCAACAAGTCATTTATGACGTAATTGGTACGTATTTTGATTTATTGTGGTGCTCCTTCTTTCCTAGCATCTTTATTGTAAGTAAAATTTTGTGCATATATTCTTTCCGTCTTATATAAGGATCCTTTTCCATTCCTGATATAATCGTAAGGTTTTAATAGTGAATATAAAATATTTCATACAATCATGTATATATTCATACTTTTTAGTGAGTACATCTAGTAATATATATGAACTCTACATTAGCCAAGGCTAACCGTTCGAGATAAATCATAACGAGAATTCACTATTCCTTTTCCATCTCATATAAAGATCGATTCGGATCACGACTTGATTTGAAGAGGTTCAATTAGATTGAAGAGAACTTGTTCTCGAGTCTCACCATCTTGAACACCAAATCCATCTCCATTTTGGTAAATATAATGGGCTGCTCTTGCTGCGTTAATTATGTATCTCACTGGTTCTTCAAGAAATGGACTTGTTTTCAAAGAATGACCATTGATCTTTCTCCATGTCCTTATTATCAAGCTCTTGATATGCTCCCTTGCAACTTCTTCAGAAACATTGGCTTCTCTCATGTAACATAGGATTGATGAAGCTGCATCTCCTCTTTCCAGTTCCGCCTAAATGCATCATCGACATTTACAAAATTATGCCAAGTTAGTCCATGTCCGTGTTTTGTTTCATTTAGGTATAAGATTATCGGAATGAATAGAAAGAAATCAAGATGAATCAGTAAATAAATATATATACCGCAGATGTTCCTTGATCATTGCATAGACGAACAATGAGTGAAACATAGTAAGTAATATCCCGACAATCTTTCAAGTATTGTGGCACATCCCCTGTCCCGGGATCTGCTACACCAAGGATGGTAAGCAAGGCAAGTAAAGAGGCAGATGAAGATATCCATCCATTTTCAAGATACTCTTCAAGTGATGGTGTGTATCCCTTTCTGTACCACTTGGCTTCCAACAGCATTGATTTACAAAACTCTGCCCACTGGGAAACCAAATCAATTCAGAAAACAGTATTAGAAACACGACTCTTTTAGTAGAACTTGAAGGAGCAAATAATTTGACGACATACCGTGTTACGCAGATAAGGTAACACCGTGTTCCAACCCTTTTCAAGCTGAATTTCAGTTACCATCTGTTCTGTTGTGTTCATCAGTGCCAAGAAACAGATCTTGATGCACTCAGGTAGCTGTTCAACTTCCTCGTACCTCCACCTACGATAAAAATTGAATATTTTCACTCTCCTAATTATTTCCCTAAAAACGAGATATATAGAAATTGAAAATACTAACATTTCCACAGCTTTGGTGAAGCATTCTAGTTCCTCCAAGGAACCATAGACATCATATACATCATCAATTATGAGTATGAGCATAATCACTTTAGTCAGCCATTTTCTCAGGCTTCCATATTGCGCCTCCGAAGCAACTCCGGCAGCAAACAAGAAACTCTCAACTATTCGGTCCCTCGAAAAGCTTAATTTCTCGCTGATTCCGAGATCAACCCACCACCTAACGAAGAACAATAAGTACAACTGTTTATAAGTCACAAGATACGACTCCAAAGTAGACTCTTTTAATGTACCAGAGCGAGTATATATAGTTTATTAATTGGATCATCAATTACCTGAATACTTCCTTAAGATCTTCCTGGTGTGAGGCTTGGACTAAATTGAAATTGAGCTTCGATAATTCGATCAATTTAGGGTTTCTTATGGGCGTTTTTTCATGTGAAGTGATGTGTTTCTTGACGTTGTACCATCCCACTTGCCACTGCGACGGAAGCCTCATAGCCTCAAACACTTGTCCGGCAACTCTGGAATTCGAAACAGCAGCGTAACAACTAAGACCTCCGATGGAGAAAAATCTAGCTTCGTTTAAGATATTTTCTCCTTCCGTCGCCATGTTTGAAGCTTCAAATAGCTCAATCAGTGCTTCCAGGTTTATGCTTTGGTTTGTCATGAATTTTCCGGCTTCAGCGTCGAAGCCTATGAACATCTCTGAAATCCAGTGAGATTAGAACTAATTAGGTATTTAATTAAGGGATAAACTTAAATTTTATTTCAATAATTAGAAAATTAGGAGTTCTTGGAATTCCCTGTTTGAATTTTTGTCACAATCACGGCTGAACGATTTCTGACCATCAATATGTACTTCCTTTTTCCTTTTTTTTATATATATACTCACCGTCACTAATTAGCATAACGTTACTCTTTATCATACTGAAAACAATATTTCAAATATGATTCCTCTAATGGGATGGATCCCCCTCCAATATCTTCCATTCCGTTAGTACAAGACTTTTTCAAAGAGACTGATGGAATGTCGTACCTTGGCAAGCATTATGACCGTAATGCCTGAGGATCCTGAAACACAGTGCAGTGAAATAGAGATCGCTCCCGCCAGTTATAGAACACAAGTTAAACTTTCCTTTAGAGCCATTGATAATGTCCAGAGTTTCCTGAATTTCTTCCTCGAAATATTTGTCCAAACCTAGTTTTGAAATAGTGTCCACAAGCTCCAACTTAGAGAGTGGATTATTAGCCTCTGCAAACATGAATGCAACGTCCTCCTTCAATATTTGCACCCTCTTTCTGTAGTCCTCCATTTCCTACACACATTAAGAAGAAGAGGTTTAATTTAATAAACAATATAATATCTTCGAGGGTGGGGGGAGGGGAAGGGATCTCACCACAAATGTATTAGGAAGAGATTGAAGGAGTTTATGTTTCCATATGTTGGGCTTGTAGTTCGCCGTCCGTCTTTGGAAAGTACCATGATCGATAATATGGGTAGTTTCTGCTAGTCGTATCATCGGCGGGGAGGAAGCGGGCTGCCGGAGATTATTAGCGGAGGAAGAACAGCAGAAAGAGATGAAGATTTGGGATACGCCACTGGAGTTCATCATGATGCAACTAGCCATTGGAAAAGAAGATAGAAATTTGGAGTGGCTTGTAAAGAAAATAGGACGATTGATCAGAGCTTTGGTAGTTAGCTTACAGATGTATTGATTTATAGTACTACCTAGTACCTCTCCATCCATTCATTATGTGACACGAAAGGTATCGTGTAAATTGGAAAACGGTCACGTCATTAATCATTTGGTAATTGAATAATGACGTTATATACATTACCAATGCCATTATTTAATAGTTGAATGATTCTGCAACTGTAGTCTTATCAAAATTTTATGAACTTGGAACTACTAATCCCTAAAAAAATAATTATTTTCTCATTATTATTTTCATTTATTTTTTAAGTTTGAATTAATTGAGATAACATATAGTTATATTAGTAACGGTATAAAGATTAAAAATATAAAAACCAAACCGACAAAGGCAAAATACAAAAGTCTTGTGAGATATCATGTGAGTACAAATTAAAATTTGAGATTTCAAGTACTGCATTTCCTTTGACATTTTCTTAAGCTTAGGATTTGTTTGTGCTTTATTTCAAACTTATGTTGTGTACATTCATTAAATTTCACGAAAATCTTTGTAATTTGCTCTTAAGGCTCTGTTCTTTTCCATCTAATTTCAGAAAAAGTATCACTTTTTTCTCAAAAATATTACACAAAGAAACAACATCATTTTTACTAAATTTACAATTTAAAATTTAAATTCCCTCTACATCTTCACTCACATAAATTTAAAAAAAAAAAACATAATCATTACACTTTTTCTTCTCTTTCCTACATAAATTCCCAAAAGAAATTCTCTCCAAAATAAATTTCTTCCCTAACTAAAAAATTTTCTAACCAAGTTACTAAAAAAACAGAGCCTAAGGCTCTGTTCTCTTGTGTCAATTTTTCAAAAATCATCACTTTTTTTTAAAAAACTTTACACAAAGAAACAACTTCACTTTTTCAATAATTTAAAATTAAAATTTTAAAATTCCCTCTAAATACTTACTCACATAAATTCAAAAAATAACACAATCATTACACTTTTTTATCTCTCACCTACACAATTTCCCAAAAAAAACTTCCCTTCAAAAAAATTTTAACAAAAAACTTTCCTCCAACAAAATTTTCCCTACACAAATCACAAGAGAACAGAGCCTAAGAAAGAAAAAAAAAAAACATAGGACGGTGCCAGATTGAATGAGACAGACAAACAACGAATGTTTATTAAGAAAAGCGTGGATTGAATATGGAGAGATACACATAACGACTAGGTACGACGTTAATTCAGAAAATATCATGCCCCATAATAATTCAGAAAATTGTACGATCGATGGGATGGATGTGAATTAGGACAAAAATGTTGTGGGTTCCCACAAACAATAATGCATGATTTACAGGTCTAGGATTATCTTGTCACTGAGAACACAAAGTGGATTGTTAAGGCTCTGTTTTGTTAGTATCTTAATTAGGAAATTTTTTAGTTAGGAAAAAAATTTATTTTGAAATGAATTTTTTTTGGAGATTTGTGTAAAAAATAGAAAAAAAAAGTGTAATGATTATATTTTTTTTGAATTTATGTGAGTGAAGATTTAGAGGAAATTTTAAATTTTGAATTGTGAATTTAATAAAAATGATTCTTTTTTTTGTGTAATATTTTTGAAAAAAAAGTGATACTTTTCCTGAAATTGGATGAAAAAAAACATAGCCAAATGCACTACTAAATGTGGTCCAAAAATAATAATAAAAAAATTAAAAAGACAAAAGAACCCTTTCAACACAACAAAGAAATAGGTCAAAAAAAAAAAAAAAAAAAAAAACGCTGCTCCCTAGGGGCAACAAAGACCACCTGGGAATGGTTCCCTGGGGTGTTTTTTCTCTTCTTTTTTTTTTTTATTTTATTTTTATTTTCTAATTTTTTAATCATAAATATATTTTAATCGGTTTTTTTAATTTTAAAATTTGATATTTCCTATTATTGTTGTCTAAAGAGGAAAACAGAAACGGGAAAGAGCTGCAGTATTGGGAAGAGAAGAACCAACACATAGGGGTAGCAATTCGTATCGTGTTTGAGTTGGCGAGTTCCCTTGTCAATACCCTTAATACCCTTCAACCCTAACTTTATCCGTTTAATTATTTGTGTCGACATATTTAACACACGAATATTTCATGTTCGTGTTGTGTTTTTATATTGTAGTATAAATTTCAAATTGGGGTTGGTGGGTTCATGTGTCAACTTTCTTAGCCATAACCTTACCCGTTTAATTATACGTATTATTCGAGTCAATCCATATAACTCGCGAACCCATTCAGGCTGAACCCTAACACGTTTATATCGTGTCGACTTTGTGTCGTGTCAGAGATTGCCAACTCTATCAACACAGACACGAAAAGAAAATTTGCTGAAGAAAGTTAAAAAAAAAAAAACGTAAAAATTGTTGCGGGAAGAGAAGAGAGAGAAAAGGAAAGTAAAAAAGGTGCAGAATCTTTTTCATTTTTAAATAATAAATTGGTACTGCATTAGTAAACTTTGGGACTGCATTTAATGACTAATACGTTCGTACTTTTCAAAAAAAAAAAAAAAACTAATACGTTCGTAAATTTGAACAATTGAAATAGAAATTGATTTTTTTTTTTTTGACAAAAAAAGAAGCAATTAATAGTAAACAATTTGGCTTTGTATAGTATGTATGTTTTGGATACATATTCTCGATCTGTTTTGATCTGCCGGGCGGTTATGGTGTATGGCCGGTGCAGTACTAAGAGAAATTTTTTTTTTTTTTTTTCCTCTTTCTAAACTTAGTACTATTACAGTATCATTTTATTGATCACTACATTATCATTTTATCGATCACTTCTATGTGATCGATAAAATGATAATGTAATAGAACGAATTTGAGACATCGTCTGTAGAGTCTTGTCAACCTGCACCCTAAATAGATAGAATTGATAAAGGTAGAAATCGCACTCTTAACATTTAGGTCGTTCTCAGTGGCGAAACTATAAATTTATTTTCGTTATGGCACAATATATATTGTATGACCAAAAAATTGTATTTTAAAATAGGGTTAAACTAGAAGAAAAAAATTGCAAAAATAATAAAAGAGAAAGAAAACTAAATTTGTTTAATAATTCTTCTACGTTTTTCGCTTTGAATGCAATTTTAGTTATAATCAATGTAAATTTTACTAACACTACAAAAAAAAATAATCATAACATTAATACAATTTGGCTATGTGTTGTGAATCTTACTAATATTCTAAAAAATATATATATAACCTTAATACAATTTAGGTATATTGTATATTATTTATGTTTAACTTTATAATTAAAAAAATAATAGAGGCACAGTATATTATTTTAACAAATTAAAAAGAAAATTATAATAAATATATAAAGAGCGGTGGGGGCTACTGGAGGCAAGTGCCCCCATGCTAAATCTGACATTAGTTGTCCTTTATGCATCACAATCGATGATGCACTAAGTTATTCGAATAGTTAAGAAGAATTTTTTATTTTATTTATTTTTATTTGAGAATCTGTTAGAAGAAGTTGATGATAGGAAATAAGTGGACTAAAATTCAGTTGATTGTTTCCCAGGTCCCAGTCCCAGTCAGGTAGGACCGGGGGTTGTTAAATGCGGACCACATTTTACTAAATGCAGTATCAATTTATTATTAAAAAATTAACAAGACCAAACTGCCCCTCCAAACAACTCCATTTTTTTTTCTTCTTAATTTTATTAACAAGACCAAACTGCCCCAGGCCGCTGCCAGGGGCGGTCCATACAGCAGGCCACAGTTTTTTTTCTATTTTTTTATACCCCAGGCTGAAGTGGCCTGGGGTGTTATTTTTCTATTTTTTAATGTTTTTTCAATTTTTTAAAATGATACATGCATTTTAAATTAATATTTTTAAATATTTATGAATATATTTATTTGGAACAATAATAATTAATTATTATTTGTATTAAATACATTTTCTTATTACATAAAAATATTTACATAAACCCTTTTGGCTTGGGGTGTTTTTTTTTCTTCCCTTTATTATGTTTTTTTTTCAGTTTTTTTAATTATAAATGCATTTTAAAACCTAAATAAAAAACATTCATAAATGTCTAAATTAAAAAAAATACTAATTTAAAATGTATTTATAATTAAACAATTAAAAAAAAGAAAAAACAAAAACAAAGTGAAAAAAATGCCCCAGGCCACTGCGGCCTGGGGTTAGCGGCGGCCTGGGGCAGTCCATGCACCAGGCCACTACGGCCTGGGCCAGTCCATACCCCAGGCCGCGGTGGCCTGGGGTGTTCTTTTTCTATTTTTTTTTTAATGTTTTTTCAATTTTTTTAAATTATACAAGCATTTTAAATTAATATTTTTAAAAATTTAGATATTTATGAATATTTTTATTTGGAACAATAATAATTAATTATTATTCATATTAAATACAACTAGATGATAAGTGAGTATTTTTACATACTAGTTGTATTTAATATGAATAATAATTAATTATTATTGTTCCAAATAAAAATATTCATAAATATCTAAAATTTTAAAAATATTAATTTAAAATGCATGAATAATTTTAAAAAATTGAAAAAACAGTTTAAAAAAATTGAAAAAGAACACCCCAAGCCAAGATTGTTAAACTCGGATTCTTAGCTAGACTCGTTTTAGATCTAGAATCGGAATCGTAGAATTGGATTGTAGACTCGGAAAATAGTTTAAAATTGTATAATTAATTTGAAAAATAACTATAAATGACATATGCATACAAATAGAGTTATAAACTACTTTATAGCCATTTAAATTTAAGTCTAAAGGTTAAATGTGTATGTTTGAAACAAATATAGGGAGAATTATTATGATTAATAGTTAAAAAGAAAATAAATAAATATTTTCAAAATTTATTACTATATTATTAATGAATTGTAAGAATTTATAAATTTAATAAGAACACACGTGTTTCAGAGAAAGAAAGTACTTGACCCTAAAGAAAATGAAAACCTAAAAGCTACGAAAAATATTTGAAAATTTGTTGAGATTCAAACATGTGTAAGAAATTAGTATTCTAATTAAAAATTCATAACTTTTAGAGAAAACAAATGTGGTGGAAACTAAAAGAGAACATTAGTATGGTAATAAAAATTCACAAGTTTTAAAAGAACAAACATGCATATATAATCTTAATTCTGACCACTTATAGATCAGTAAGGTTAGCTTGGTGGCAACTAATAATGTGCAAGTGTCAATGCCTACCAAACGTTTAAGGTTCGACTCTTGCTGGCGTGTAATTTCATTTTACTTTCTTCTATTGGGTGTATCCCAATCCCACGTCGGTGCTGAAGGAGTTTGGGAGAGGATTTTGCTCTATAAAATTAGAAGGCAAGCAAGACGAGCTGTACGAACGGAGCGGCTCTGTAGAATCATAATTTTTTATTTCTATGGCCAAATAAAGCCCATATAAGGAAAAAAAATTTTAGACTCGGCTAAACTCGTAGACTCGGACGAATCTACCGAGTTTAGCCGAGTTAACCGAGTCTAGGCCGAGTTTAAATTGGCTTCTGATTCTAAGCAAGTCTGACTCGATCTTGGTTGGTTGGCTCGTAGACTCGGCCGAGTCTACGAGTCCAGGGTCGAGTTTAATAACTATGCCTCAGGCCACCGCGGCCTAGGGTAGCGGCTTGGGGCAGTCCATAACCCCAGGCCATAGTGGCCTGGGACATTTTTTCACTTTTTTTTTTTTTGGTTTTTTTAATTGTTTAATTATAAATACCTTTTAAATTAGTATTTTTTTTTTTAATTTAGACATTTATGAATATTTTTTATGTAGGGTTTAAAATGCATTTATAATTTAAAGAACTAGAAAAAAAAAACATAATAAAGGGAAGAAAAAAAATGCCCCAAGCCAAAAGGGTTTATGTAAATATTTTTATCTAATACGAAAATTAAGAAGAAAAAAAATGGAGTTGTTTGGAGGGGCAGTTTGGTCTTGTTAATTTTTTAATAATAAATTGGTACTGCATTTAATAAAATATGGTACTGCATTTAACAGGATACATGACGGATGGAGCGGGCTCCTCACGAGAAAACTATTCATGGGAAGGAGGAAAAAGCAAGCCGAAGTTCGAAGGAAATGGGAAGGCCCAAGCCCCTAATCAACGGTCGATTCTTGAAGCGGTATTACTGTTGAACCTTAGTCCCTCCGCGCAAAAGGCGCAAACAGCTCAGGCCGAAGACCGGGGGAAGTTTAGGGGAGATGGGGAAACCTAGCAGCTGCCGGTCGGGGCGGGGATAAGCTTGCTTCTTCACCCCCCCCCCCCCCCCCCCCCCAAAAAAAACGACCCTTCCGCGCTAGCGCTTCGCGTTTTTTCTATTCCATTACGGGATAGGCGGCTAATACTAATTTAATAAGTGAAGTAGTCTCGTCGTCTGACCAATCGGCTCGGACACCAGACCGCCCATTTTGTCTCGATCTAAATACCAAATGCATAGGGGCAGTTTGGTCTTTTTCATTTTTTTTAATAATAATTTGGTACTGCACTAGTAAAACTTGGTACTACATTTAACAAACCTGTATAGGACCAGCTGAAGTTTTTTCTAAATTAGGTGAACAGTAATATGGCAATATCTAAAGCTATAAAGTTTTATCTGTCCAAATTATGCTTCTCTGTCTATCTTCTCACATTAGAAGATAAAAATCATACTCCGTATGTTATATTATTGGGCTACTTCCCTATTATAAAAGAACAGACAAAGAAGGCAAAATTTAGGCAGACAGACTATCTGATCTTATATTCTAACACGTCAGTATCATGCATGGATGTTTATTAGATGGATTAATTTTTTTAAATTATCAATTTCTCTTATGGGACCGTACACGATGATGAGATGTGATACATATAGTCAACCTCACATAGTGAGACAAATGCTTAGTTGTTGTTGTTGTATCAGTGCCTCTTGTGGATATTATTGCAAGTGAAGAAATTTGTGATAATCATAATAAGTAGATTATATTCGTAATAAATTTGATGGGTCAAAAGATCCTACAAAATAGCCAACATAGACCATTGATTTCTTTCAACTTTCAAAGCTGCAAGAGAAACACGAGTTTCATCTCTGACTTGATAAACACTAGCATTATACATTGCTAGTAAAATGTAAAAAATTACTCGTACTCAAAGAAAATATTACAACCGAAGTTCCATAAGACTCATCAGAAATTAAAAATGCCAAACAAGAATTAATAAGAGGAAGGAAATCAGAAGAAATGGTAAGGAAACCAATAATTGGAGAAGAAAGAAAAGGGAAGGGAGAGGAGTTAGTATTGATAAGGAGGAAACCAGATACACATATATCATAATCATGATCCTTCACTTTCACGTGAAATAAACTATTTTAATGGAACGAAAAGAATATATGAGGAAGTATAATTAGTAATCCATACATGTGCAGCCAAGGCTTATGTTCCCTCAACTTTTGGTCAGACGATAGACTTTAGGGTAATTAAATGACGACTAATCTTTTATAGTTCATTAAAACGAAAAAACATGTATATAACGTATACTATAAGTTTAGCATACCACGGAAAGCAAAATGGAGCACGGATGATGAGTCGTGACGTAAGCACTGAACTCGAACCAATCTAAAGTCCATTACCTCCATAAATACTAAACGTGGCAATTTCAATTAATTTGTCACGTTTATTGTTACTAACATATGGTTCGCGAGTTTTTTTCCCCAATATTCATATTGGGACAAAAAATTACCAAAATACACAAATTTTTTTTTTTCATTCCCAGTCTATAGAAAACGAAGTTGCCAGATTCGTTTTTCCCAAAAACCGAATTTGTCAACTTCGTTTTCTTAAAAAAAAATTTTAAAAAAAATTGAATTTTTGTAAAAAATGAATTATGTGAATTCGTTTTCTACTGAAAACAGAATTCGTTTTCAAGGAAATTTTTTTTTCTCAAAAAAATTCTATTCGTTTTCTTACAGAAAATTAATTTTATTTTAAAAATTTTAAGTGAAATCGTTTTCTCCTGCCAGAATTCGTTTTCTACTAAAATTATTTTTTTCTATTTTTTAAAAAATAAGTAATTTTATTTCACTGAATTCGGTTTTTAAAAAATATTTAACAAAAAAAACAAAATAAAAACTATTTAAAATTTTTATTCAATTACAAATTATATAATTATGTATTGCCTTTGTTCCCCTAAAACTGAAAAATGAATTACGGTTGTCCTTTCGAATCACCATAATGAGTTTTACATTAAATAATATTTATATTTAAAAAACCATTATTTAAAAAACCATAAAAACTTAGAAACGATGTTGGTGAACTCGTTTTTAATTACAAAATAATTATTTACTTATTTTTTACATTAGTTTACATAGAATTACTTAATTAATTTTATTTTAAAAAATATTTTAAAAAATTTGGTAGAAAACGAATTTTGGCAGGAGAAAACGATTTCACTTAAATTTTTTAAAATAAAATTAATTTTCTGTAAGAAAACGAATTCACAAAATTCATTTTCTTTAGAATTTAAAAAACAAAAAAATTTTACAGTAGAAAACGAATTCTGTGAATTCATTTTCAATAGAAAATGAATTTTGTAATTTTTGTTTTTTTTTGTTGAAGAAAACGAAGTTAGGAGATTCGTTTTCAATTGAAAACGAATCTCCCAACTTCGTTTTTTATAGTTTGGAAATTTCAATTTTTTTTGATTTGTTTTGGTATTTATATAGGGCCAAAATGAATATTTGGGGAAAAAAATCTATGGTTCGCACTTCGCAGCACACAAAAATCGTTTCGATAGAAAAACGTTATCGTCTTGCATTTTTTGTAGTGTGTTAACAAAAGTACAAATTAAACTCTGAATCTAATTTTGTTGTGAAATCAAAGTTATAGATATTAAAGGTTTTTCCAATGTCCGAAATGGCCATTGAGTGCACAACGAATGATTGAAACGATGAGCTTGTTTGATTGGTCGGTCTGAAATAAATTAAAAAAAATTGGATTGAAATTAATTTGTTATTTTTGGTTTGTTCGGTAGGATAGAGGTATTTCTGGGTGTTATTTTATTTTATTCGCATAATCCAGAGATGTTCAAGTGTTTGCATTGTTGTCCCATTTTTTAGAGATTAAAAAGTGTCACCTTGTCCTTTTTATTTGATAGAACATTTGAAAATAATCTTAAGGACACAAATGATATAAAATTTGCAAATAATTTCTCAAATATTGTTGATTACTGGCTTGACCACTTACAACTGGTATCAATCGGTGTTAGGACTATATAAATGGCATAAAATGGAAAATCTAAATCAAAGTTTTGAAAAATGAACAAATATTTGATATAGAAAGTGTAAATAGATTATAGTAAAAATGTGATTTTTCCATCATATGGTTCAATCTTGATTTTGATTCATTTCTATAATATTAAAAATATGGAGTATTAAAACATACAAAATTAAATTAAAAATGTTAAAAAAGTGTTTTGAAACCTTAAGGCTGCTGTTAATGCCAGAACATTTTTTGTCATCCCATCTGTCTGTTTTTTTATTCTTCTTCGCGTGGTCTGATTCTAAAACCCTCTCCATCAATCGCTTGTTTTTTTAATCACCCCCATCATCAAACAAATAGGAAGATATGAAGTAACACAAAGAAGGGTGGGGGTGGGGTTTGATGTACTGGGGCACAACAAAAATGAAGATAAAAGAGTTAATGGCAGAAAGAAAAAGGAAGAGGGAGAAGGAAGGAAAGGGACGCCAGGCACATACATAAATGAAGTGGGAAGGTTGCTGCAAAATTTCTCTTTCTTTTCTAAGGGTAATCTGGGCAACTCATCATTTATTTGCTCTGAATGCTAAAAAGTGCTCTGGCATTGACAACAACCAAGCCTTAATACGAATATTATCCCTTGGGCTAGAAATTAAATCCCTAGGCCCATGTGTCCAGCAAAAATTGGGCTTGTATGAGATATTCAAAAATATATATCAGGAGGCCTGTTCATTTTGATGAGTTTAAAACTCAATTTTGAAAATGATTTTAAATATAAAAAATGTATGAACTTGAATCTCTCAAGTTGACATACGTAAGGCCCGAGAATGAACACAAACAAGCTCGAACTCAGCTCGATAATAATAATCACGAACATGATTTTTAGGCTTGATAATAAACGAACACGAACACGAACAAAGTGTTAAAAACTCGATAAATAAAATAAATATATACAACATTAAATTTTTAAATAATACAAATAATTGAATCTTTATATACATTTAGATGTACATAGATATCAATATATGAGTTTAGAGTGAATTTTAATTTTTATGTAAGTTGATACAATATATTAAAGTACATAAACAATACAATTTTATATTAGTCAATGTGAGATAAAAACGTACATGAATGTTCACGAACAAGCTCAAGCTTCGGTTCGATAAATAAATAAACGAACACAAACAAAATTTTAGACTCAATAAATGAACCTGTCAAATCTCGGCTCGGTATCACCCTAAGTACATTGTACAAATATTGCAAGGATGTACGTAAACGTACTCAAATCAAATACTGATTAGAGTTCTTTCTTTTACATATCCTTTTCATTCTAGGATATATATTCGAAACCTACTTAGAATTAGTGATTGATTCCAACTGGCTACTTAATGATTTATAACTCTTAATTAATCTCCTTTTTTTTTTTTTTTCTGATCAAACAACGTTGTAAATTAACAAATTATTCATTAAAGATGGGGAAGAAGATTAATGAAAAGGATGCTCAACCAAGTGGACTTGTCTCGTTTAAGGACATTCTGCATGGAAGCGATCCAAATAAACTATCAAGAACAGTATATGTGAAGGTTAAAGATCCGGAGGTGCGAGATTCCGGCAAGTATTGGACGACGGTCGACATGGCCGCGGCTAAAGACGACGAAGATTCCGGCGTCACCGAATCTTTCCCGTTCGTGAGATTTTTTGAGTTTATAAGTAGACAATTCGATCGTTGGAAGACTTTCTTAAGAGATCGTTATTAATTGATCCATCTTAATTTCTGTTAATTAATTAGCTAGGTTTCCCATATTATGTAAGGTGTGGGACCCCAAGAAAAAGAAAAAAAAAAAAAAAAACAAACTCTGGTTCCGTAATTAATTAGTGATGATTACGTTGTAAACTATCTTTATTTAGCAAATTTTGCAGATATTAATTTTTAAAAAAAATTTTGGGTCTGTTTTCCTTCAAGCAATAGATCGAAATTAAATTTTGCTCGGACGGTCGGAAATTCATTATTAATGCAAAAAAATATACCATCTATATATATATATATATATATATGAAACAAAGGAAAACTAAAAATAACCTACTCAGACAACTGGCTATAAACATTATGGGTTTCGACAAGTTAAAGATTATATTGTCAATCATCAATCCAAGCTCGACAATTGCAATCAATAATCTGGGCAAATCAAGAAGAACCAAAGTGGCAATTGTCTGTCTTATCACCCAACACACATTTAATTCATCTGCTTTTAATATTCGAATTAAAATCGAACTCAGAAGAAACAAAGATCGTACCATCGATCTGCACTGTAATTTCACTGAAAATTGTTTTCAGTTAATTAATTTCGGGTACAATCTTCCTCCTCTGTTCAAATTTGAAATTAACGTTATTGTTATTATAAATGTGTCTTAATAGTACACGATAATAAAATATAATCCATTTAGTTAATGACATTTAGCGGGATAAATGTTTATTTATTGTTGCATATATGTACGGTCGTTAATATATTTTTAGAAGATATATGATCTATATAGTCGACCTGATCAAATAGTGGTGTAAAAACGGAAAGAATAAGCTCTCTTTAACGGGAAGTTCAAGCAAGAAGGGGAAAGAATAAGGTCCATTCAATTGAAGTGAAACAATGTACTGAGAAAAAATAGAAAGGAATATCTAACACAAAGAAACTAAGAAGTGTCGATACACAATGAAAAATTGCAGGGAATTCTTTCAGGGAATGATGTGACAACCACTTGGAGGAAGTTCATTGGATAAGTACAATTAGAACTACCTAATAGTTATTGCCACGTAGATGCCACATCATTCACGAAGAGAATTCTTTAATATTTTTCACTGTGTGTATCATTTTCGGAAAGGTGATACAAGACAAGGAGCAAGTGTTGCAGCATTACTCCTATGATCTGCAAATGATCACAAAGCAAGGAAGGAGAGCTTTGGCATTGAGTAAATAGAGCTCTTCAATATTGGAGTATACACCAACTTTTCCAGCTAAGGAATCAAAGCCTTCTTGACCAGCCAGTTCTTGGACATTCTCCAGAGGTTTATGGACTCTGCCTGCAATAACTCTGCAAACTATCAGGGCCTTTTTCGGGGAAGGATTATCATCCGACCCTTGGATCGATTCGAATGCTCTACTACTCGTAGAAGCTGTGAAAACGCCGATGTCTCTGCTCAGTTCCTTAATTGTTGAAAAACCGTGTCTCAAGATTTGACAGACTGAGCATCTATCAGAGGAACACAAGCTGGATGATCCACTCGTGCCGAGAGGGCATTCAACTGTTGTACCGTGGAATCTCAGCAGTTCGTTGCCATCGGCTAGGCACCTCGGATGTTTCTTTGGTAGTTTGCTAGCTTTGATCTTCACTGTTTCTCTGTAATCCTCAAACTGAGCTATTGTCTTTTGCATATTGTGGACTTTCAGAATCCTTTCTATGCCTCCAGAGCCATTTTCAGATTTTGTCCAGTTAGTCCTGCAGATTATTTCCACAATTTTCCTTGAAGAGTCTCCTTCTACAAGTTCAGTAACTGCATCAAGAATCTGGTTAATACAAGCGTTAAAGAGTGATTATACATTCAGTGTATATTCAGAATGAAACTGTAGAGTGACTAACGTGACATCCACATGAAAAAAAATTATTGGACATATAACTATCAGGTGATGCCACATTTTCACTCTATTTTCACAGTACAGTGTTAAACTGCAACAACAATCAAAAACTGATTGATGATAATCAACAAAAGCAGCTCAATTAGCAAAAGGAGATGCATACATAAAACAGACTACAAAATTTGTAATTTTGAATTCAATGATTTGCAGAAGTAGCATAAAGTACAAAAACACACAGGGAATTAATACTTTGGAAACAAATTATCACTCACCGGCATGTTTGGAGAGGTGATGTTCTTCTGCAACTTCCAATTTTGAAAAATGTTCACCACATTTATGGCAAGCTAAGGGTGAAAGGCCCTGGAAATCTGCTCCCAATGAATGCCTAGGCTTTAAGCCTAAACCACCAAATGCAGAACTCCTCCTGGAAAGGCTGCTGGATGACCTTCTTATAGGACTAGCTAAACCTTTAGCCTTGTAAGGTGGCACTAAGTTATGGCCTCCAGGGCCTGGAGTCCCAGGCTTGAGGGTTCCCAGAAAGGTGGAACACCCAATCTCAGTGCCATTATCGGTACCTGTACCTTCTGAGAAACCGCGACCGGTGATCTTCAGCTCACAAGTCGAATTACTGAGGACCACTTCATGAGTTATCGGGTTCAGGAGCTCACTGCTTCCGATGGATCTTGGACTGCAGATTGGGGGATTCTCCATGTGTCTCTTGCTTCCATGAATAACATCTCTGAGATTAGCAATTGACCTTGAACAGCCAGACCTCCCTGTTTTCTTCGTAGAAATATCGCTCAGATGATTCCTTCTGCCATTTGGATCATGGACATCTGCTGCTGCTGATTTGCAATGCAATGATTTCTTGAAAGGAAACCAAACTGCTGGCATTTTTTTTTTCTCCAGTTCCTGCTATCAAAGGCTACAAAAAATCCTTCCAAAATCCACTCTTTAAGAATTCATTCCACAGAAACAGAAAATTATCACCAATATTGCAGCTGATGAACAAACTAAAAGGAAATCAAAATCTTTGTTTCCTTTCTTGGGGCCAAGGCCAATTGTAGCTGTATGCTTCATAAATGGTGAATCTCAATTTATGGCAGTTCCTCACTGAAAGCGATGCGCACTATTCATTTGTCATTGGTTAAAACTTAAAAGGAAGTAACTCTTACAGAATCATGAACAACGTGGCCTGAATAATAAATCTTTTATGCATAATCTATACAATAACTCTCTCAGCAATCTTAAACAGTTAAAACTTGAAAAATCTTTGATATTTATGGAGTTTTAGCAAATCAGGAATGTTTTCATAATGCATTAACTATTCGACAGAAGTGGTTTTAAAGCTGGTCCAAAGTTGATCTGTTTCTATGTTCTTGGATAGGAAAGAATGTGTATGGGCTGTTTCTGACGAAAGAGAAAGAGACATCTGTTTGGGTAAATTTCAGAACACAAATCCTCAAATAAGAAACCAGCAAGCAGAAAGAAGAAAGAAGAACGCACCCAATATCAAAATGTCATTACTTGTTCCTTAATGTAGCTCTTTTGCCAAGTTTGTAGAGACTTTACACATAAGTATATCTCACTCAATAGAATAAGACAGAATAACTTGAAACACGATATTTTCTTTGAAATCTTTTCACGACATCTTCTTTAACCAAGTCTTTTACCACTTGGGTTGAGATCTTTTCGCGGAATATTGCCTGATTAGTTTGCGGGAAAAGTTTTATAATTCCAGGGCATGCATACATTATATAATAAATAAATAAAGTTTATAAATTTCAGAATCAAAATAATTGAATCAATCATTTATGATGCATTTAATTATACCAGCAACCAGTGGTCACAGAGAACATTAATTTGGCACATGTTCACACACACCTCAAATAGGGAAAGCTGAGGGAAGTACCTCCAAGAAAAGCAACAAAAAAAAAAACCCAAAAAGAAAGAAAAATCATCAAGGAAATATAGAATGCGTTCATGTGCTTTTCATCACCAGATTTGTTGGATAATCTGCAGTGTATTACAGCATCCATCTTTCAAGAGCCAACTTTATATACTTTCTCTGTTCGAAATAGAAGAGTCTAGTAATACAACTATAATAAATCACAATCAATCTTCATTGTGACGAATGGAGTATTTGTTTATTCTATTGCCATTAGTAAATAACAGGTACATATTAGATGCCTTGGAGACAGGGATCAAGAGTTTGCTCTTGGTCCATGTTTTTTTTTATTACCATGGCCCTGTTGGTTCCACCCCTAAATTTCCCTCCTTTTGTTCTGGGTAGAGTTTAAACTCGCGAATTCTGCAATTATTCGTTTGTGACTAACCACTGCTCGATTCGTCTACTGGTCCATGTAAGTTTGTGCACCCCCTCCCAATTCTTACCATGCATTACCATTAGATGGGTTGACCAAAGCCAGAAAGCCACCCAATCTGAAGTCCTTTGTGGGAACTCAGCCAAAACATAGGTATTGCGCTCTATCAGCCAAAAAGTCAACAGTCTCCACAAAGACAAGCAAGTAACATGGTATATAACACTTTGATTGTAGCGATGATAATGATAATGGCAATGATTTTTGGGCAGTAAAGGCAAGAATTGAAATTCGAGTTCAGACCCCTTGTAACGTTTATTTTGTATCAACCACGTACCACAATTTTAAAAAATTGGTGTTTTAACGTTCATTTCTTATTTATTCTTCAACACAACCATGTAAGTATAGAGTTAGTGGTACACGTGATCTGAAAGGAAGAAATCCGAGTGAAAAGATCATCCGTGGTATATAGCACATGTGTCATTCTCACATAATGTGAAAATTACATTTTTACCCCCTAAGTTTGTGAGAATGACACTAGTGCTACGTAGCACAAGTGATCTCACCGCAAGAAATCCAAGCCCTGGTTTGGGAAAAGCCTAGCAACCTAGCCAGATTATTCTGCCTGATGTCAGGATTTGACTCCATCTTATTAGAACCATACAACCTAAGACTCTACTAACAAATTAAGCCCAAAAGAGGAAGCTACTTAACAACTTCTAGGGGGCACTGAATTTCCACAGAGACCATGGTTTTATATTCTCCTAGGAACCAGGCCAGCTAATTGTGATTTCATGTCAAAGTCTTGACTCCATCCACTACAAGTCTACAACCAATACAGGCAACACCTCAGGGATGAAGGATGCCAAAGCCTACCATAATGAACAATATAATCTCATCCCATTTAGCTGTAAGGGTTGGACCACTCTATCCAAAATGAGATTGCATGCATTAATGTTACTTGACATCTCAAAATCACATACAGAGTTGTCCTCCTACTTGTGTAAAATTGTTAACATCTTCACTAGCATTCTGACTTTTCCACTTTAGTCTAGTCTAGGGCCACAATGGAGCAGAACCAAGGATTTTTTTTGTATAGTGGAGAAGCTATTTGGCAAGTGCAGAAAATAGAGAACAATATATCATTAACAAATATCAACACAAAGTTCAAAACCCATCACACAGAAACTAAAATGTATGCAAGAGTTTGAGATGAAACAGAGTTAGATAGACACTTCCAGATATTACACAAATTACAACATCTGCTAGTATATGGTAAGATACAAATAACATTTCGAGCATCTGCAATTCTTGATACACATCTATACTAGTATCTCAATTTGATTAAAATAAGAAGTATGACGAACCAAGCACAGATGTGTGATCTTTCCCCAGATTGTGACCTCGAAGGCACTCCAGATTCATCACTTGAGAGTGATCCACAAAAAGATTTACCTACAAAAGTGTCAAGAATGTTTGAATTTCATGCCCAAGTACAAGATAATTTAAAGGGAAGAAATGAATGGAATGGTAGCTCACCTTGGGACCATATTGCTTAACAAACCACTCAGAGGTCTGGGGATTTGATGCTTCGAACATGGTTTTTTCAACCCCAAGACGACCAATTATCTTAGCAATGATATCAGCACGAACAGAATCAGCCTGGCGGCAGATATCAGCAGCATCAATCATTATCATGTCTGCTCCAGCTTCTAAGCATCTTTCAGCTCTTCGTATCAAAAAATTCACATCCTCAACAAACTCTGCAGGATATATAAGACCAAGCAGTTAAACATGGGGGAAAAAGGAATTTCTATCTATAGTCTCTACCTCTATAATTCGAGATCTTACATGTCCATAAATTAGAGATGGCATTTAAAACAACATTTGTCTCTTTAGGATATGAAACACATTTCATGTATGTTAGCTCTAAGCATAAAATGGAGCTTGAAGTTATTCCAATTCCTAAAACTCTTAAAGACCAAACCTGTAACTTTAGTCTAACGTCTAATGTGCATTAGTACTTTATTTGACCATTCTAACAAAAGATTGTGAAGTTGTTTGAGGAAAATTTAAACACATGAGGCAATTGTCATCACAAAACTTCCATCATATATAAAACACAGACTAGTCAAATAAGTATTCCTCCAGTTTTAAAGTAGTCATAAAACACTGCATTTAGTGAGTCTTCTACACTTTCTATTTTTGATATGCAAGGAGCTACCAACAATGTTTAGACCTATTCTGCATCATCTCGGTCTATATGGCTCTCAGAAAATGCAACACATTGTCCCCATTTGTTATTTAGCATGGTAAATAATGCATAATAGCATTAAAGTTCTAATTGAGCAGTAATCAACTGAATATTACTCCAAACCATAGTATGAACTCTCCAAGAATCCAACAGGCTTTGAAGTCACAGGAGCATAAGCAGTCAACAAGATCAAAGCAAAGTCTGCTATGAACTTGATAAGTAAATTGCTAGCTTCCAGAGCTTCAACTAAAATAGCAAGGGAATTGGTAGCTTACCAGAGCTTTGAGGTTTTGGTACCACATATGCCCCAAATGCTCTATCTCTATTAACAGGTAAATCAGACTTGTTAATTTTGACAGCAAATTGAGGCTTTGCCCTAAGTCCACTATTCTTGATTAGTCGCACATATCTCAATAGAGTTTCCTCAGGATATTCCATTGATCCAACATCAAACTCTATGGTGTCAAATCCAAGCTGCTTACATTCCTGGAAGATTTCCAACAATCATGGCATATGAGTCATGGATATCTTAGATTTCAAGACTGGAGAAACAAAGATACTAGCATACCTCAATATAATCCTTAAACGCAGACGGTCCTTTCCGAAGTAAATGTTCAGACCAGTCACCAGTGCTGACATACACATCATGTTTGTGCGCAATGTTAGTCATTTCTCTGATATAAGCTTTTGACAATAGGCTATCAGCACCACCAGCAAGCTTTAACCCATCAACAAACTGCCCCATAGACTCAAAAATGTCCTGTAAAACATATTCTAGTTAGGATAATAGAAATAATACCTTCTCCAAGATAATGAAACATGACTACCGAACTAGCCATGACACATTAGGCACCAATATCAAAAGCAAATTAAGTTAAAAACCACGATGTTAAAGATATATTATGGACCCGTGGAATTCAAACTTTGGTGGTTCATCTCAATAAATAGGAAAATCTACAAGCTTTTCCCCATCTGTTGCATTGGACATGAACCACAACTTCGCAAACTTAAAACAATTATCACACAATAACTTGATTGATACAGTAGCAAAAATGATGAGCACAGATAACAAAAGATTCCCATTCAAGGCACGAAAATGAAATCAAATTAGTGTCATCAAGCTTGTCGAAATATTAATCAGCTAATTAATAGACTATAATTTTTTCTTAATCCTCCACAATATCTTTCAAAGGATTAAATATATTTGTAAATTTCCACTAATCTGAAGGAATCCTCTGCCATGAGATTTTCAAGAAAGCAGTGATGATCATATCAAACAAACACAACCAGAATACACACTACTGCTCCAGCTTAATAATAATTTACTCTACCAAACAATTAATCAACCATGCATTGGAGGGAAGATGATTGTTTGCTGGAATTGGCCATCGATGAGAGTAAAACATTAAGGAAAGAATAGTTTCATCACGTAATTACAATCCAACATAAACTATCACACCATTTTTCGTTCCCAATTTCCACAACAAATCTTGAAGACCCACATTAATTTAACTAGGACCCTTCAAAAAAAAAAAAAAAAAAAAAAATTTGGAAAAAGAAAAGAGAACTGCAGAATCTCAAGAAAACTTCACATGAGGAATGTATAAATTACCCTACATTATACCGTAAAGCAAAGAATCAAAGCACATGAGGATTAAATTAATGATTATACAACAATCGAAGGGTTTACCTGAAGAAGGTTTTGGGAGAGGAGGGAATACTGGGGTCCCCTGACTTCGGTGACACCGTAGGTTCTGGGCTTCTCAGGACGATCCTCGTCCTCATCGAAGCTCTTCCATACGTAAGCTGACATCTTTACTCAGGAGGAATCGAAGCAGCAGCAGCCTGTGAAATCAATGGAATGGAAATGTGATCTTTGAATTTGTAAATTTAACGCATTTTCATTTGAAGAAGAAGAAGAATGTTTGAGCTGTTTCTAGACCTCTGTAATTATTTTTGAAATTATCTTGTATCTGACATGTCGGGGCCCACCGTCATTTCCAGTGACACGTGTGTTTTTCTAGATTTTCCCTCCTTAAAATAATCAAATTTCCACCATGACAAGTATACAGTAGTATTATGCCAAGTAGATATATGAGTACTTTTTCGATTTGTTCAATAATATAATTACGTGGGTAAATTACATTAGGTTGATTATACATCAAATATTTAAAAAATTGGGTAAATTACATTTACCTCCCTCGAGTAGAAACTACCAAAATTCTTCATAGGTTTCATGAAACTTCCGATACCCCTGGACGTTCAAATTTTGACGAAACTTGTATTCAACTTGTCAAATGGTTCAACATAAGCCATTTTTCCTTTAAAAAATACTGCATATCAAATATTTTAAGGGCAAAAGTATCATATGTCGAACTGTCATACGGTCTGACAGGAAACTGTTTTGCTTAATTACAGGAAAAAACTTGAGTTCGGAGTTTAATTTTTTGGCTCACAAAGAGACAAATGTAATTTACAAAGCCATAATGAAATAATTATTATATTATTACTCGCTTCAAGGGGTTTGATAATTTCATAAAATCTTAGGGGTATTGATAGTTTCCATAAACATCAAGGGAGGTAAATGTAATTAACTCAATATAATTACTTGAGAGCCAATTGTGATAGGCTAACTCCTCTTTTTCATGTCATTTTGCTTTTTTCTCATTTCTTTTTTCCACTTCTAACTAAGTATTTGTTCCGTGGGGTTACATGAATCATATCTCGTCATGATGTATGGTCGAAACACATTGATTTTACACAATCTAAGACAATCATTTTCCTTTTCCCTGGTTGGCTTGGGACAGACCTAGGGCGGATCCAAGGTCGCGGTCCCTGAACCCCTCCAACCCCATCCTCCACCTTTAAATATTTTGTTCTGATTCTGCCACTAGGACAGACTATTTATTAGCAAAATAATTAACTCATACTTATACAATAAAAGTATAGGTGAAAAAAAAGAGACAATGTCAAATTATTTATATTAGGTATTGTATCTTACCGTTTATAAAACATTGCACATTTAAAAACAGAACTATTTATGTGGGACAAAGAAATTAATATTTAATAGTACTATCATAACAAAATGATTTGTACATTACTGTTTATATAATATCTCTATCCAAGAATTAAATTTTTATGTCGCATTTTTTTTCAATACATATGTATTTCGAGTAATGATAGTTTTAGCAATAAATCATAACAACTTTTTTATAGCAACTCATGTGGCATGCATTCGTTGGTTACATTTTCATTAATTGGCCAATGAAGGCATGCCACATGAGTTGCTAGATTTGTTGCTGAGTATATCATTACTCATTTCTTTAACTCTTGCATCCCGGAGGTTTAGTAACAAGTTACTTGGTCTAGTAGACATCCCAACTATAAGAGACCATAGATCGAATCCTGAAAACTCTCACAATTCCCCCAATTATTGTAGTCGGGGAGTCTTATCCTGATTTGAGTGAGACGTGTTTATCGTGACTGAACAAATTTCAATATGTTTCCTTAAAAAAATTAATAATAATAAATAAATAACAAGTAAGGCAAACAATTTACCATAACAATACATTAAACAATAATTTTTTAAAAAAATTCAAATAATTTAAGCAGTGAAACTTGAAAGCACACAAGGGAAAGACACACAGTAACGTGCTAGTGAATTTTGCTTTTTAAGAAATTGGAATACGAATCTGTACATTGTTGAGCAAAACAGAAAGCAAAATGAGTTGTCCCATGTTCTACACTTTAGTAAATAGAAGAGCAATGCACATTCTAATAAAACTTCTCTAAGGTAGAAGAAGAAGAAGAATACACTCTACTACCTACCTCCGTTTTCATTAAAAAAGTCTATTTAATGTAAAATTTTATCTTATAACTCATAAACGTCCCATGAAATCTTCTATCTACTTTACGTCTGTGTTTCATGTTTACTCTCTCACAATAGTAGAGTGAGCCCCATATGTGACATGTGAGTCCCACCTTCCACTATGAAAAAATAAATAGAAAGAACAAAAATATGACAGACAAGATATTTGATCTCAATAAACGTACAATTGTACTATGGGACTCAGTGCCCCGGTGCCCTACTTGTCTTGTCGCCTATGAAAAGAATCCAAGAACGCAAGGGGGAAAAGGTTGTTTTTAATCAAAGTAGAATAAAGTATACATAGCTTTGAAGACAAAGGAAGCCTTTTGTGTTGATCATACAGCTTGTCATTCTCACGTAGTACATCCCAGAATCAAAACCATGGAAATTGGTAAACACTATGGCGGAGCATGCACTCTTCTTCCACTTTATTCAGATTCTTCATGCAAAATTGAACGTGAATTAGCTGGAAATTTGGGCAATCTCCCCCTATATTATAGAGGCCTTTGCTTGTTTTTCCCCCATCAACAACACCCATTTTTCTTGCATCCTGTGTACCGGAGTTGGCGATTCGAAAATGGCCAAGAACATTCGTTACCTCGTTTGCCTTTTGATCGTGGCTATGGATGTCGCGGCCGCCATTCTCGGCATTCAAGCCGAGGTTGCTGAAAACAAGGTAGTTTGTGCTTCTCGTGTTCAATCTGAATGGGGAGTGATTTAAGGCTTTAGAGTTTTGAGACTTTTTTGCTGCAGGTGAGAAATCTGCGGGTTTGGGTGTTTGAATGCAGAGACCCGAGTTACCAAGCTTTCAAGCTAGGCCTCTCCGCGGCGGTGATTCTCGCCCTGGCGCACATCGCCGCCATTTTGCTCAGCGGCTGCGTTTGCATTTGGTCGAAGCAGGAGTTGGATCAGTCGTCCAACAACAAGCAGCTAGCCGCGGCTGCTCACGTCCTATCATGGTATGAACACAAAACCATACACGATGGCGAAATATAATCCATATAACTAACGTTTCTTGTTTGTACGATGTTCTAGGATTGTTTTCACCATCGCGTTCTTGATGCTAATAAGCGGGGCGATGAAGAACTCCAGGTCGAGGCAAAACTGCGGAATATCGAACAATCGGCTGCTGTCGATTGGCGGAGTCCTGTGTTTCCTCCATGCGCTCTTTGCCGTTGCTTATTACATTGCTGCAACAGCATCCATTCAGGAAGAACATAAGCACAAACAATCTGCAGCTCCAGCAGCCAATGCTTGAAGAAACTTTTACCTTTTCAGCGTTCTTTTAAGTCTCTTCCTCAAATGTTGTTCATTTTTCTAGACTTTTTGATCATCTGTTCTTTATTTAACAAATCTACAGTTATTCAATGAAGTTTTAAGGTATTTTTTTTCTGACAAAATGTTCCTAACAAAGGAAAGCCGAACCCCATCGAACAAGAAAACGCACTTTACTTCACGCAAGAACTACGTCACAGGCAAAATGGTGCAGTAAAAACATAATGCAGAACATCTATGCACGTCCAAAAGGACAACTACTAATAAGAAGCAAAAAATCAGCCAAAGTATAAACCGCCGCGAATGCGCTCAATCAGCTATAACTCCTATGACTGCTTTCCCCACGAACTCTGCCATATCAGTTCATACAAGAACTGCACCACAGACAAAAATGATGCAGTAAAAACATAGAGAAGAACATCAATGAAGCTTAATCGGTACAGAGCCAACCTCTCCACCGCCATCCCCTCTCTCAAAAGGAAAACTACCAACACCAAACAAAAAATAAGCCAAAGTGTAAACCAGCCACGATATCGCTCAATAAGCTATAACTCATGACTTTTGCTCAAGAACTCTGCCATATCACAGCTTTATCTTGCCGAAAGTGAGAGGGGGAAGGCGAATTCCCAACAAGAGAGGCTACAGAACCCACACACGTATCCTATAAGAGCACACGTATCTACGAATACCATACTTCACAGATTCGTTTCCAAAATGGAGCAAACATACTTTAATAACTGTCACCTTTCCAAACTCAAGGGAATCAAACAAGGAAAATCTACCTGCCAATTGAAGCTAACACAGTTTGCGTTCATACCCTACTTTATTACATCTTGTTGAGCAAAACAATCTAATACAGTAAAACAAAATACAATTTCACATGACTAGCTTCTGCAAAAGTCGTACACAACAAACGACAGCATTTACAAAGGATACCTACTTTTCTATTTCATAGGTATGGATCGAAAAGACATCTAGGAATGCAGCGATATGCCACAAAGTTATGTCTATTCATGCCATTAATACCATGTACAGAACGTGTTCAGACAGACTAATACCAAACTGAAAGTTTAAATTAAACTCTAGCATATAAACTATCAAGTTCTGTGTGTTACTAACTAATGGCTAAAGTTAGAAAGAAGCCTCCGAAATAACAACATTATATTAGCAATCCTACTAAGTCGGGTCGGTTATATGAATGAGATATCGCGTAATCATGTTGTATTCAAACACATTTTCATTCAAGTTCAACAGTTATTTCTGCTACCCTCATAACTCTGTTCATATATAGAATCCATAACATGGCTCATCTTATGGAATTTCCGAGATATAACTACAATGGCAACAAAGCCTCTAAAACAAATCTACTAAAGCAAACAAAGACACATTTCAAATATATAGTCCCGAAACAATTAGTATAAAAGAATCACATATAAAAGACTAATCGTATCACAAGTGTTATACTTCTTGTAATCAAAGATAAAGAATCAATCGTTGCCATTTTCCTCAACGACAAGCTTAAAAAAGAACATGCTTTTCACACCATTCAGTACATATAATCCCCTTATTTACGGAAACAGTTCACGAAAAATGCACAAAACTAACATTTTCATGTAGATATCAAATTCTTAAGTGTGTTCCATGTCATCTAGAAACATATAATAAGGAAAGTTCATTTAGAGTCGGGGTAATTAAAGGGAGATACTGAAGATGTTACTTTCAACCACGCGAAGAGTGGGAATTTACGGTCAGCTGTATAAGCTTTGCTCTAGCTTGATGGTAGAGCTGTAACATCAGTTTCTTTGGGACTCAAACTAGAATCAGCATATACTTACAAATAAGAAAAGGGCAACCTGGAGCATAAAAGCTTCCACATGTGTGAGGTCCGAGTAACGGCCAAGCAATTAAGGCCTGAGGGATGCTGAACTCGTGACCTCAAGTCACGTGGCAACAGCTTTTTACCACTGCACCAAGGCTCCCCCGGCCAATTAGGGGATACTTACAAATAAGTAAAAATAATTCCTCCACCAAAAATTAATTAAAAGCAATAATAAGGAGCCATTGACAAGCTAATAAATTAAACATATCAAGATTAAAGAACTTCAGCAAAATAAGAAAAGCACAATCGGTATCAGTTACCAAATTTAGCTAAAAACATATAAAAATCAAAGCATAAGCACAACAAGATAACCAAAAAGTAAAAACCCACATAACTATACCACATACCACATTCGAACTAAACTGCTAGAAAATACAAGCAAGCCATCAAAATAGCAACTCAATCAAACCAACAAGAAAACAATTTAAACAGTAGATATAAAATCTCAAGACAATACGAAATCCAGCAAAGCAATGATAACACACTCATCATCATTCTTTAGTCGAAAACGACATATATGAGAACAAAAGCCAAATAACAAACCAATACCATCAGAAGAGTACCAAAATATTCGATGATAAGCGAAAAAACAAACTAGAAACCACAGAAAATAAAATACAGCATCCGAACTATTTGCCAAACCTACAAACACAATTGGCTATGATAAAACAACATCCCCGGCTGCAAAATCAGTCAACCTACTGATACAACTGATTCCTCCAAAAGCTCATTACCCTGAAGATTTCAAGGCTTCATAAACCTTCTTTGCATGTGCATGAGATATCTCTAATCTCTTTACCAAAACCCCAGCTTCCTCTGTTCTTAACTTCTTCCATTGCTTCTCCAAATCTGCTCTATCATCTTCCTTTAGTAACTCCGTCCCATCATTAAACACCCATTCATCAATAGCCCTGCCATCAGACACATAACTGAAACTCTTATTATTTTTAGCAGCTGAACTCTTCTCTTCTTCATTCACTTCCTCATCAGCTTCAGCTTCCTCAATTTTTGGTGTCCTTGCAAGTGACCCTATAGTTCGGCTTTTCTTTACTGCGGTCCCATTAGCTTTTGGTGCCTCAGGAGTCTCCTCCTCAACATTTATCTTACTCCCCCAAATTTGCCTGGACAATTCATAAGTCTTTTGCTCGTGCGGGTTGGAAAAGGTCCTTTCTTTACCATTCTTCTCCTTTGCGGCATTGTTAACGTACTTCTTCTTCAACCTCCTAATCTTATCCTGCAGTTGAGTCCTGGACACCTCGATTTTAATTTTGTTCCTAATAAACTCATGAAAATCCTTAAAATCAGCAACTGGGTCAATCTTCTTCTTCGCTTTGTACTCAATCATTCCCTTCAGTACTGCAATCTCATCGTCCTCGCTCCACACTCTCACGAACAACTTCTTACCTTCATCAAAAGGAGTAGCTTTCTTTTCAGAATTTTCAACCACCAACTTTCTCTTTGACCTCTTCCCGCCGACGTCAACATCTCCGGTGGGAGTTGGAGTAGCAGGTGCCGGCCGTTTTGCCCCGAGGCTCGCAGCCCTAGTTGGAGAAGCAGGTCCTGGTGAGCTGGGTTTTGATTTCAACTTCTTAGTTGCGGTGGCTTTCTCTTTCTCCGGCTCGCTCATGGGCTTCGACGCAATAGGCTTGATGGAAGATTCGACCTTCTTGGTAGGAGAATCCGTGTCGGTTTCGGATCCAGACTCCTCGTCTTCCTCGGAAGAAGAATCGAGTGAAGCCTTGAGCTTCGCGGTTTGGGATTCTGATTTCTTAGCCACCGCCGCCGAAGTTGGTGTGGTTGAGGGTTTCTTGCCGTTGGCGGGACCTTCCGGTTCAGATTCTGACTCGGACCCCTCCTCCTCCGAACCTTCCTCTTCCGATTCCTCCTCTTCCGATTCCTCCTCTTCGGACTCAACCAGAGGATTTGATGCGAGAATTTCACGGGCTTTTGCCATTGTTTCAAAGGGAGAAAAAGTAAAATGCAGATTTAAAACCTAGAACGAGCGGATTTCGATCTTACAGAGACTAGTTATCGAAGGTCGAGTACTGAGAAAAAGAGGACTTAACGATGTTGACTTTTGAATTTAAGGTGGGCGACTGCTGGCAAAATCGTGAATTTCAAAAAAGGATAAATTACCAAAAACCCTAAGGTTTGTTTAAATTATTTGGCGGATCTTAAAGTTTTAAGAATTACTAAGTTATCCCTAAAAATTTTTAGAACATTACAGTTCGTTATGTAATTGAACAAATTCAGGAAAGTTTTGCTAATTTACCCTTTGAAAAAATTATTGAAAAGCGATTGATAGATAAAAATATGTTTAAAAATTTTATACTGATTGATGTAATATTTATGAGATGGTCTTGCATGAAACGGGTTCGTGCACACAGTGAAAACGCGCGCGTGTATAAACCTATTCATGTATTTAATTATGCATTTTGTTTGCGTGTTTTCAAATATAAAAAAATGAATTTTTGAACAAAGTATGAATGATACTTGTTCAAATATAACTTTAAGGATTTTTTTATTTTTAAAAAAAATATAGTATTCATAAGTATACGTAATATTCTTTTCAAGTATCAAGAATGGAGTAGTAACTTTATTCAAAATACTTAAAAAAGGCAATAGATATTTGAAGAAAGTATTACACTTCAAGTATCTTATCATATTATGTTCAAATATCTCAAATAGAGTAATAATATTGTCTTCAAGTTACTTGATTTTTGAAAAGGTTTTTCAAAAAAATTAAAATAAAATAAAAAACTTGAAGAGAGTGTAAATATACTCAAAAGTATAAGTAATACATTTCAAAAGTATTAAAATAAAAAACCTTAGTGGGACGTCCATCGAAAAGTGTGTCCAAATTTAGTCACATGTATAAACGGGAAGTATGAGATTGGTTTTTTTTATTTTCAATAACAAAAATGCTGAAGTTAGAAACCTAAAAAATAAAATAAAAAAAAGTTTGAATTGGGTTGAGTTTGGGCTTCAATATTGCCCCCAGGCCCGTTTTGGCCCACCAACTAGCCTAATTTCTCTGGGCCCAGTTAACTATGCATTAAGAAAACAGAGTGAAGAAAATGTGCGAATCTTCTACTTATTAGTTATTTCTCTCGTTTCTTGTTTCTTCCCAAGTCTTCCATTCTACACAAGACTGGCGGTTCGTTCACTCTGAGTCTCCGTCCCTATCCGAAGGTTACTGCCTATTCTGATTGCTTTGTTGCAGGAATCTTGAAGGTGGGTTTTGTTTTTTCTCTTGGAATTCTGCATCAAATTCTTACATATTGTTACTCTTTGCTGGTTTTCTTAGTTTGCAGCTGATTACATGGCGATCATCTTTTGATTCATCTTGTTTTGTTGTTTAGGACACTTTAATCCTATTTAGCATATGATTCTTGTGACCGATATTTGGGTTTCGTGTGAGGATCCCTAAAGAATTAATCTTGGTATGTTTTCGACGGCGATGGACCAAAGAATTGGGTGGTTGGCTTCAGTATCACTTTGCAAAAATTAAATTCTTGAAATATAGCGAATCCCTCTTATGAATTCTGTTGATAATTAAGGATATTACGTTGTTTAAGATAGAAGTCGTTACTGTTGTTTGAGGGCTAAGAATATTTGCCGTATCATGATTGATGTTCTTCAATTCAGCGAATCAGAAACAGCCTGATATTTTCTTTGTTTCCGAAAGTCAAAAACCTTTAGCTTTGATCCCTGCTGATTGAATTTTATGATTTGATATCCCTTCGTTGCCCGTGTACAAATTTTGGATGTTTTTGGTATTGGAAATGAAAAGGAGGTGTTAACATCTTGCTGCAGATATCTTTGACAAACCAAATTAAGGGCTTTGGTTTGTTAAAGTCCTGTTACATTTCTGTAAATGAAATTTTCGATTTTACTAAGTCGTGTTTTCGACAATCCCATCTTATGCACTGGTAGTTTGGTTTCTCTGGCGATACATCTCCTGATAAGATCTGTAAAGAATTTTGGGTGTTGATGCTTTTGTTGATGGTCTCTTGGTCTTTAATGACTTGAATTGCTTTCCTTTTCTGTCTCAACAATGCTGATAGGGCGCATTGAAAGGAAACGCAGAAAATGAGAGAAGAGCAAGCCACTTCTAGCAAGAATTCGGCTGATAAGTCATGTTCTCATCATAAAACAGAACTATACCTGCCCTTGGATGTTATGATTGAGATCTTAAGCAGATTGCCGGTGAAGTCTTTGTTGGTATTTAAGTGTGTGTGTAAATTGTGGTGTTCTATTATTGAGGACCGCAAGTTCATTGAAATGCATATGAGACGCGCCAAAACTATTTACGTCTCCAAAGAGGAGCGGAATCAAGATGCAGATGCCAAGGAATTGAAATGCTTGGCTGTGAAGGATGGACTGCTGTTGGAGAAGCATCGGAGAACAAATAGATATAGCATCAGGAACCCGGCAACAAAGAATAAGCTTGATCTGCCTGATCCACATCATAAACTCAAAGTCACAAGGTTCATATATCTTCCAACCACTGACAAATATAAGTTGGTTAACATCTATGGCAAGAAAGGAAGTAGACTCGGAGGCTGTGAAGTTCTAACTGTGGGGACTGATTTGACATGGAGAACCATTGATATTCCTAGCTTTTACAACCTCAATAGAAGGCGAATAGGGAGGCTATTTTCTCTGTGTGTTGATGGTATATACTACTTCATGAAGTTTTCTGATGCTGGCACATTTGCACATGAAATAATTTGCCTTGAAATGGAAAGCGAGTGTTTCGAAAATGTTAAGGTTCCTGAATTTTTCTTCTCAAGTTGGGAAAATGTTGTACCTTTTAGTTGGGAAAAGAAGTTGTCTGTGTCGAAAGTGGTAGAACATGAGCTTCATGTGTGGGTGCTGGAGGATTGCAAGAAGCAAAAATGGGCTGAAAGGAAGATAGTGATTTCCTTGTCATTCTTGAGCAAATATCCAAACACAACAGAGACGCCTATTCCTCACAAGTTCAGAAAGGGACGGCTGCAGTTTCGTGCATACAAGGATCATAGAATTGCCTATTATGTTGAATCTGAAAAGGTACGAATCAGATATGCGCCTCGAGGAGAAAATATTGCTTACATTATCCAACACACCCTTGTGAATCCATTAGGAGTTCGGCCAAGCCGAGCAGCAATAACACAGCAGGTATCAAGATTTGCACTCGGATGGTTTGCTCCTGTGTCTTTTACAGTGTTTGTTTTAGGTCTCAATGTGTGTCTTCTTAAATTCCGGTGATGAGGAAGAAAGTTTCACTCTTGCCAAGTCTCCTGTGGCTTATAGTTTAATACTCCCGTATCTCTGCAGTTGTTGAACATTCTTACTCTTATGACAATAGTTGTGCAGTGTGTAATGTGACCGATAGCGGTTATTTTCTGTATCAGTGATGCATTCTACTTCATGAGGTTTTTATTTGCACATGAAATGAAATAGTTTTCCTTGAAAAAATAGTGGTCTTTAGTTGATGTTGTTGAATGATTTTATGCTAAGTGATCGATATATTAGCCACGTTATGAACAATATTCAGGGCGTTTATGGTAGGGACTTCCAAGGCGAAATCTTACGCTTGGTAGCACTGGTATTAAGAGGAGCCCTATACTAGGTAGATCAGTTATTTATAGATAAACTTGAGATTTGATTGAGATTTGGGACTCTAGGTAAGATCGGTTTAGGATCATGGGATCCGAGTAGAAGATGTATCTTGGGAAGTTTAATTTGAAGGTATCATCTGATTGGTCAAACACAAACTTACAGTTACAACATAGTACATTGCGAAAATCCTGCTAATCTTAACCAAGCTTTGCTAGAACATCATTCAAACTAGATACAGTTGCTGCATAGGACTTCTCAGCATCAGGGGTGCTCTTAATCTTCGCAGCGTGATCCAACTGTTATGAACAACAAATTAATCACGTTATTAACCAATGAATGCATGCACGTAAGTTGCCATAACACGTTCAAAACAACGGATTAATTACCTCGTTAATGGTGTCGAAAAGCTTTCCAGCGAGAGCTTTGAGTTGCTTCTTTTCGTCTTTGGATTTGGATGAAATGACGGTGTTGAGATCATAACGAAGGTATCCTGCCCTGAGACGAAGGTCATTTTGGACGTAAGGCCAAGCCTTCTTGTCAATGAATTCTTTTACATTGATAATCTCTTTAGCAGATTCCTTTGCCCTGGCCGCGGCCTCCGCCGGAGGCAGAGGCTGAATGTAAAACCGATCCTTCAGCGGCAGCGAAAAGTCTCTTGCCTCATCGGAGTTCAAAGTTCCGGCTGCCATTATAGGCACAAATTATAGTCAAATTTCAAAATCTCTAATCGATCAAGATGAAAAGGAAACAGCTTGGGAACTTACGCAATCCACCGGAGGGTGGGGGTGGTGGTCCGATCTTGATGGGGGTAGCGCCTTCAGCCAGCTGGACAAAAGACCCGGAAGCAATACCGGCGGCGACGACTCCCAGCATGACCCGGCGGCTGGTTTCGGCCTCGCCGGAACCTTGCTTAGCTCTAACACTGAATCCAGGGCGGGGCAGGGCGATCCTGGCGGCGGTGGAGGTGCTCAGGCGGGCTGAGCCGCTGAGCTGGAGGCTCCCGTCTAGGACAGCTTGGGAAGAGCCACGTAATCCGGCCATAGAAGCCATAGCTTGAGCCATTAATTCCTTTTTGCTGCTGCGAATGATTGAGAAAATTCTCTCAGGCTAAGTGATGAGAAGGCAATAAGGTGAATGTTATATCTTGATCAGGTTTTTGTTGTATGCTTTCTGTGATGGAGAGTGAATACTCTTGAGGCACCTTATCTGAGTTTGGATATGCTTTTAGCCAATGAATGCTCTTGTTTTTGACAAGTTGGATCAGGTTACATTTGGGGCTGTAGAATTGCGACACGTGGACTGCAAAAAGATTTCAAAATTATGCACCATGGTGAACTAAATTCTCCATGGAATTAGATCAGTGTGAAACTCTGTTTTCATGTAAATGTTGCACACGAGTTAATGGACTAATATGAATTTTGATGAAGCACATTGTAGCAAATACATTAAATAGAGATACAATTATGTGTCGGTCAAAACTACGATTTTTGCGAAGAAAAGGAAAAGTCTTCAATAACATTACGATGCCTGACCAAGTTAAAATAGGGTAAAGTATTTGTGTAAATAATTTAGTTTAAAATGAATTTCGTAGTATTCTACACTCTTGTCAAGAGATCTTGGGAGAGACATTTCAAATGTGCTCTTAATGATGGAATAAACTCTTTCAGTTGTTGCAACAATTCAACTCCTCTAATATCATGTATAACTATCTCGTAACCTCTCTTATCAATGTACTAATTAGTGTGATTGTTTCAACTGTTATTAACATAAATACTCATTAAATTCCACCAACGCGTTATCCTGCCTCAATTGACCCAAATCCCATCAGCCTGACTCCTAACTTCCGGTTCCAAGCCCTTCCTACTTCCATCATTCGGACACTTTACTCCCAATTTTCGATTGCAAATCCTTCTTACATCTGTCTTCCTTATAACTCTCTTAATTGTTATGGACCTAATTTATTGAGACAATCCCAACCCAAATGATATACTGGGCACATCAAATATGCATTTTGTTTCCAATATATAATTTCTCAGTTATAAATGACTTTTTTCATTCTCTATGTATAATTTATCTATTCTATATTTTCAATAATGGGACAAAGGGCATTATCAATTTCCATAACAGTGCCATTAATTGAAGGGCCGAGAAGACAAATTCCTGGGCTTAGCCCAGTAGAAAAAACCCAGGTGTAAGTCCAGTAGAATTAGCCCACTAGAAACAACACCGTTCCTCCAGAAACACCAGCTTTCATCTGTAAGTTATGAAGATGGTCATTATCTTCTTGTTTACTCTCTGGAATTTGCCTTGCCTCAATATTCCAAGAATCTGAACCTGGCCCAAAACATTCACTTCATTCAATAGTTTAATGAATAATATAACAGTGAAAACCTAAGAGATAAGAACAAGATGTTGATAATCGATGAAGGACAAACACTACATGAAGTATCCAGATGTATCCACTAGTGGGGTTCTTTTGATTGTTTAGCATCAATCAACTTAAGAAGCAACTGCAAGAACAAAGGGGGCGGAGGAGAGAAAAAATGGAGGTTGAGGAGCAACAATTGAAGGGAAGAGTAGTGAAGGTGGATTCAAAGGAATCCTGGGATTTACACGTTAATCAGGCTAAAGTTCGAGGCTTTCCTGTTAGTAATTCATCTCTTGTTTCAACTTTAGATTCTCCATGGCTAATCAGCACTAATGGTTTTTTTTTTGGTTTTTGTTTTTCTGGGATTCTATGTTTAGGTCGTGGCACACTTTAAAGCTGATTGGTGTATGCCATCGGTGGCAATGAAACCCTTTTTCGAGGAATTGGCTTCGATTTATGAAGATGTGGTCTTTCTCACCGTCGATGTGGATGAAGTGAAGGTAACGACCATTTTTTTTTTTTTTTTTTTTTTTTCTGGGACCATTTCTTATGTCCCTTCTTTGAAGAGCAAGTATAGATTTAGGACCATTAGTTGCAGTATTTTCAATTTTTTTTATTTTTATAGTTTTATATTATACTAATTTCTTTTTATTTTTTAATACACTTTTCGAGTTTGAAATTAATTTTTAAAATCAAAGAAAACATATATTTAGTTGAGTATATTCCAGATTCAACTGTTTGCTGGAACATGATTAGTAAGCAGAATGAAGTTTTGGTGCTAAAGTTGTTGTCTTTGCATATATTTTGTCTGTGGGATGATGGCTATGCCAAAGATAATGAATCTGGGCTCATAGTTTTGTTGAAATCTTTAGCCCTTTTCACCTGCATAGTCAAATTCATCCGAACTAGAGCCATGTTTGTTTTCATCGTTTTAGTTTTGTTTTTCAATTTTTAGTATTCAATTACGTTTTTTACATTAAAAAAATTCTTTTCTGAAAACATGTTTTCTAAATCACGTCAAAACTAATATGAACAATTGCATGGGTGTGTGATGAGTTTAAATAGGCATTCTCTATCAGATGTCAGCTCAATATATACAATCATAATTTACAATATCGTGATACATATCGTAGGATCATACGATACTATCCTAAAATATCAAATCGATCATGCTTCTGATTTTATCCAATCTTATAAAAATTTGTTAAAATGATTTGAATAAGAGTAGTTTTTATAATTTATCAGTAATTTTACACTTGCACATTTTGTGTAGGATCTTATGGTCCTACGATTCGATCCAATACTATCGATATCGATCTTGCATCCAAATCGATCTCACGTAGTATCGCGATATTGCAAACTATGCATACAATTCATTTATGATTAAAGGAAGAATCATAATTTTGGTCTCTAATGTTTGGGGGTGTGATATTTTTAGTCCTTAATATATCAATTTTGACATTTTTGGTCAATTTATCTGCTATTATCTTTTTTTATAGGTAATTTAGGGTCAAAATATAAATTATTTAAAATATTGGGTTTAATCAAAAATTTTGAAAAAATGATCACTTATTAAAACAAAAAAATAATGAGTATTTTCTAGAATAAAACTGCTACTCTGGATAATGAAATTTAGCATACTAGTATTGTAGCTATGGGTATAAAATGCTTTGATGTTTTGTGAAAATAAGAAAATCAATACCAAAGTTTTGCCGATTTTTTTTTATTTATCGAAGTTGGCATAATTGGTTGGTGAATAACTTTGGAGTCTTGAGAGGAAAGTGAATGACACATGAGTTCTGTAAGATGCTAGAAAAGAAAATGTCATATTAACTAGAATTTCTTTTTAGCAAAAAAAAATTGCAAACACTTCAAAAATTATACTGTTAGAATAAAAAAAAAATTCCCAACAGAATCTGATTGATTATCATTGTATTCACAAGCACACATAAAAATTATGTCAACTTTGATAAAAAGAAATTTTGGCATAATGTTGGTACTGGTTTTCCTATTCTCACATAACATCAAAGCATTTTATAGCTATAACTACAATATTAGTATGCTAAATTTCATTATTCAGAGACAACAATAATTTCATTCTAAAAAATACTTGCTATTTTTTTTGATTTAATAAGTGAAGAATTTTTCAAAATTTTTGATTGAACCCAATATTTTAGAAAAAATTACAAAAGTAGTCCATAATTTTTACTCCTATTTCAAATGTAGTCCACAATCTTTAGTAAGTATCAAATGTAGTTCACAATGTATATGTTTTGTTTCAATTTTAGTCCAAAAGACAAAAATTGGACCAAATTAACAGTCAACGAGTTTGACTGTTAGTCAAAAACGGTTTTGACATCCTGAAACCACCCCGAAAGATTGTGGACTACATTTGAAACATGGGTAAAGATTATGGACTACTATTGATTTTTTTTTCATATTATTTAAGAATAATACATTTATCTTACTTTTGAAGATATTGACAATTTTGATTCTTTTTACTTATTATAGGAGCTTCCAAAATCACAAAAAATTATGTTACAATTGTATTATATTCATCTCAAGTTTGCATTTTTAAAAAGTAATTACTCCCTCTGTTCCATCAGAAGAATTAATTTTGAAAAATATTTCTTGTTTTAATAGAATAGTCAACTTTTAAATTTTTTTACTCTTCATACCCTTATTAATATAATAATATGTGATTTACAATTATCTCATACTTAATAAGTATATGTGTGGAATAAATAGTGTCAAATTAGTTATTTTAGTTGTTGTACCTTAACATTCATAATAAGTATATTTAATAAACTTATAAGAGTATTTTTATAAAAAGAATTTTAGTTGAGAAATATTTTCTTTAGAAAATTTTATAAAATTATAAAATTATTTTATTTCAAAAGTCTCAAATCGGATAAAATCGATTGCACTACTGTGAATAGTAAAAATATAAGTTTTAAAGAATATTATAGGGCTGTGTAAGTTTTAAATTATATATATTAATAAATAATATAATTTTTTATGATAAGCATGTGCTGAGTCCTGGTGCGAACTAGGTAGACATCCGGTGAAGCTACCCCTTGTATGCGGGGTAGTGAATCTGGGGTGTCACAAAAATTAAGGTGAAATAATGTTTAAGAAAAACAAAAAATAAGAGTTGGGTAGAAAAAATAAAGAAATAAATGAGAGTAGAGAGAGAGAGAGAAAAAAAAACAAGAATGACAAAGATATAGAAAAAAAAAAAAAAAGAAGGACAAATTACAAGGATGAATAGAGAAAATCTGAAACAAAAAAGGTAGAAAAATAAAATAATGTCATAAATTTGAAATGAAAAATTATCGAAAACAAGAAGTTATTTAATTTCAATAATTTCTCATTTTTCAAATTCTCATGATTCTAAAAATTTTCCACCAACAATTTAAAAAAAAAAAATTAATAGTAGTCTACAATCTTTGCCCATGTTTCAAATGTAGTTCACAATCTTTGAGGGTGGTTTCAGGAGGTCAAAACCGCTTTTGACTAACGGTCAAACTCGTTGACTATTAATTTGGTCCAATTTTCGTCTTTTGGACTGAAATTGAAACAAAACGGATACATTGTGGATTATATTTGCTACTTACTAAAAATTGTGGACTACATTTGAAACAGGAGTAAAGATTGTAGACTATTTTTACAATTTTCTCAATATTTTAGATAATTTATATCTTGACCCTAAGTTACTTTTAAAACAAGTAATAGCAGGTAAATGAACCAAAAGTGTCACTTGAACAAAATTTTAGGGACCAAAAGTGCCAAAGTTAATATATTGAGGACTAGAAGTGTCACACTCTCAAACATTAGGGACCAAAAATATCATTCTTCCTATGATTAAATTACTTGAGATCTCTCTGCAAATTTATGTCCATTAGATTGTGTTTGTCTTGTAGTTTCGTTTTTAAAAATATGTTTTTAGAAATAAAAATTTAGTGTTAAAAATACGTAATTGAGTAGTAAAAAGTTGCATTGAAATGATGTAAAATTACATTATCATATTTTAAATTTACTGTAGAAATGAAAAACAAAGTCAAAACACAAATAAAAACAATGAAAACGAAGAAGTCTGCTGAAAAAGAAAACCAAAAAAAGGAACATGACAAGGATTTGGTCACATGGAAATAGAAAATTCCTTCTTGTGGTGTGATGTTTTCCCTGCTTTTGGCTTTGGCCAGCCATTGTGTTTCAACTTTCAAATGTGCTCTCTATTCTCTAACATCACACAAACATTTTTCCCTTTTGTGAATCCTAATCCTCAATGCACAGATGAGAATATCTAATTTTTTCAGTTTATTATTTTCTCAGCAAATCAAAGCTGTGGTTAGTTATACCTTTAGCCCTGTTTATAAATCAGGGAATCTTTTCTATTTCAGGAATAAAAACACCCCAATACCTTTAGCCTAGCTAGTGAGGGTATGGGATCCTCAAAATGACAAGTGTCTCAGTGGGATAGAAGCGCTTTTTACTGAAGTAATAGTAAGTTAGAGGAAAGTAGCACATCTCTACTGAAGTGTTTTTCATGTTTACTAGCTTATATTCTCTTCTCAGTCTGTGTTTTATATATTTTGTGAGCAAATGAAAGGAAGTCTCAAGTATAATAGAAATACGCTGATGCTGAGAATACTCCTGAATTCGTCCCATATAAAGAGTCATATTGAGACCGATCATGTTCTTTTGTTTTCATAGGAGGTAGCAAACAAATACGAGGTTAAAGCGATGCCGACATTCCTACTCTTGAAAGAAGGAGTTCCTGTTGATAAGATTGTGGGTGCCAATCCTGATGAAATCAGGAGAAGGATAGAGAGTTTTGTTCAATCCACTCCAGTCATTGTGGCTTGACAAAGAAAAGAGTTTCTCATATGTTTCAAAACTAACATCTCAGTCTGTATATTATGATGTTGCAGTTCCAGCTTTATACAACAGTTTGAATGGTGTTTGTAAATTTGGAGGAGAGAACCGAGACAAATCTATATTTGAAAAGAGTCATATTTCTAATACTGTTATGAGTATGAAAAATACGATTTTTTTAGTGGGACGGAGTGAATATTGTGATATGCTCACTGGCTGACTACTTTTGTATGACTCCTCAGCATATAGTCTTATAGACATTGACCTGTCAACTTGCTGTGTGAATCTCATCTTTAGTGGCCTCTTCTGATGGTTACCATGGATTTGATTACTTGAGATATGGCATTTTGAAGAGTGTATGGATAATAAGAGGACAGCCATCCCTATGGTTATGAAACCAATGGAGACCAGAGTGCTCTAAAAGCTTTGAAGAATGGTTCAAGATGAAAAGAATGGAACAAAAGTTAGTCAATATCAATCATTTCTGAAGCCAAATAGGCCAGGAGAGAATTTAGTGGCAGAAATTGGAAAAGTAAGAAATGAAAACCTATCGAAATTTTTGTGGTACTTGTGGTAGAGTTCCTTATATTCTTTGTGTGTGTGTCTATGCGAGTGTATTCTTATTTGTTGAAGATGTGAGCTATAGTGTATGCGTGTGTTGTTGCGTGTGTACGCTTTTCTTTAAACAAAAAAAAAAAGAAAAAAAAAAGTGAAATCTTAAACTTATCACAATTAAGTTCTCTTTACTTCTAATTAGAAGAGTTCAGAACTATAATTTTTGTAAATTTGAAAGTACAATTTCAAACATGAAACTTTTAAAGTACAACTGCTGAGCTTGCAGGTTTCGCCTGTGCCACCCCTGAACACCTACGGGCTTTACTTTTCCAAGAATGAGACTAATCCCTTGTAACTGAATGAGTTACCCAAAATTCACACCAACAATCGTAGTTAATGGGATTCAAAATACGGATAAATACTACTGAGTCAAGCCCTCGAGGTTCTTGACTTCTCTTCTCAATGAGAAGACACTTGGCCCCATGGTGTCATGATGTGCAATTCTGTTGAAGAAAAGAATTCCTTAGTATCTGTTATGGCATCTTATTTGTTGATGAAGAAAGCAAAGGACCACAAACCCAGTATTGGGTAATGGATGTCAACACCATTCACAAATAATATATAATTATCAATCTCTTGCAATTGAAACACACCTTGAATGGCCATAATTAAGTCAAATTTGCAGCTTTATTTGTAAGCATACGTCACATTGGTTATTTTTCTCCTTTCTTTATTTTCATTTTCTTAACATTGGATTGGACATGCAAAAGTAAAACATGAACTCCAACCTAGTATTCATCTAGTTAAATCCATGTTTGTTTTCAAATTAAACACTAAGAATATTTTGATGTTTAATTTGGCTTTGCTTTGTCACTTGGATATATTGGATTGGATTTCCAACTTCTTTTTTGTATATTTTTTTTCTGGAATATAAAATTAATTGATTTTTTTCTTTTGTTTGTTATTATCCCCAATTCCCACTAATCCCAAGCCCATCAAATTAGTGGGAATTGGAGATGCCTAACTCTTTTTACTATCACTTCAAAAACTTTATTCCAGTATATCAATTTAAACATCTTATTCCTTCATTTTTAAGCACCAAGCGTTTCTCTACTTTCTATATTCTTTATTTTAGGCAATAATTGCACTACAATAATATATATGGTGTATTCGGTTTGAACTCTAGCACAATTCTTATCTCAAATATATAGGATCAATTCGAGGTCCAATATGACCTGCAAATGATGCTACTTGCTAGGTCCAAAAGGCAATGGTTATGCTAGGAAAGAGTTCAAGCGAACTCGAGAAATACAGGTCATGTCACCTACGTCCAGTTAGTGGGCATTTAATGGGATCCCGGTAAACTCAGTATCAGCACAAACCTACCACCCACGATCCCGCTACTCTCGATTGTAGGAGTGATTTCAAGAATACAAGAAGGGTGATATGAAATCCTCAATGTTGGTTAATATTTATTGTAAAATATAATATAAGCATCCAAACCCGGATGTACGTTCTTAATCAATATAATAGAACTATGCCAAATTCACTTTATAGTAAATTAAATGCTAACACGCGATACTTCCTTCAACTACGAGTATCAACTATTATACTATAATCATTAAATTCTGAAACTCATCACAGCCACAACGTGCTTCATCATAGTAAAATTCTAAAAGTTCAGTAATAATTGTAGTTCTTTGAAATCAGAAGGGGTATTTGTAATTTACCAAAAATAAATAAATAAATAACACGGAAAATCCATCTTTCCTTTTTCTTAATTCTTTTTATAATAGAAAAATGATAAACAGAGTAATGAGTCACTGAACTTGATGAAATTTCCTTCATCGTAAGAGTGACGTCATCAGTAGGCCCACATCAACTGCCAATCGAAACGAACCGATTCCTCCCGCCCGCGCCACATAAAAAAGTCTCCTTTTCTTTTTCTTCTCTTATTTTCGTCGTCACTCTTCACTCTTCACTTTCTTACTTCCCAACAAACCAGCCCCACTCCAACAATCCATACGATTCTCTCCGGCCAAAAATGGCTTCTCCGGTGGAAAGCTCCAACTGGGTTTTCGATTTTGGCTTGATTGAAGACATCCCGGTTCCCGGCGGCGACCTCCCTTCTCTTGAACCCTGTTTTCATTGGTCCCCTAATGCTTTCTCCAATTCAACCAGGTCCTTCAACTCTTTAGTTATGCCGCTATAATTTTCCTCTGTTTCATTAATTCATGCATTGTTAACTTATAGTTCAAATTCTTTGTAATTTCTTTTTATTTTCTGTAATCCATGTGGAAGGTCAGTGTTTTTTTGTTCATGATTATGTTACAGTGTGGAATTTGATGATGGAGTTCAAAATTCAGACAATAGGAAAGAAGATGGCTCCAGGAAGAGGTTTGTAGGATGATTTAAGTTCTTCCCTCCTTTAGTTCCCAATATAAAGAGTTATATTTTGAATTTCGAATTGTACTTTGTGATTAAAAAACAGTTGTACACTGGATTCTTTTAGCGGGAACAAAGAGAGTACTACTTTCCATTTCTGCACTTGTACTTAAAGTATGGTGTTCTTTGTTAGGGCAAGGGCTGCTGATTCCAAAGCATACAGAGAGAAAATGCGAAGGGATAAACTGAATGATAGGCAAACTCTTTCTCTTTCTCCTTTCTGGTGTTAATTTTGGTGCATATATCATTCTAGAATGTTGACATCCATTTTTTCCCCTTCTCTCTTGGGTGCAAGGTTCCAAGAATTAAGTTTTCTACTGGATCCAGAAAGGGCACCCAAAGTAGATAAGACTGCTATACTTGGTGACGCGACTCGGGTGGTGGTTCAATTGAGAGATGAGGCTCTGAAGTTAAAGGAATCAAATGAGAGTTTACAGAAGAAGGTTAATGAATTGAAGGTATATATATGCTCTTCTTGTTGGTTTCTGTACTTCTTTAAATTCTTGAATGGCGATGAGGTTATGAGATAACGAGATATGATCTATATAGCCAACCCATGTAGTGGGACAAAGGCGTAGTTGTTGTTCTTTAAATTCTTGAATGGGAAAAACTCTTTTTCTGAACTTTGCCTAATATAATCCATTGTTACAAGGTGGATAAATTCCATCCTTTTATTTGACAGTGAGTTTCCGAGTGCAGGTTGAGAAGAATGAACTTCGTGATGAGAAGCAGAAGCTAAAGTCAGAAAAGGATAAACTCGAGCACCAATTGAAAGCTTTAAGCGTTCCTCAACCCGGCGTTTTAGCTCGCCCTTCTGCAATTCCAACTCCATTTGCTGCAGCGCCACATCAAGTTTTCAGCAACAAACTGGTTCCAATTGTCGGTTACCCTGGAGCTTCAATGTGGCATTTTCTGCCACCTGCTGCAGTTGATACCTCAGAGGACCACTTTCTCCGCCCCCCGGTTGCTTAACTCTACCTTACTCGGCTATTCGCCGTAAGCGATCGATTAATGACTCCAACAGCAACTATCTATAACTTGTTTCACATTCTGATTTGTGATGTTAGTAGCATAGGTTTTGATTGTTACAAACAGTTTTGAGTTGGAAAATGTCAGTGGCTGCTTCACACAAGTAGCTTGTTACTTTCTCCGTTTTATTAGAAAAGTTCACTTTGTAATACTAAAATGGAGGAAGTAATTCACAAGTTTTTCAGTGCTTATCAATGTACTGTTGATCATCATTTGCTATTTGTAGTGTTGAAGGGAAAGGATTGTTGTTAGTTGCTGATTTCCAGAAAAGCTTCTAAATACTATTTGCTATTAAAAGTGAAAGTACACATCTTAACAAAATGGATACATTTTTCCAGCTTTTTCTCATCTAACATCTCGGATTTCCTCTACCACTTTCTATTTACTAACCCTGTACTACAATTTCAAGACACTCTACTTTAAAGTTATAGTACATAGTTGGTACAGAGTTAGAGATAGCAGGCGGGCGATGATGTGAAGTGTGTTAACAGGGCAGCTTGAACCCCATATATTTTCCTCTAGTGTAGTCTCTCCAGACATCAATGGCTCCAAAGCTTGTAATCAGGACTGTACTTGCAGCCATCACTATCCCAACTGAAAACACAATCAGGGATGCTCTCCCATGTTTCACTATGGCTCCTTGCACAGCCTTCAACCCGACTAGGGACGCGGCGAAACATATTAGTGCAAACATGATGGCTGAGTTCACATGGTCCATTCCAAGCAGTAGATACTGAAATGCTGACATTGTGGAGGAGAAGAACACCATGAATGAACATGTAGCAGCAGTGATCTGTTTCATCGGGTGGGGGGGGGGGGGGGGGGGGGTGTGTAAAAAGAAGAAGATTTTCATGAGTTTATGAAGAAATTTTTTAGCTGAAGTAGCAAAGATAGTGAAGAAGTTTTACTTCTGGAGTTATGCCAACTTGCAGAAGCAGAGGGCTTATGAGCATTCCGCCACCAATGCCGAAAACACCGCCTAATCCTCCGGCTAACAGCGCCATAACTGGGAATGCAAACTTGTGCGGTCCTTGATTTTCAGTGCAACTTTTTAATTCCTGTTCCGAGAATTGGAAACTGTCAACATTCTTGCAATATGCAAAAGAGAAAATGAACAAAATAGGGCTGTAAACGAAACAAGTTGCTCGCAAGCAGCTCAGTCAAAATAGATAATGTCATTAACCTGCTCGCGAGCATCTTCGTGGCGGGTTTTCCTGCCATATAATATGCATGAGGTGAAAATTAAGGCAAGAGGAATCTGAGTTGCTGAAATTGTCCAATATCCCACTCCACATGGCTTTATAGTGATAATACCCTGCATAAATTGAAGCAGTGAAAGAAGTTAAAATTTACCATTATGATTTCCCATCGAAATAAGATTCATCACGTTCCCTCAATCTATTTCTATTTTAGACATTTTGTTAAATTTACCATATGTTTAACTATTTTTTTAGAAATCCAATTCCACCGCTCATTCATTAAGAATCTGAAATTTTCAGAAAGTTCGAGAAAATATGTGTTGAATATATACCTCATTAATAATTATGAGAAATGGACGTCACTTCAACACGGTCCGCCTATTACAGACAAATAAAACCGATTTGAGAGCATTTCCCACTCCTATTTGGACGAATTACATTTACATCCTTGAATTTTGGTCAAATTATAAATCAATCCCTATACTTATAAAAATTATAAATACATTCTTGAGCTAATTCCATTTGTATTTCTTTGACAAATAATAAGAATGATATCGAGTCAAGCCATAACTAGGAAAGATATATTTTATAATTATAACCAAACTAGAGGAAAGTATTTGTAACTTTGAGATTGCAAGGAATAAAAAAAAATTATTTAAAATAATTTTTAAAACCACAGGAATTGATTCACAATTTAACCAAACTTTTGGGGGGGGGGGGGGTGGGAAGATAAATGTGATCTCCCTTTCTTTTTCTACCTTGTCACACCAAAGTGTCTTTACATATTTTCAGTGCCTTTCCTGTCAATTAAATCAGAATATTCTGATTATTCCCAAAGATAGCATTTTCTTTCAATATCAACGATCACGTATCTCGCCGGTATACAAAAACAACAAAATATAATATATATCTATATATATATATATATTTACTCTTGCAATCTTCAACAATCGAACGATTACAATGCCCTTTTCTTACTACTATCCCAACCCATACCACAAAACATAATTTATAGCGACACTTAAATAATTTTACTCTTTAAGTGATACTTACTTAAATTGTGAGGGAGGGAGTATAATCGTTCCTACGTAATATGTTGCGTTAAAAAAGAGAGGTGAAAACAAAAAGACTAGATTAAAAAAAAAATGAAAACGGAAATGCTTACTTGTCCATAGCTATTCCCACGGAAAAGGTAGAGAACAAAGAAACAAAACCAGATCACAATCAACCACCCCAACTTCCTCCAGGGCACATCAACTCTGAACCCTCCTTTTTTATGCAACAATGGCTCTTCAATCTCCCGAAGAGCCTCCTCCGCTTCTCCGCCTTTCTCCGCCGCCCCATTTTCCATCTTCCGGCACCCATTTCTGCTCATCCATTCCGACTCCAATTTCCAATAAGAAACCCCCGATTTGAACGTCTTAAACGTCGACCAAGCAAGAAAAACAGCAAACATAATCGTAATTACCCATTCCGGGAGAACCACATTGCAAATCACCCCAATACTCACTCCCAAAAGCATGAACGGCTCCGACAAGAGCGCTATATCGTAATCAATTAGCGTTTTCCCGCCGATTCTGGTCACCATGTTGCACGCGACGTTCGCAATTGACCCGCCGGTGACCATGAACGCCGAGAAACTCGAAGCGGTTTTGAGGTCTAAACCGGCGACTATAGTCAGAATCGGGAGGAACAAACCGCCTCCGCCGATTCCGCCGGCGCTTGATATAGACGCCGCAAGGAAACTCAGGGCTCCGGCGAGGATTATGGGTGGAGTCAGCTCCAATTCGGAGCCCGGGCCGGCGGCGGCGGCCCGAAGCTTATGGTGATTCCTCCATTGGATTGTTGCATTCAAGAAACGGTGGAATTTGTCGGAAACTGAGATTGAAGATTCTTTTGTTGCATGCGAAGAAGTTGAGATGGTAAGAAAGACTAGAAGGAAACAACAACATTTCAATGATTTCATCATTTTTTTTTTTTGTCTGAAAATTTCTGGGATTTTCAGAATTTCTTACAGGTGAAATGCAGATAGCTCTAGAGGCCAAATCAGTGAGGAAAGAAGGAAGAAATTGAGTTGCATTTGCACTGCTTTAAAAATTAATTATCAGATGAGACAAAACTGGGCAGAAATTAAAAAAAAGTGCAACAAATATTATATATATTTGTTAAAAGTGAACACCCAACTTTGCAAATCTGGACCTAACCATGAAATCTCTAAGCTAGTGACTGGCATTTTGTGATTTTTTTTTTTAATTTTAATTTTTAAAATTTTTTAATCAAAAGGGTTTTAGTTTGTGTGATAAATCCATAAATCCAGCAAGTTGTGTTGTTAAAGGGGGGTTGAAAGATGTTGAAACCTTCGCTTTTTGCATTAGATGGTGTGGATTTTTCTTAAAAAAATATTTTAGTGTATATTATCCTTATCCTACATGCAACCATGCAAGTGTCAACAAGTGAAATAAGTGTGTTTGTAAGGGTGTTATCGTAATTTTCTCTTGGTGGTTTGATTGGTGCCCTGATCGGACATTTTAGTTGAGATGAGTAATGATGGTCATTTCAACTAATCTATCATAATTTTTTAATAGGTGATATGATGAATTAATTGAAATGAATATTATTACTCAGTTCGAATTTCTGTTCCTGACGTTTTTAGTTGACAAACCAAACAATACTACTCCCTCTGGTGTACTTGTTCCTAAAAAAGAGTTCACTTTAAAATATATTTTTGTTTCAGTAAAATAGTTCACTGTCAAATTTTTACTTTTCTTACTCGTATTAATATAATAGTGTGTGCTTCATAATTAAGTTACACTTAGAAACAAGGACATTAGTGAAATAAATAGTATCAAATTAACTATTTTAAGTATTGTACCTTACAAGTCATAATAAGTTGTATATTTTGAAATGTGACTCTTCTAATGAAATGAAACGAAACTGAGAGTACAATGTATTGATAAAATATCATAAATATACAGGTGTTTTGAACTGTTTTATTTTAAGAATAGTTTTATTTGATGGACTTCGAGTACTTATCTTGATGAGCCATAGGGAAATATAATATTAGCTTTCTTTGATATTAAAGTTAAACAAACCTAACTCTGACATAAGAGAGAGTCTTCACCGAGTTATCCGATCGTATTTTTATATTCAGGTTACTTTTTTAAATACATTTTAAAAACGAGATTATCATGGAGATCTAGAAAGATCAAACATACGTAGGTCATGTTGTCCCATAAAAAAGTGCAATTTGCACACACTTTTATTGTATGAGACAGAATACATAAAATAAAATAAAATTATATAGCCCGGGGATTTTCCAGAGCCCGGCCCACACTAAATGTGAACGATAGCCCATCCAAACACGCACTTCACTAGTTTTCTAAGAGGACTACTAGCTAGAACTTTTGTAGTTTGAGTAGTTTGAGAGTGATGTACTTCAAGAGTATCACTAATATTTTTGTAGTTTGTGAATGATATTCTCTAAGAATACATGTGGTACTTTCGTTGTTTGAGAGCGAAACTATCAAATTATAAGAATACTACTTTTAAATTTGAAGAGTAGCAATAGTTTTTCTTTTTTAAATAATTTTTTGACGATATTTTTTAAATTTGACAATTTTGTTCTTTTATTTTAAAAGGTGTTTCTTTCAAATTGATGTTAGAAAAATTAAAAAAAAAGCAAAAACAAAAAAATTGCATGTATCCACATGAAACCAATCTCAGGCATGAACCCATTTCATATTTTTAAAGAAAATTTGAACCATTCTTGATTTGTGCGTTGAGGGACATGCTAATTATGTGAAACCATCTATAAAAATGGGAAAAATGCAAAAGTGGTCCACAATCTTTACCCCTGTTTCAAATGTAGTCCACAATCTTTAGTAAGTAACAAATGTAGTCCACAATGTATCCATTTTGTTGCAATTTCAGTCCAATTAACGAAAATTGGACCAAATTAACGGTCAAATCAGTTGACCGTCAGTCAAAGGTCAAAACCACCTTCAAAGATTGTGGACTACTTTTGAAACATAGGTAAAGATTGTGGACTACTATTGATATTTTTTCATATTATTTAAGAATAACACATTTATCTTACTTTTAAAGATATTGATAATTTTAATTCCTTTTATACTTATTATATGAGCTTCCCAAGTTACAAAAAATTATGTTACAATTGTATTATATTTATCTCAAATTCGCATTTTTAAAAATTAATTATTCTCTATGTTCCATTAGAAGAGTCCATTTTGAAAAATATTTCTTATTATAATAGAAAATTTGTAATAATACAATTTTTTTAATAGAATACTTATTAAATTTTTTAAAAAATATTTTGAAAAATATTTCTTGTTCCAATAGAAAATTGTATGTGGGTTACAATTTTTCAAATTTTTTCTAGAAAAATTGAGAGCAAAATTCACTAGCCAACATACAAGGGGTAGTTTCACCGAATGTCTGCCTAGTTCGCAACAAAACTCACATGTTTATCACAAAAAGATATATTCTTTATTAATATATAAAATTTAAAACTAACACAACCCCGCAATATTATTTAAAACTTTTTTTTACTATTCATAGTCGTGCAATCGCAACAAAAATAATTTTATGATTTTATAAAATTTTCTAAAGAAAATATTTCTCAACTAAAATTCTTTTTATAAAATACTCTTATAAATTTATTAAATGTTTGTAAAATATTTTAAAATATTCTGATATACTTATTATGAATGTTAGGGTACAATAACTAAAATAACTAATTTGACATTATTTATTTCACACATATACTTATTAAGTATGAGATAATTGTATACTACACAATCAAAATTTAAAAGTTGACTATTCTATTGGAACAAGAAATATTTTTCAAAATGGACTCTTCTAATGGAACATAGAGAATAATTAATTTTTAAAAATGCGAATTTGAGATGAATATAATACAATTGTAACATAATTTTTTGTAACTTGGGAAGCTCATATAATAAGTATAAAAGGAATTAAAATTATCAATATCTTTAAAAGTAAGATAAATGTGTTATTCTTAAATAATATGAAAAAATATCAATAGTAGTCCACAATCTTTACCCATGTTTCAAAAGTAGTCCACAATCTTTGAAGGTGGTTTTGACCTTTGACTGACGGTCAACTGGTTTGACCGTTAATTTGGTCCAATTTCCGTTAATTGGACTGAAATTGCAACAAAATGGATACATTGTGGACTACATTTGCTACTTACTAAAGATTGTGGACTACATTTGAAACAGGGGTAAAGATTGTGGACCACTTTTGCATTTTTCCCCTATAAAAATATATAACAACTACTACTAGGCAAGTGGCCAGGTTGTAGGCAAGCTGGGCGAGTTGTGGACTCGGGTCAAATGAATCAAATTGGCTGTTTAGGGGTCAAATGGGCTCTTACGAAAAAGTTGCCCTTTCAACTGTATTTATATCCATTTTCCTCCTCTAATGCTATAATACTTTTAATATATTTAAATCTTATGTCACATAACAGTTTTAATTGTAACTCTTGTTGTATAATATAACAACTTAATCTTACTATTTACAAGATAAGATGAATATCCTAACATTTAAAATTTTTCTTAAAAAAAATCATTTATTTTATACACATTAATCTCCTCGTCCAAAATAAGTGATGCAATATTCTCTGTATATATAGTTCCAATTTCATCGAATGTCCCGGAATGGACAAGTAATGTAATCCATAAAGGGTAAAAGGCCACATTTTTTTTTATTGTACTCTTGACACTCATAATATTCAGATCCACAAATAAATTCCTTACCACCACCTTAACCCTTTCCCTAATATATACAACAAATGCATCAAGATAATTGAGGCATGTTTCTGTGTTTCCTTTTACCTTTACCTAGGATAAAGTTCAGTAATGGATGTGTCATTTACCGAGAGAGCTGGCCCTGATGGTGAGGATGATTTGGTGGTAGATGACTCTGTTTCGGCCGCCGACAACATTTTAGGGAAGCTTTCCGTCTTACTCCGGCCGAAAAATGGCGGTGGATTTGGGACCGGAAGCGTGACGGAGTAACTATTCAGCATCAGAACTATGGAAGCCATGGTTGGCCTTTGTTCAACATCATCTTGAACACATAGCAACCCAATGTGAATGCATTTTATCACTTCATGTTTGTTGAAGGAATCCCCCCCGATGCTTGGATCTAGCAATGCCAATGGTGTTCCATCCGTCCATTGTCTCCATGCCTACAACGTTAAGGGCACTTAGGTTGGTTCCCGTGAAAAATGTATTGAAAAGGTAAAAAATGTATTAAAATGATGAGAAATTAGTATCGGGAAGAAAACTCACATAACTAAGAAGGTCGTCATCACTGTGTGATTGTAAGAAACTACTGTTCTTATTACCACTGATAATTTCCAGAACTAGAACACCGAAGCTAAAGACATCTGACCTCACTGAGAACAATCCATGCATTGCGTATTCAGGGGACATGTACCCGCTTTAGAAACAAAACCACCAGCCACCAAAATTATTAGTCACAATTCACGTGAAATTCAGACACAAAAGATTATGTGTGATCGTGTACTTACTATGTGCCAACGATTTTACTCGTATTTCCTTCAGATTGATCAAACTCGCAAAGCCTCGCCAGCCCAAAATCCGCGATTTTCGGGTTCATATTTTGATCTAGTAGCACGTTGCTGGCTTTAAGATCGCGATGTATGATTTTAAGGCGGGACTCTTCGTGAAGATAAAGAAGTCCTTTTGCTATTCCTCCGATGATCTTGTACCGTGTTAACCAGTTCAACAAAGGTTGCTTATCTGGATCTACAAAAGTGACACAAAAATCATTAAAGTTCCCATTTTGATAATCTATTTAGCAGGATATATTAAGCGATGAAAAACAAGAAATTAATGGTACCAAAAAGGAAGTAGTCCAGGCTTTTGTTTAGAACAAACTCATAAATTAGCATCTTTTCTTCTCCTTCCAAGCAATATCCCAATAGCCGAACCAGATTCCTGTGCTGAAGCTTTGCAACTAATGTAATTTCATTTATGAATTCTTGAGTACCTTGTGCCGAGGTTCTTGATAACCTCTTCACCGCTATCTCCAGCCCGTTTGGTAGCGTACCCTAAATGTTGTACTTTGTGACTCGTAAGCAAGGAATAACGTTCTTGATCGAAATACTACAGTCGAAGTTATAGTTAATATACCTTATAGACACTGCTGAATCCACCTCCGCCAATTTTACTATCGGTAGCGAAGTTGTTAGTCCAAGCATGAATTTCACTCAAACTATACTGCATGAAATCAGCAGTCGTTGTGATGTCGATTCCACCTGCAGCGGAAACAGCAATCGTACATGTTGAGTTTTAGAAACGTGACTTTTTATATGAGATGGAGATAATAAACGTTAAAATCACCTGTTGTTTCAACTATGACATTGTATGCCTTCCTTGCCCTTCTGGCGATGCAAATGACTACCACGATTACAACAGTGACAACGAAGATTGGGATAGTAATGGCTATAATGGTTCCCGTTGAGATTGACCCGTTATCTGTACAAATCTAAAAACGTTGTAGAAATTTCCTTTCATGTTCATTATATGAATGCAATAAATTACTTTATCAGTTATTTTAGACAAATTTATTCTGTAATACTAAGCCGACTCGTCTAATAAACTAAAAAAATTTACAAATTAATGTTTCAGTGTAAAAGACAACAAAAACGTAAAGCATCTGGATTGACCAACATGAAACTACGTCAGCTGCAAAAGCCCTGTTTTTTAGCTGATCTTAAATAATGTTTTAAGAACATGATTTTGAAAACGAATTTTCTAATAAAATAAAATGAGTGTACTGAAGATATGTAAAAATAAGACTTGAAAATTTTAACAAATTATTGTAATATATAAATGTTACAAAACAATATCAAAATCAACACTTAAGAAAGCGAACAGGGACTTTAATGAACTTTGAGAAAAGTGTCTCGGGCTCTCTTACCTTTACTGCCAACAGAACCTGCCGGAGGAGGAGGAGGAAGAAGATTAGACGCCGAGACCTGGTAAAACTGATACGTCTCGTACCTGACATTACAGCTGGGCACAAGAACTCTAGCTCCAAGCGCGTAATCCGGCAATCCCTGAATAGCACTTCTGAGGCAAGTCCCGCAGTCCGTAACCGAAAGATCAGGAGTGCACTGTACAAGCGCGTACAACGTCTGCGACGTCGAAACATTATTTTCTCCGACAGCGAATTTCTTGCCAGAAACATCATTCGCAGCCCTGTTCGTTATCTGATCCAGAGTACCCCTGAGTGCCCCGCTGAACAAATCCCTGTCCGTGACATTTCTTGTGTTCATAAGGAGGATTCCAATTCCTCCGTCAGCAGTAGAGAAGATGGATCGATTTGAATATCGCAGCATACAGTTATCGTACCAGAGAGTAGCCATTTTTCGATTCGGGCAGAACCGGAGAACTTCACTGCCGGCGGTTTTCACGCAATCTTGACAATTTCTGGTTTTAACGTCGCCCCGACAGAGAAACAGGCCAAAGATAGTTGTGTCGGTGGAGGGATCATCGGCGCTGCCTCCGACGGTGGAATTGTAGAAGCCGTTAGGGCGAGAAGCGTTTGAAGTGAGAGTGGAGAGAAGGAAATCCAGGTTAGTTCTGTAGATTTTGCCATAAGTAGTGTTGGAATTGTATAAAGTAGTGTTTGGGCAATAGGATCCCAAAGGATCGGAGTTTCCTATTCTACCATAGAAGCTTAGCAATGAAAATACCAGCAAGCAACCGAAGAACAAAACCTTGCCTGCGATCATGGCGATCAAATGAGTTAAAATTAGTTTTTGTGTCGATTTAGATTGAAGTAATATATTCGGAAAAGGAAGAGGGGGGTTGGGGGAGGCGTGGGCTATGTGCCATGGGAATTGATTTTTCCAGGACCAAGTCGTCCACTCCACAGTCCCCGAACTGATAAGAAATAAACATCAGATTTGACGGGAGTGCGACTCGACTAATTTACTGTACGTTGGCAGTATCACTATCAAGAAGACATGGAGAAGACTCAGAGAACGAGTTTGGCTCAGGTTGGACAAATATTTTAAAAATATTTTTATAAAAGTGTTTTTTAAAAATATTTTATAAAATATGTTTTTGAAGTTTTTTTTATTATAAAGAAATATGTGTTTGACAAGTATCTTATAAAAATATTTTAGAGTTAAAAATAGTTCATAAAATGTTTAAAGTTATATTTAATACAAATAATTATATAAAAATTATGTTTAATGTATTTAATAATTTTTTTTCTTTTCAGTGGGCTGGGGTCGAGGTCGGGGCAGGGTTGGGGGGGGGGGGGGGGGGGGGGTGTTGGGTCTGGGTTCCAGGCCAGGGCCAAGGTTGAGGTCTGGGTGCGTCGGGGCGGGGCAGGGGCTAGTGTTGAGGCGAGGTCGGAGGCAAGTCGGGGTCTAGGGGTGGGCCGAGGTCAGGGCGGGGCAGGTTAAAGGCTGGTAGGGATGGATGATAGTTACACTTTGGGAAGAATTGGGAAAAGCATAAAGGGACAAAATTTTTTAATTGATAATAATTATAAAAACTTAAACATGTTTCATTTGTATTTTAAAAATTGTACTTGAAGTACACTTTTCGTGAAAAATATTTTTCAAAAATTTTATATTTTTTTGTCCAAACACAATTTTTAACAGGGTCTTAGTGTCTAAACTATTATGATATGTAGAGAGTCATCTGGAGATAATGGGTTCGATTCCTATAGACGCCTGTCTATGTCTATTACTGCAGGTTGATAGGATATTTTAGGCGACATCCCCATTCTTTCCTCCCTCCCTCAAAACCTCTGTCTTTAATGCAACATTGTTAATTTATAAAGAGAAAGAAAAAAGAAAAAGAAAAAAGAAAAGAAAAAGTCTAGGTCTGTTCCTTATTTAAATTTTAAAGAATGATTTTAAAACATATTTTCTTTTAAACAAATATATTTAAATGTATAATTAAATAGTATAAAAATATATTAAAAAAATAAAAAAATTTATAATATATAAAATTAATTATAAAAATTAAAAAAAAACCAAAACACAAACAAAATTATGATAATGAACATGTGATGAGTGAGGAGGATATGCATTAATGCAATGACAAGTCATTTTATTCACACTTCCTTTGAAGCTTCACAACTAACCTTAATTTATGGATCTTGCTTTCTACTTTTCTTGTTTGTGGAAAATTTTAATTTGCATTAACTACTTGGTAGTGGAATGTAGTCAAAAAGTCAAAAAATAAACATATTCAAGTTTGACCCGTTAATGCCATGACCTTGTGTTGTTTAATTAATGTAGGATGGGTCGGTAAAAAAAAATTTACTATTCCGTTTCAAATTAGGTATCGTTTTAACATTTTTTACACAAATTCAAATTTTGTTAAAATTACGACTATGACCTAATTCAATTTGAATAATTACTATGTTATTATCATTTTACAAGTACGATAGATGCCATAATGCTGGGAGAGAAGAATCGAACTCTGACATTTGGATAATCTGCCATGCATTGCAACTGCTTGATCACCGGTTTGTTCCCGTCACAACCTAGTAAATTTCCTAATAAATTTAGTCCAATGAAATGGGTCGCCTTCTTCCGGAACTGATGAGGCTGCCGGGCCAGGTAAACATTATTGTCAACGCATGGTCCAGTGGGGATCAAGATGAGACATGATACTAGGGAAACACGTACTACATTTTGCCTTCTCAACTTTTATTAAATTACATACTCACCCTTAAATTTTAACAAATTAAATGCTGACCCTTGTAGATTGCTCCCCAGACTTTTAATTTTGACAATTATCCTACTAAACTATCGATTTGTTTGTTGTACTGTAAAAATTGGTTCATGAAAAGATATCTTATCGGACACGTTGTCCAATCGTACCTTTCAGAAGTATACAAACATGAAAATATATGATTCATAACTAAATCAAACAGTTTAGAGTTCACAATCCAAACGTACAATACATAAAGGTTTAGGGGAACAAAATGCGATCCGAGAAAGGATCCCGGCTCCACAATGATGCATTCAAGCCTTCTTTTTCAGCAAAATCTCCTTAATTTACCTAGGATAAAGTTCAGTGATGGATGTGTCATTTATCGACAGAGCCGGCGCCGATGATGATTTGGTGGTAGATGAGTTATCCGACATTGAAATAGGCAGTTCTCTGGGAAAGCTCCCTGTTTTGCTCTTTCCAAAAAATGCCGGCGCATTTGGAGTCGGCAGCGTGACAGAGTAAGTATTCAGCATCAAAACTACCGAAGCCATGGTAGGCCTTCGGTCCACATCTTCTTGGACGCATAGCAACCCGATGTGAATACACTGAATCACTTCATTTTTGTTGTAGGAATCCCCAATGCTTGGATCTAGCAACTCTAATGGTGTTCCATCTCTCCAGTGTCTCCAAGCCTACAATTAAATAGTCTCTATATTGTCATTCAAAAGTTTTTAATACTTCATCTTGCCATTCCACTAAAAGAGTCTAATTGTACAACTGTTTCTGAGTTATAAGGTACGACTCAAAATAAGACTTTATATGAGACAGATTAAGTAATTAATGATGTGAAGTTGAAAGATTTGAGAGGAAAAAAGGGAAAAGAACTCACATAGCTAAGAAGGTCATCATCATTGTGAGATTGTAAGAAACTACTGTTCTTATTGCCATTTATAATCTCCAGAACTAGCACACCGAAGCTAAAAACATCTGACTTCACCGAAAACATCCCATGCATTGCGTACTCAGGGGACATGTACCCGCTACATAAGGAAAACCCCCATCATATATGTACATATATACGCTGATAACTAATTCGGCGTGAAAACATATTATTAAGTACAGTAGTATCATGACTGAAGAGTACTTACAACGTGCCGGCAATTTTACTTGTGTTTCCTTCGGACTGATCAACTTCAAAAAGCTTTGCCATGCCGAAATCTGCAATCTTTGAGTTCATATTTTCATCTAGAAGCACATTGCTGGCTTTAAGATCACGATGTATGATTTTAAGCCGGGATTCCTCGTGAAGATAAAGAAGTCCTTTTGCTATTCCTCCTATTATCTTGTACCTTGTTAACCAGTTCAACAATGGTCGCTTCTCTGGATCTACGTGCACAAAAATAGTTGATCGATCGATGCTCCCATTTTGTTAATCGATTTACAAAGAACATATAAGCGAAAAACAAGAATGAATAATACCAAAAAGGAAGTAATCCAGGCTTTTGTTTGGTACGAACTCGTATATGAGCATCTTTTCTTCTCCTTGCAGGCAATATCCGAGTAGTCGAACCAAATTTCTGTGCTGAAGCTTGGCAACCAATGCAATTTCATTTACGAATTCTTGTGAACCTTGTGCCGAGGTTCTCGACAACCTCTTCACAGCTACCTCTTGCCCATTTGGCAGGTATCCCTGGAAATTAATATATGCAATAGTATTAGCATCTACCTAAAATATTTATCAATCACATTCAAACATAATTACTCGCTTCGTGGCGCATAAAAAGGTTATTTTGAGTTGTACTTTGTGATTCAAGAACAATTGCACCACTGGACGGAATATACAAGTAATGTACCTTGTAGACATTTCCAAATCCACCGCCGCCGATTTTATTGCTGTCAGCAAAGTTGTTGGTCCAAGCTTGAACTTCATTAAAATTATACTGCATGAATTCTGCATTAGCTGAGATATCGATTTCACTTGTTGATGTTTGAACTATCACATTGTATGGCTTCCTTGCCCTCTTGACTATGCAGAAGGCCACCGCTAACACAAAAACTATACTAACAACGATTGGGACAACAATGGCTGCAATGGTTCTCGTTGAGATTGACCCGTTATCTGCACAAGAAAATTAATTCTTTGAAAATTAGACTCTTCTAGTGTGACTATTAAAATAATATCATTGTAGAAAATTATATTCTATGTAAAAGTTGAGGGAATTTCTCAGGAACTGACTTGTACCAATCAACGGTCTAAAATAAATTTGCCAACTAGATATCAGTGTACATAGGATTACAAGTGAAAATTGTGGAGTGGTCATTGTCAGTCACTTTGAATTTTTTCACTCTGCCTATGGCCACTTTATTATTATATATTGTTCACAATTAAATTATATGGAATAATAGTAAAAACAGAAGAAAGTTTTACATTAGTAATTTTATATATTACAGAGTGAAACTAAAGACAATTAAATTATGTATTATACATTAATTTAAATATACGTTTTGAAAAGAAAAATTCCTTTCATGTTCTCATTGACAGATCATGATTTGCCAAAAATAAAGTAGTTTTGTGACAACAATGATTGACTCAGATGTTCATTTTTATCCTTCAACTAATAATTAATCATGGATTATCTGAAAACAAACCAGGAAAACTCTGGAATTCCCCCACAGAAGCTGCAAATTAACTTTCAGAAAAAGTCATTTGGGGTCTTACCTTGACTGCCTGAAGTACCCGGAGAAGGTGGACGATCCGAGGGGGTCTCCGGTGGCGGCGTTGGCGACGGGACTTGGTAAAATAGATATGTCTCGTACCTGATATTACAGGTCGGAAAAAGAACTCTACCTCCCTGAGGGTACTCAGGTAGATTCTGAATAGCACTTCTTAAGCATGTTCCACAGTCCGAAGCTGTAAGATCAGGAGTACACTGTCCAAGACCGTAAACTGTCTGCGTTGTCGAAACGTTATTTCCTCCGACGGCAAATTTCTTCCCGGAAAGATCATTTGCAGCCCTGTCCGCTATCTGATCCAAAGTATCCCCGCGCACCCGGGTGAACAAGGGCTGGTCTGTGACATTTCCCGTGTTGATAAGAACGAGTCCGTATCCGTTCTCAAGAGTGGCGAAAATGGATCGATTCGAATAACGCAACATACAGTTATCGTACCAAAGGATGGCGACTTTGTTATTCGGGCAGACCCTGAGAACTTCACTGCTGGCTGTTCTCACGCAATCTTGACAATCGCCGGGACCGACATCTCCCCGGCAGAGAAACAGGCCGTAGATGGCTGTGTCCATAGACGGGGTGACACTCCCGACAGTGGAATTGTAGAAGCCGTTCGGGCGAGAAGCGTTTGAAGTTAGAATGGAAAGTAGGAAATCCAGGTTTGTTCTGTAAATCCTGCCACTAGTACTATTGGAATTGTATAGTGTATTGTTTGTGCAGTGTTGTCCCAAAGGATCGGACTTTCCGACTCTAACATTGAAGCTAAGGACTAAACATACCAACAACAAGAAACCGAAGAACAATTTCTCAGAGGCGATCATGTCGCTAACTAATTCAAGTTATCAGAAGTTGTTCGGACAATATGATCAGGATTGAAGTCATATGTACTAATTAAGATCAAAGGTTGTCAGGTCATGAATTCCTGTTTTGAGAGATAGGCCTGGAAAAAAGTGGCATGCCAAGACTTTTCTCTCTAGGAACGTGAGAAGAACTTCAGTTTAGGGCCTGTTCTTTTTGTTATGTTTTGAAAATGGTTTTGGTTTTAACAGTAAATTTAATATATTTTAATCATATTTCATCATTTTTAATACAACTTTTTACTATTCAGCATCTACTTTTTACATTTTTAATACATTTTTTACATTATAAAACTATTTTTTAAAACTTGTTATCAAAATTGTTTTCAAAACGATAATAAAGAACATGCCCTTAATTTGGGTAGCCAGGGAAAGGAACAAACTCAATACTGTAGGATAGTATTGTAGTCAAGGACGATGTAATGATTTCATTCAGACTTTGATTTTTCATACTCACATGGAACCACAAATAATTTCTTGCTTGCTAAACAGGGCGAGAGATATTAGTAAGGCCATCTTTAGCAGTGACGTAGCGTTGGAAAGCAGCCCACCTCCACCTTTGGGTTTTTTCCCAAGTTGTGAACAGTGGACCTCTGCTCCGAGTTCTACTGTTCACATCTCTCTTCTTTTTTGTTTTTGTTTTTTAATTATTTTACTTATTTACACTTTTATCCCTAAATTTGTTTTTATCTATTATTTCAATTGATTAATTAAAAAGCAAATTTTGTTATTATTATAAATTTAAGAGTTTAATTTATTTAATTGTTATTTCAAATGTGATTAAAATATAAATAATTATAGTGGAATTTTAAAATTTTGCATAATATAATTATAAAAAATGACCTTTCAGAGTATCCAAAATTAAAAATATAGTAATTCAAACATTCATGTTTATAAAATTACTTAATATTAAAAAGTACATAATATGAAAAGACATTACATAAAAGTAAAGAAGATTAAAATATAAATTAAAAAAACATACTGACACACAACAATAACTTGCAATAATTCTTAACATAGTCAATAATTTAGTATGTCGCTCCTAGATCCATATTATCGTTTAATTATTAACTAAATTAATTTATCATATTAGATGAAACTGCAAAATAAAATAATTATTTGGGGTTTTTGTATAAATAACTTGAATAGTACAAAGGTAATTAAATTGAATTTAAAATTATGTGTATTGATCTGCACCTTTTAGGTGTATTATTTTAGCACTTGTTATGGCAGTTCTCACTGGCTTTTGACCAAGATTTTAATGTTTATTTGCAGTTTTAGAGATCGGGCCTAAGAAGAAAAGAATGTACAAAAAAGTGAAAGAATTAGAGCAGATGAGTCACGCCTAAAAATCCCACATGATTTGTGGGCTAAACCATGAAGGAAGCCACATGAAGGCCCGGCCGATAATAAATTCGAGAAAGCAAAGTCAATTGGAATCAAGTCCAAAACACAATTGGAGTCTCAAATTAATTATCCAATGCCTGTTGGATTCAATGTTGCTGCACCCGAAATCAAATACAAGTGGGCCTATTCCAATTGGAATTTAATCCAATCAGTTGGATGAAGTCCGTGGGCATGCGCAGGGAATATGCGGAAAAGCTTAAAGAAGAAGCAATGAAGTTTTGGGCAATTACCAATCCAAGAAGGAATCAAAGAGAGAAGTTGGGAGTTACCAAAATTGAAGAGACTCCATGTGCTTAATTAATTCTCTTTCCAAGTAGAAGAAGGTTTCCTTATTCAATTAGGAGATTGGTTAATTGCTGATTTGTATCCCTATATATATGGGATTATTCCTGCACTTTTGATATACAGCTTTTTTAGAAGAGAAGTTTTTAGATACAAGTTTTTAGATAGAAGCTTTCTAGATAAGTTTTATAGAGAATAGTTTCTTAGTTTACAAATAATTCTCGCGCAAGATACAGTTTCGCGTTAGTATAGTTTTCCTCTGTTTTTCTCTGTTCTGTTCTGTTTTGCTCTGTTTCGATCGCAACTTTGGATTTTCCCGACGGGTAGACTACCGTTTGGCCAAACCGGCGATTGTCATATCGCGACTTCTTAAATTCCAGTACATTATTCCCTTTTCTCTTTTAATGTCTTCTTTTATAATTATGTGTTTTTCGTGTTTTCTCATGAGTAGCTAATTTATTAGTTCTGGTATTGTGTAAGAAGCCATAATCCATGCATGTATGAAACCCAGGAATTAATCTAAGGTCTAATAAATTATGTTTCTAAATTGCCTGTGTTTATATGTCTAATTACTAAGATTCTATTAAGCCTGATCAATTTAGTTTAATCTGGTAGAGTCAGTGAGTGGCACAACTACCGGCCGAGTAGTACAGGATTAATTGGGTAATAATTTCTAATGCATCGTCAGTAGGAATTATTAGTTTCGGGTTCTTCTGGTTCTTAATGCTTCTATTTGTTAATTAATAAGGTTTGCGGGGACTCGCGGTCTGTTAGTTAACGTAGTTAGAGAATAATTCTTTTGCGGGGACTCGCGGGGGATTATCGAGAATCTATGGGAGAATTGGGATTATTTGCGGGGACTCGCGGTAATACTATAACTGAAACGGCATAAGTAATTAGACAAGTTAAGAGGTTTATGATTGCATGCATGAGATTAAGGTGGATTTCCATAATACCGGAATTTTCTCTCATTAATTGATATCTGTTTAAATCTTTTATTTAATATTAGTTTAATTATTATTTTTCTATATTTAAGTGACAACTCTAAGGTCTCTTAAGAGACACAAGGGTGACTACTAGTCATAATTTGGTTTTATTTGCATGTTAAATTGGAATTAGAATTAAATTACCGTCTCTGTGGATCGACCATGTCTACTACTGTGCTATATTTTATTAGCATCTTAATTGCAGGTTTAAGCAGTAATTTTACTTTATTTTGTAGACCCACGACAAGTCCTATCAAATTGGCGCCGTTGCCGGGGACGGTTACAATTTTTATTCTTTTTCCTTTTTAATGTGCACTGGTCTTTTCTTGTGTTGTGTATGACCAGATCTTCAGGTGCTGAATTACTTAGTGATCCAGAGATCGAGAAGACCTGCAAACGCTTAGCTAAGGAGACACGATTAAGAAAACTCGCAGAAACAGAATCTGTTAGTCGACCGTTTGTCCAAACAGCCGGTAGCTCCGAAACAGATTTTTCACATCTTCACTCTGAATCAGATCCAATGGGTGATAGAGAACGTGTAGAGGGCCCAGAAGAAGAGCCCACGCTAAAGGATTTGTGCAGCCATGATGCAGATGATAGAGCGTCAGCAGTAGTCACTCTAACATTGCCCAACGGATTTCCATTGAAGAACGGTTGGTTGAATGGCATTCCAAAATTTTATGAGGGTGCTAGGGATGACCCACACAACTTTCTCTCGGAGTATGTGAAGAATTGCAAGGTGGGGCGCCTACCCATAGGGGCCACCCTCGACCAGCTGAAATTGGTGGCCTTCCCATATGTCCTGACAGGCCCAGCAAACAGGTGGTTACTTTCCTCCGACAAAAACCAACTTGGTTATGAAGGAGATCAGCAGCATTCAACAAGAAGTTGATGAGTCCTTTAGCAATTACTGGATGAGGTTTAATGAGTTGGTGAAGAGCTGCCCAAATCATAAGTATTCAGTGGCTCAATTATTGCAATATTTCTACCATGGGATGTGTACATATGATCGAAATCACATGGATTCATCTAGCAATGGGGCGTTCTAGAATAATACAGTAGCCAAGGCCAGGAAGATGATTGAAGACACTATCGAGTCAAGAAGCCAGTTTGGGGAACCCTCCCATTTGGCCAAACGGCAGGCTGAAGTTCGGTTTATTGATGATTCAGGGGAGGAAAAATTAAATCAGCTGACTGCCAATGTGGAGAAATTGACTGCACTGGTGGCGAAACTTGCAACCTCGAACAGTAGTAATAAAGAGGAAGTGGTATGTGCATGATGTGGCAATCCGGGGCACTTTGCACAGAACTGCAATCTTGCACATGAAGAAACAATTGCTCAAGCTAATGCTGCAGGGAATTGGCACAATAATTCTAATGGGAATTGGCAGCGAAATGCACTCAAAAGGGATTCATACTCAAATACATACAATCCAGGATGGAAGGACAATCCAGCATTTGGTTGGAAAAATCCAGAAGAAGGAGTTCAAGTTCCCTTCCCCTCAGAAGCAAATCAACAAGTTCCTGGTCAGATTTTGGGGAATCCAACCAACAAGCTTCACATCCAAACATGGGGAGCAGTAACCGGAGTAATGGACCAATGTACAGGCCCCCGAATCAGAGGAATTTTTTCAACCCAAATCAGAACAATCCAAGAGGAGGCAGACCAATAGAAGAAGCCATGGTGGAACTATTTGCACAGCAGAAGGAGCAGCGAACAGCCATCGACGGGATTGCCGGAGTGTTATCTCAGTTATCTGCTTCAATACAAGAATTAAGAGGGAACCAAGGCCAGCTGCCCTCCCAAATACAGGTTCCTCCTAAGGAGAATGTGAACGAAATTCAGCTACGAAGTGGAAAAATTTTGGGGCCTACAGTAAAAAAATCGCAGTCAACAAGGGGCCGTTTGCCCAAACCGACGGGTGATCCAGAAGCTGAAAGTTCAGAGCAACCAGAACTTGAGGAGCCCATTGTTATCAGATCTGAATCTGAACCTAAGAAGAGCCACGCCCCAATTCCAGTAAGCAAAGAGGTGTACAAGCCAGCGCCACCCATCCCTAATAGCTTGCGCCCCAAGGCAAGAAAGATGAAAGAGGACCCAATTGAATACTTGGAAGTTTTCGAAAAAATGGATGTCAACATTCCATTCCTAAAGGCGATAAAAATTCCCCCAATTGAAAAATTTCTGAAGGACTTCAAGGCTGGGAAACCAAGAGGAGCTAGTAAGGTGGTCCTAGGCGAAACAGTCTCCGCCGTTATTCAAAAGAAGCTGCCACCCAAATGCAAGGACCCAGGTATGTTTTCTCTACCATGTGTGATTGGAGAAAAAGTTATTGAGCATGCAATGTGTGATCTTGGTTCATCTATTAATGTCATGCCCTTATCTGTTTACTTGACTCTGTCTGGGGTAGAATTAGCTGAAACAAAGGTTGTGATTCAACTAGCTGATAGATCATGTGTTCATCCTGAGGGGGTATTAGAAAACGTATTTGTGCAAGTTAATTCTTTTATATATCCTGCTGATTTCTATGTCATAAAAATGAATACTGATCCCGCTAAAGAATCTGCTGGGGTGTTATTGGGTAGACCCTTTCTTAAGACATCAAGGCTGTTATAGATGTGTATAATGGATCGATTTGTTTGGATTACTGTGGGGAGAAGTGGCAATTTAACATTGAGAATGCTATGAAACATCCTGATGATGTTGAAAATGTATATAGAATAGATGTCATTGACCCCCTTGTCCAAGAATATCTTGAGACGAATTTCTTACAGGATAAACTAGAAAGGACACTTGTCCAGAGCCTCACAGAAGCTGATATACAGAATTTAAGTGATGAGGGAGTCTGTGATGCAATTCAGAACCTTGCAGCAGCTGAAGAGTATACAGGATCAGGCGACGGTTTCCCCAAACCACTGGGTGCCGAACGACCCATTCCATCATTAGTAAAGGCCCCGAAGCTGGATCTGAAGCCCCTCCCAGATAATCTGAAATATGCATTCTTAGGCGAAGGAGATACACTGCCAGTGATTATTTCCAAGGGATTGACCCCAGCTCAAGAAGATCGTTTGCTGAGAACCATAAGGAAGCACATCAAGGTGATTGGGTGGACCTTAGCCGATGTTCCTGGAATAAGTCCAGATATTTGCCAACATTTTATCTTCCTAGAGCCCGACGCAAAGCCATCACGGGACCCTCAAAGAAAGTTGAATCCAAACATGAGGGAGGTAGTTCTAAAGGAGATTCTAAAGTTATTGGAAATGGGGATAATCTATCCTATTTCTGACAGCAAGTGGGTTAGCCCAGTCCATGTGGTACCAAAAAAGGGAGGTTTTGAAGTGGTTACAAATGAGAAAAATGAGCTGGTGCTGATGAGATTACTCACAGGATGGAGAATGTGCATTGACTTCTGCAAATTAAATGTAGCCACTAGGAAGGATCATTTTCCCCTTCCCTTTATTGATGAGATGCTAGAACGTCTAGCTGGTAAGATGTTCTTCTATTTTCTAGATGGGTACAGTGGATATTTTCAAATATGGGTGAACAAGGAGGATCAGGAGAAGACTACTTTCACATGCCATTTTGGAACTTATGCCTACAGGAGAATGCCATTTGGTCTATGCAATGCCCCTGGGACTTTTCAGAGATGCATGATGAGCATATTTTCAGACATGATCGAGCAGTGCATTGAGATTTTTATGGATGATTTCACAGTCTATGGGGATTCTTTTGATCAATGTTTAGAACACCTGGATTCGGTTTTGGAACGATGCGTGGCAAAGAACTTGGTGCTGAATTATGAGAAGTGTCACTTCATGGTTCGAGAAGGAATTGTTCTTGGTCACAAAATCAGTGAAAAAGGGATCGAAATAGACAAGGCCAAAGTAGAATTAATTTCCAAGCTACCCTATCCCACTAACGTAAAGGAAATTCGTGGTTTTCTGGGCCATGCAGGTTTTTACAGGCGTTTCATCAAGGATTTTGCAAAAATCGCACGGCCACTTACAAATTTGCTCAAAGACGATGTTCCGTTTGCCCTAACGGACGACTGCCGTGACGCATTTAACACTCTAAAAGAGAAGTTGATATCAGCTCCAATCATTCAACCTCCAGATTGGGCAAAACCATTCGAGCTGATGTGTGATGCTAGTGATTATGTTGTTGGTGCCGTGCTTGGTCAGAAAATTGGGAAGGAAACACATACTGTGTATTATGCATCCAAGACTCTTAATCCTGCCCAATGTAATTACACCACAACAGAGAAGGAGTTATTGGCAGTAGTGTTTGGATTTGATAAGTTCAGACAGTACTTCCTGGGCTCCAAGGTTACAGTTTATAGCGATCATGCTGCTTTAAAACACCTGCTACATAAAAAGGAGTCAAAGCCAAGGTTGATTAGGTGGATTTTGCTGCTCCAGGAATTCGATTGGGAGCTTAAAGATAAAAAAGGAGCTGAGAACACAGTAGCTGATCATTTGAGTCGACTGACCCTACCCGAACAGGAGGAACAAATTGGTGAAGAATTTTCGGGAGAACACCTTTTTGCTCTAAATGCTGTAATTCAGGGAGAACAAACTTATCTTGCAGCAGTGACAGCAGCCCATCCTGACCCATGGTATTCACCCATAGTGAATTATTTAGTTGCTAATGCTCTGCCGCTTGAATTTTCTCAAGGGAAGAAGGAGAAGTTGATAAGTGATAGTAGGCAGTATATCTGGGACGATCCAATCATGTGGAAGTGTGGTCCTGATCAGATCATCCGACGATGTGTACCAGAATGGGAGCAAAAGAGCATTCTACAGCACTGTCACTCTTCACCTTCAGGAGGGCATTTTGGGCACAAATGCACAGCTAGAAAAATAATGGACTGTGATTTTTTTTGGCCTAGTCTGAACAAAGATAGCTACAGATTTTGTCAGGCTTGTGAAAGATGCCAGCAATTTGGAGACATTGGTACCCGAGATGAAATGCCACAAGTCCCAATCAAGGTCTGCGAAATATTTTATGTTTGGGGCATGGATTTTATGGGCCCTTTGCCACCTTCCAATGGGTATGTTTACATTCTGCTCGTCATAGATTATGTATCCAAGTGGGTTGAGGTTAGGCCCACACGGTCAAATACAGCCAAAGAAGTGAAGGCATTTTTAAAATGTCAATTGTTCCCTCGATTTGGTATTCCCAAGGCAATTATCAGTGATCAAGGGACCCATTTTTGCAATCAGACTATAGCCGGAGTATTGAGGACACATGGAATTCAGCACCGTATTGCCACATCGTACCATCCACAGTCCAACGGCCAAGCCGAAGTGTCAAACAGAGAGATCAAAAGGATTCTTGAAAGAACAGTTAATACCTCAAGAAAAGATTGGAGTCAGAAGCTACCTGATGCTTTATGGGCATATCGGACTGCATTTAAAACTCCTATTGGGATGTCTCCGTATTGACTTATTTTTGGCAAGATGTGTCATCTTCCTATGGAATTAGAGCATAAAGCATACTGGGCAGTCCAAAAGATGAACCTGGATTCAACAGCAGCAGGTGAGGAAAGGCAGTACCAACTCCAGGAACTTGAAGAAATTAGGCTAGAAGCCTACGATTTGGCCAACTGGTACAAGGACAGAACAAAAGCCAGGCATGATCGACTCATCAGACAGAAGGAATTCTGAGTTGGCCAACGGTGTTATTATTTAAGTCCAGGGTTCGTTTATTTGGCACCGAAAAATTATCTAGCAAGTGGCATGGGCCTTTGGAGGTGGTAGCCGTCTGGCCCAGTGGTGCAGTAGAAGTTCGAGACCCTCAGTCGGGACAGCATTATAAAGTCAATGGGCACCGACTCAAGCAATTTTATACCTCAAGTCAAATCCAGCAAGTCGACTGCCTCTGGTTGACTAAGTGCCTGTATCACATAGATTAATCAGTTCGCACACCGTCTGGCCAAGACGTTAAAGAAAAGCGCTACTAGGAGGCAACCTAGTTTATTGTAATAGATTAGTTAAAAAAAAAAAACGTTATTTGTTTGTTTTTAATTATTATTATTTATTTCTTTTCGTCTTTTCACAATTTAATTGTTTTTTTTCAGGGAATGGAGGGGCAATTTTGAGGTCAGGAGGGCTCAGTACAAATGTTGGGGGCCACAATCGCACATTTAGGAAGTCCAAGGGCCAATGGTGCAATTTTCTGCCTTTCCAGCAGTGATTCGATAATTTTGGGGGTACAAATATGAAGCTTTACAAAGTTCAGGGACTAGAGCTGTAATTCTTAGGACCAAGGGCCACAAGTGACAAATTAAGGGGCCCCATTGCGTAGTCATGAAACTCCAGGGACCTAATTGTAAAGATGGTAACCACTTCACCAATTCACCATTTCCAGTACCCATTCCCGATTTCAATTAACCATCGACCCAATTACCCGCCCCAAACCCACCCAATTACCCGACCCACCAACCCAATTACTCGACCCACCAACCCAATTAACCTAATTTACCCAAATAGCTCTGCAACATTCACCCACGAACTTCTTCTTCTTCCTTTGTCTCTGTTTTAGCCGCCGCCTCCAACCCTCTTTCCACCCACCTTCTAGCTATCGCCGCTTCTCTCCACCAGTCCTCCTCTCCGCCGATGGACCCCAAGCGACTGCCCGACCGCATCCGACCAAGGGACGCCGCCGAGCCCGCGCCACCGCCCGTTCGCGTTCCATTCGAGGAGGTAGCCGCACCTTCATCTGCCGCTGCCCCCTCTAGCGCGTCGCCCTCCAGCGTGTCGCCCTCCACCCGCCCTCGCCGCCGCAAGTATGCGGCCGTGAAGAGGCCGACACCAGCCACCCTCTCTCGGCCGACCAAGAAAACAAGGAGTGCCAAGTGCAGCCCCGAACTCGAGGCCGCCGACCCACCACCCTCACCCTCCACTTCATCCAATTCATCTTCTTCTAGTCCTCTCCGCAACAAATTTGCTACCAATAAACCAAGGGACATGATTCCAATTGTTCCTTGGGTACGTAAGGCATTGGTGAAACTTCCAACTCCGGCATCCGAAATTGGGATGCCAAAGAAACCAAGTCAACCGGTAAAGGAAGCTGCACCACCATGGAAAACAGTTCCAGAAAAATCCGCAGTTCGACGGTCCAGTCGCAAGTCGGCCGCCACTTCTACCGCCTCGCCACCACCGCGAGCCGCCGCTCCTCCACCTTCTCCTCCGTCGGTGACTTCCTTGGAGATTCCTTCCACTTCTCAGGCACATGATGCGAGTACTTCTACTGCATCCCATCCAACTATGCCACCCCGCGTACTTCTACGCGTGTTTTAAGAAACCGCACAGTTCGGGCGAGTACTTCTACTGCCCATACAGAGCCCCCATCAAACGAAGAGGCCGCCACTCCACCTCCTCGTGTTCGGATCACTAGTCCTGCTCAGATTGACCGGAGCTTGACATTCCTTTCCTCCCGTCAAAGGATCAGGTATACGCAAGTTTGTTCCCGCGCTGTTTCTCCTTTTTACAGTATTGATTTTCAGCTCTTAGATAGTTTGAATATTGCAGAGGATGTGCATAATTTTTTTGACAATGTGGGGTGGTTATGGTTTCTGAATTTTGATTTGGCTCCTTGTTATGAAGAGATGCTTAAAGAATTTTACACCACCGCCACTAAAACCAAGACTAAGGGTCTCACCCCTAGTCGGCCTTTTCTGAATTTTTGATTGTTTAATACAGTGCATTCTCTATCTGTAAATCAATTGAATACAGTATTAGGCATCTGTTTTGAGGCTGAGATACTATCTGCTGATTATTTGGCTAGACCTGTGAAATTCCCTGCGTTTAATGATCAGTCTGTGTGGAATCGCCTTACTTCATCTGAGGTTGCCTATTCTTCCCATAAATCTGGGGCATATCTGCTTACTGACCCTGCACTTCAATTTTGTCATTATTTGCTTGTGAAGAATCTCAGTGGCAGGACTTCTGCCCAACATGTAGTTACAATTCCTGAACTCTATATCCTTAAATGCATGTTGGAGGGGGTTAAACTCAATCTTGGGTTTTGGATTGGGTATAGTTTGGGGGATATTGGTTCTCACCCTAAGAGCCACCTAAGCTTAGGGCATTTTGTGGGTCTCATTGCTAGAAATATGAATTTATTTGATCCCAATCCCACTTGCATGACACCTTGCCCTCCCCCTAAGGCCTTGGATGATGAATACTTAATTAGTACGGAGTTGCTTTTTAGGGCCCAAGATGGGTCCCTTTGCTTTCACAGTGCGGACTTTTCGCCACCTGCTCATGCAGCCTCTGCAGGTTTGGAAAAGGTACATAAGGACCTTGAAACCCTCAAGGAGGAACAAGCTGCACTAAAGGTGCAAGTAGAGGCGGGCTTTGCTGCAGTTCATCAGCGATTTGAACACCTGGATAATTGTTTAGCTGCCATTCAGCAGTATTTGAAGCCTAATGAGTAGGCTCTCAGGTAAGTTTTTCTGTTTTTGTTTGTATTGTAGGCTGTTTTGTGTTTTAATTTTATCTAGGTTTATTTTTCTTTGTCTGTGTTTAGCCCTGCATTTTGTTCTTTTCTTCGCGCTTGAGGACAAGCTTTCTTTAAGTGTGGGGATGTTTGCAGGGCTGATTAATTTTTTTTCCTAACTGTTGTGTCATTGTGCATCCCCTGTGTTTCATTGTGTTTGCTTGGGAACAAGCAATTGTCTAAGTGTGGGGATGTAGGGACATTTGTCCTAAAATTTTTATTTTTTGTCCTATTTATGAGTCAAGTTGTCGCTGCCTTTAATCTGATTTGGATCTGAAATATGCATCATAGATGAAGTATGACATGAAGTATGCATGCTGTAGTTTTGAAAGATTAATCTGAGAAGTCCTGAATTAGTTAAATCTGGAAATATGCATGTTTTCCCTTTTCTTAAGCCATTGTACTGAGCCTAAATGCTGAATTGTTCGGGGAGAATCATTTGCTTGCCTGTCAGACTGTCAAGATGGTATGAATAGTATATGGCGGGATAATGGGGAACCTTCTTAGGATTAACCACTTTTGGCTTGCTTTCTAAACCTACCTTGTTATATCCCTAGAAGCCAAGTTGAAGCCTTGTATACAAATTTTTTGTTTTTAGTCAGTAAATAAGCCAAGGCCAATTTTTGTGATAAATCCTTTCTACCCCCCAATGTGTTGAGTTGCTGAATTATGAATGAAGTCAAGTGGTGCAATGTTTAAACAATATGTGTAGATTATTTGGCAATGTATATGTGTGCCCAATGTTAGAAAGCTCATGGAAAGCAGAGAAAAAGAAAGAATGAAAATAAAGCAGAGAAAATAGATAAAGAAAAAAGTTGTTGATGTTTTGAATTCTGCAATGTGCTGAAATTGTGATATATGATAAGCTGGGTAGAAATTTAATGTGCTGAATTTGTGAGCCATAATCCGCGCAAAGTGCAAGAATGCTGAATGAAACAGGCACCAGTTTGCCCAAACAAAAGGGGGCTGTGAAAAATTTTGAAGAAAGGTACAGCAACTGAAGTTTAATTTTTGAGAACACACTGGGTTTGAATTTTTTTACAGGTGACCTAGAACCCTTAGGATCTGTCCAAAGGTTCGAACCCAAGCCTTACGTTGCGTCCCGTGATTAGAAGGTTGTTTCTTAACTGCTATGTATCTATTCCTTCTATACTGTGGCGATGGTCGACTATCAAGCATGTATGATTCTGGCTAGATTAGGATTTATTTTTATCCTGATTTTTTTCTGAAAAATGTGAGATTGTGTGCATTACTGACCATAGAGTGCTGTTTTGGGAATTATTGCATGTTTTTTGGATTTAGCTAATGGAAGGACTGTTTTTGTGAAGTAAATAGAACACATGCATATGAATTAAGGTACTGATTTTGTGGTGTGAGTAAGTTCCAGAAAAGAGAAAAGGCAGATTTATGAGTTTTATTTTGAGTCAAAGTGATAATAGTTGTTTTTATTAGAGTCAGTCCAAAGAGTCTTGTGTGTTTTGTTCTGTTTTGTGTCTGTGTTGTTTCTATCTGAAGCAATTGAGAATTGAAGTATAAGTGCATTTGCTGAATTTATGGTATGCTCTAGTTCTTCACTTCACGCTTGAGGGCAAGCGTCATTCAAGTGTGGGGATATTTGATCTGCACCTTTTAGGTGTATTATTTTAGCACTTGTTATGGAAATTCTCACGGGCTTTTGCCAAAGATTTTAATGTTTATTTGCAGTTTTAGAGATCGGGCCTAAGAAGAAAAGAATGTACAAAAAAGTGAAAGAATTAGAGCAGATGAGTCACGCCTAAAAATCCCACATGATTTGTGGGCTAAACCATGAAGGAAGCCACATGAAGGCCCGGCCGATAATAAATTCGAGAAAGCAAAGTCAATTGGAATCAAGTCCAAAACACAATTGGAGTCTCAAATTAATTATCCAATGCATGTTGGATTCAATGTTGCTGCATCCGAAATCAAATACAAGTGGGCCTAATCCAATTGGAATTTAATCCAATCAGTTGGATGAAGTCCGTGGGTATGCGCAGGGAATATGCGGAAAAGCTTAAAGAAGAAGCAATGAAGTTTTGGGCAATTACCAATCCAAGAAGGAATCAAAGAGAGAAGTTGGGAGTTACCAAAATTGAAGAGACTCCATGTGCTTAATTAATTCTCTTTCCAAGTAGAAGAAGGTTTCCTTATTCAATTAGGAGATTGGTTAATTGCTGATTTGTATCCCTATATATATGGGATTATTCCTGCACTTTTGATATACAGTTTTTTTAGAAGAGAAGTTTTTAGATACAAGTTTTTAGATAGAAGTTTTCTAGATAAGTTTTATAGAGAATAGTTTCTTAGTTTACAAATAATTCTCGCGCAAGATACAATTTCGTGTTAGTATAGTTTTCCTCTGTTTTTCTCTGTTCTGTTCTGTTTTGCTCTGTTTCGATCGCAACTTTGGATTTTCCCGACGGGCAATCTACCGTTTGGCCAAACCGGCGGTTGTCATATCGCGACTTCTTAAATTCCAGTACAGTATTCCCTTTTCTCTTTTAATGTCTTCTTTTATAATTATGTGTTTTTCGTGTTTTCTCATGAGTAGCTAATTTATTAGTTCTGGTATTGTGTAAGAAGCCATAATCCATGCATGTATGAAACCCAGGAATTAATCTAAGGTCTAATAAATTATGTTTCTAAATTGCCTGTGTTTATATGTCTAATTACTAAGATTCTATTAAGCCTGATCAACTTAGTTTAATATGGTAGAGTCAGTGAGTGGCACAACTACCGGCCGAGTAGTACAGGATTAATTGGGTAATAATTTTTAATGCATCGTCTGTAGAATTATTAGTTTCGGGTTCTTCTGGTTCTTAATGCTTCTATTTGTTAATTAATAAGGTTTGCGGGGACTCGCGGTCTGTTAGTTAACGTAGTTAGAGAATAATTCTTTTGCGGGGACTCGCGGGGGATTATCGAGAATCTATGGGAGAATTTGGATTATTTGCGGGGACTCGCGGTAATACTATAACTGAAACGGCATAAGTAATTAGACAAGTTAAGAGGTTTATGATTGCATGCATGAGATTAAGGTGGATTTACATAATACCGAAATTTTCTCTCATTAATTGATATCTGTTTAAATCTTTTATTTAATATTAGTTTAATTATTATTTTTCTATATTTAAGTGACAACTCTAAGGTCTCTTAAGAGACACAAGGGTGACTACTAGTCATAGTTTGGTTTTATTTGCATGTTAAATTGGAATTAGAATTAAATTACCGTCTCTGTGGATCGACCCTGTCTACTACTGTGCTATATTTTATTAGCATCTTAATTGCAGGTTTAAGCAGTAGTTTTACTGTATTTGGTAAACCCACGACAAGTCCTATCATGTATGGAGGAATCAAACTAGAATATTCTTGAAAAACTGTAAGATAGAATTTTTTGCCGGGGTGAATTTACTATAAAAATTAGGAGTTAGAGGCAGAGGTGACTGAAATAGTAATTAAAAAACTGCAAGAAATAGCCTAAGTAGTGATGTTACTGAGGTTAAATTACTCCATGGTTCCTTAACTGAAAATTATTTCATTTTGGTCTATTAAATTCAAAAATCATTCTAATAAGGTACCTAGTCCAAAATTTTACATTATTTGATCTATTTTCGATTAACACTTGAGTTGTTTCAATTTAAATTTAGTTGTTTTCAATTCAGACTCATTTTACAATAATATTTAAAGTTAAGTGACAAAAACATAATAATTTCAAGGTAAGGGACCAAAGTGAGAGAACAGTCAGAGTCCAATGGAGTTATTTAACCTACTGAGATATACCAAAGGATCAGAGTTAGCCATTGTTGGGGGTCAGGACTTATTCTGGGGTATGCCTTAATGACTTAAATTATTCACTATAACAAAAGGACCCCACACCAAAAAAAAAAAAAAAAACTAGGGAACTAGCGACATGTTTTGAATTTGGTCACCAAAGGTTTAGTGACAATAAGAGTGCGTCACTAAATGGTCGACAAAGCTCAGTCACCAAAGGCTTGTGGTGACTAACCTTCGAAAAATGGTCACCAAATAATTGTTTCGGTGACCAAAAAGTTGGTCAGCAATTCAGTAAAAAAGAACACAATTTGTCAGGCTATGTATGAGGGAGCTAGCTAAACCATGTTTCTCAGAGTCCACAAAGCAAAAATATATCAGATATCAAACAACAATTACCAACACTGATACAGTACTGTGCATGCATTCAGGCCATATTTTTCACCTCTCTTTTGTCAAGGATAAGGGTTCAGAGGAAGAGGGTTCATTTATAGAGGAATCTTTCCGCAATGATTTGGTGGTAGATGATGAGTTATCTGAATCTGAAACTGGTAATTCTATGGAGGTGCTTGTCGTTCCACTCCGACCAAAATATGCAGGTGAATTTGGGGTCGCAATCGTACTATAATAACTATTCAGCATCATAATTCATAACTACTGAAGACATGGTAGGCCTTTGTTCCACACTTCCTGAACACAGAGCAACCCAATCTGAATACACCGAATTACTTCATTTCTGTCATAGGAATCTCCAATGCTAATGGTGTTCCGGCCCTCCACTGTTTCCAAGACTCAAAATCAATGGTTTCAAGACTTTACTATGAGTTTATTCAGTCTAAGTAACGTTCTCAAATCAAAAGTAAGAAAATCTATACATTTTATTTTATTTAGTTTTGGGAGAAGAAACTCACATAAGTAAGAAGGTTATCGGCGCCATTGGCCTGTAAGCTACTGTTCTTCTTGCCACTTATGATCTCCAGAACTAAAACACCAAAGCTAAAAAAAACATCAGACTTCACTGAGAGCAGGCCATGGAATGCATACTCTGGAGCCATGTAACCACTTCAAAAACAAAACAACAACCATTACTATTATATATCATAAAAGTGAAATATCAATACCAAGACTAAAGACTTACAATGTGCCAGCAATTCTACTTGTGTTTCCTTCAGATTGATCAGCTTCAAGGAGGGTTGCCAAGCCAAAATCATCAATTTTGACGTTCATATTTTGGTCAAGTAGTACATTGCTTGCTTTAAGATCTCGATGTATAATTTTAAGGCGAGAATCTTCATGAAGATAAAGAAGTCTTCTTGCTACTCCTACGATCTTGTAACGTGTTAACCAATCCACCAACGGTCGCTTCTCTCTGTCTACACATTATGACGCAAAATTATTATCACCCCCAATTAGTTAATCAAGGATATAATCAGGCTCAAACGAAGAATTTCATCTACTAATTAATTAATATACATAGGTCAAAGCAAACCTTCGAATTGAACGGAGGGAGGGAGTACTATTTATAAGATGAATATCTTAACATTTAAGCTTTTCTTTGAAAAAAATCTTTTATTTTATTTGCAGTCTCCTTGTCCAAAATAAGTAATGCAATCTTCTCGGTATGATGTCAGTTTCATCGAATGTCTCGGAATGGACAAGTAATGTAATCCATATAGGGTAAACAATCACGTTTTATTATTATTATTTTTTTATTGTACCCTTGACACTCATAATATTCGAATCCACGAACAAATTCCTTACCACCACTTTAACCCTTTCCGTAATTGACAATAAATAGTAAAATAGTGTGATTAATAAGTGAGCTATCTTACTTTATCATCAGTTCAGAGCACAAAACCCTAATGGTTTGTTTGTTTATATACACAATAAATGCATCAAGATAATTAAGGCATGTTTCAGTTTATCTTTTTACCTTTACCTAGGATAAAGTTCAGCAATGGATGCGTCATTTACCGTGAGAGCTGGCACTGATGATGAAGATGATTTGGTGGTAGATGATTTATCGGACTCTGTTCCGGCCGACCGGCAGCATCTTAGCGAAGCTTTCCATCCTACTCCGGCCGAAAAATGACGGTGGATTCGGGACTGGAAGCGTGACAGAGTAACTATTCAGCATCAGAACTATGGAAGCCATGGTTGGCCTTTGTTCAACATCATCTTGAACACACAGCAACCCAATGTGAATGCATTGAATCACTTCGTTTTTGTTGAAGGAATCCCCAATGTTTGTATCTAACAATGCCAATGGCGTTCCATCCTACAACGTTAAAGGGCACGCACGTTGGCTCATTTGAAAAGAGTATTGAAAAGAAAATGTATGGGAAATGATGAGAAATTAGTATCAGAAGAAAACTCACGTAACTAAGAAGGTCGTCATCACTGTGTGATCGTAAGAAACTACTGTTATTATTGCCACTAATAATTTCCAAAACTAAAACACCGAAACTAAAGACATCTGATTTCACTGAGAATAGCCCATGCATTGCGTATTCAGGGGACATGTATCTGCTTTAGAAACAAAACCACCAGCCCCAAAATTATTAGTCATAATTCACGTGAAATTCAGACACAAAAGATTATGTGTGGTCGAGTACTTACTATATGCCAATGATTTTACTTGTGTTTCCTTCAGATTGATCAAACTCGCAAAGCCTCGCCAGCCCAAAATCCGCGATTTTTGGGTTCATATTTTGATCTAGGAGCACGTTGCTGGCTTTAAGATCGCGAGGTATGATTTTAAGGCGGGATTCTTCGTGAAGATAAAGAAGTCCTTTGCTATTCCACCAATGATCTTGTACCTTGTTAACCAGTTCAACAACGGCTGCTTCACTGGATCTACAAAAGTGACACAAAAATACTTAAAGTTGCCAATTTGATAATCTATTTAGCAGAATATATCAAGCGATGAAAAACAAGAAATTAATGGTACCAAAAAAGAAGTAGTCCAAGCTTTTGTTTAGAACAAACTCATAAATCAGCATCTTTTCTTCTCCCTCCAAACAATATCCCAATTGCCGAACCAGATTCCTGTGCTGAAGCTTTGCAACTAATGTAATTTCATTTATGAATTCTTGAGTACCTAGTGCCGAGGTTCTTGATAACCTCTTCTGTGCCCATTTGGTAGCGTACCCTGAAATTGTACTTTGTGACTCTTAAGCAGTTGTACCTTATTCTACGTTAGAAGTTATAGTTAATGTACCTTATAGACCTTTTATATGGGACGAACATAATAGACATTAAAATCACTTGTTGTTTCGACTACTACATTGTATGCCTTCCTTGACCTTTTGGCGATGCAAATGACCACCACGATTACAACAATGACAACGAAGATTGGGATAGTAATGGCTATAATGGTTCCCGTTGAGATTGACCCATTATCTGTACAAATCTAAAAACTTTGTAGAAATTTCCTTTCATGTTCATTATGAATGCAATAAATTACTTTTCCTGTTCTTTTAGAAAAATTTAATTTGTAATACTAAACGGACTCATCTATTAAAACAAAAAAAAAAAATTAATGTTTCATATAAAAGACAAACAAAAACATAAAGCATCTGGATTGACCAACACCAAACTACGCTAGACGCAAAGGCCCAGTTCTTTAGCTGATTTTAAATAATAATTTTAAAAACATGTTTTTAGAACGAATTTTCTAATAAAATGAGTGTACTGAAGACAGGTAAAAATAAGTCTTAAAATTTTAATAAATTATTATAATATATAAATGTTACAAAACAAAATCAAAATCAAAATCAAAACCAAAACCAAAATTTATAAAAACGAACTTTAATGAACTTTGAGAAAAGTGTCTCGGGCTCTCTTATCTTTACTGCCTGCAGGACCCGCCGGAGGAGGAGGAAGAAGATTAGAGGTCGGCTCCAGTGCCGGAGGCACGGCCGAGACCCGGTAAAACAGATACGTCTGGTACCTGACATTACAGCTAGGCACAAGACTCTAGCTCCAAGAGCGTAATCCGGCAGTCCCTGAATAGCACTTCTGAGGCAAGTCCCGCAGTCCGTAACCAAAAAATCAGGAGTACACTGAACAAGCGCGTACAACCTCTGGGACGTCGAAACATTATTTTCTCCAACAGCGAATTTCTTGACGGAAACATCGTTCGCAGCCCTGTTCGTTACCTGATCCAGAGTATCCCTGAGGGCCCCGCTGAACAAATCCCTGTCCGTGACATTTCTTGTGTTCATAAGGAGTATTTCAATTCCTCCGTCAAGAGTAGAGAAGATGGATCAATTTGAATATCGCAGCATAAAATTATCGTACCAAAGAGTAGCCATTTTTCGATTCGAGCAGAACCGGAGAACTTCACTGCTGGCTGTTTTCACGCAATCTTGACAACCGCTGGTTTTAACGTAGCCCCGACAGAGAAACAGGCCGAAATTGGTTGTGTCGGTGGAGGGATCGCCGACGGTGGACTTGTAGAAGCCGTTCGGGTTAGAAGCATTTGAAGTGAGAGTGGAAAGAAGGAAATTCAGGTTGGTTCTGTAAATTTTGCCATAAGTAGAGAAACAGGCCGAAGATGGTTGTGTCGGTGAAGGGATCGTTGGCGCTGCCGCCGACGGTGGAATTGTAGAAGCCGTTCAGGTTAGAAGCGTTTGAAGGGAGAGGGGAAAGAAGGAAATCCAGGTTGGTTCTGTAAATTTTGCCATAAGTACTGGAGTAGTGTTGGAATAGTATAAAGTATTGTTTGGGCAATAGGATCCCAAAGGATCGGAGTTTCCCAGTCTACCATTGAAGCTAAGCAATGAAAATACCAGAAAGCAACCGAAGAACAAAACCTTGCCGGCGATCATGGCGATCAAATGAGTTAAAATTAGTTTTTGTGTCCATTTAGATTGAAGTAATATATTCGGCAAAGGAAAGAGGAAGGTTTTTTTTGGGGATGTGGGGTGGGGGGGGGGGGGGGGGGGGGGGCGGTGGTGGAGTGGGAGTTTTAAGTGGAATCGCCAGACCTGGAAAATAAGTTTTTTTGGGTTGGAGGGCGGGGGGGGAGGGCCCGGCTAAGTGGGATCGGCAGACCTGGAAAATAAGTGCCATGGGAATTGACTTTTCCATGACCAAGTTGGCCCCTCCACAGTCACCGAACTGATCAGAAATAAACATCAGATTTGACGGGAGTGCGACTCGATTTAATATACTGTACGTTGGTAGTATCACTATCAAGAAGACTTGGAGAAGACTCAGAGAACGAGTTAGGCTATAAATATTTCAAAAATATTTTTATAGAAGCGTTTTTCAAATATATTTTATAAAATATGTTTTTGACGTTTTTTTATTAAAGAAATATGCGTTTGGACAATTATCTTATGAAAACGTTTTAGAGTTAAAAATAATTTAAAAGATGTTTGGACTAGTATTTTATAAAAATAATTTAAAACTATATTTAATACAAATAATTATATAAAATTTAAGTTTACTGTATTTAATATTTTTTTCTTTTGGGTGGGCCAAGGTCGAGGTCGGCGTGCTTTGGGGAGGGTCAGGGGTGGGCCTGGGGCTAGTGTTGAGGCGAGGTCTAGGGGAAGTCGGTGTCCGGGGGTGGCTCGAGGTTGGGGCGAGATGGTTAAAGGTCGGTAGGGATGGATGGTAGGTACACTTTGGAAAGAATTGAGAAAAATATAAAGGGACAAAAAAAATTTAATTGATAATAATTTTAAAAACTTAAACATGTTTCATTTGTACTTCAAAATTTTTACTTGAGTACACTTTTCTTGAAAAATATTTTTTAAAAATTTTATATTTTTTTGTCCAAACACAATTTTTAACAAGACCTTAGTGTCTCAACTATTGGGATACATAGAGAGTTATTTGAAGGTAAAGGGTTCGATTCCTATATGCACTTGTTTATGTCAATTACCGGAGGTTGATAGGATGCGATATCCCTATTCTTTCCACCCTCCCTCAAAACCTCTGTCTTCAATGTAACATTGTTAATTTATAAAGAGAAAGAAAAAGCAAAAGGAAAAAAAAAGAAGAAAAATACGAGGGTTGTTCCTTATTAAATTGTAAAGAATGATTTTGAAAATATGTTTTTCTTTAAACAAATATATTTAAAATGTATCTATAATTAAATAGTATAAAAATATATTTAAAAAAATTATAAAAATATTATAATATAAAAATTAAAAAATAAAACCAAAACACATAATGAACATGTGATGTGTGAGGATATGCATTAATGCAATGACAAGTCATTTTATTCACACTTCCTTTCAAGCTTCACAACCAACCTTAATTTATGGATCTTGCTTTCTACTTTTTCTTGTTTGGGTTTACACTAATACATATATGTGGAACAGTTGGTAGTGGAGTGGAATAAAAGAAGATAAACATATTCAAGTTTTTTAATCCAAGGTTGTTTAATTAATGTAGGATGGGTGGGAAAAAAAGTAACTATTTTACTTCCGTTTCAAATTAGGTGTCGTTTTAACATTTTTCACGCGAATTAAAATTATGTTAAAATTACTATTATGATCTAATTCAATTTGAGTAATTACTTGTTATTATCATTTTACAAGTACGGTATATGACAGTAAGCTAGGAGAGAAGAATCGAACCCAACCTCTAGATGGTCGTCATATATTATTACAACTATTTAAGCATTGGTTCGTTCAGGTCACAACAGTGTCAATTTCCTAAGAAGTTTAGTCCAATGAAATGGGTCGCCTTCTTCCGGAATTATTGAAAGTGCCGGGCCCAGTAAACATTGTCGTCAACGCATGGTCCAATGGGGATCAAGATGAGACATGAATAGTCTCTATATTGAATCACGAACTGCATTTTGCCTTCTTAACTTTTATTAAATTACACGCTGACCCTTAAATTTTTAACAAATTACATGCTTTTATTGTAGATTGTTCCCTAGACTTTTAATTTTGACAATTAACCTATTAAACTATCAATTTGTTTGTTGTACTGTACAAATTGGTTCCTAGAAAGATATCTTATTGGACACGTTATCATACCTTTCCGAAGTATACAAGTATAATAATATATGATTCATAACTAATCCAAACAGTTTAGAGTTCACAGTCCAAATGTACAATATATATAAAGGTTTAGGGGAACAAAAATGAGATCTAACAAAGGATCCCGGCTCCACAATGATGCATTCAATCCTTCTGTTTCAACAAAATCTCCTTAATTTACCTAGGATAAAGTTCAGTGATGGATGTGTCATTTATTGACAGAGCCGGCGCCGATGATGATTTGGTGGTAGATGAGTTATCTGACATTGAAATAGGCAGTTCTCTGGGAAAGCTCCCTGTTTTGCTCCTTCCAAAAAACGCTGGCGCATTTGGAGTCGGCAGCGTGACAGAGTAACTATTCAGCATCAAAACTACCGAAGCCATGGTAGGCCTTCGGTCCACATCTTCTTGGACGCATAGCAACCCGATGTGAATACACTGAATCACTTCATTTCTGTTGTAGGAATCCCCAATGCTTGGATCTAGCAACTCTAATGGTGTTCCATCTCTCCATTGTCTCCAAGCCTACAATTAAACAGTCTCTATATCGTCATTCAAAAGTCTTTAATACTTTATCCGTCTCATTAAAAGAGTTCAATTGTACAACTACTTTTGAGTCAATATGTACGACTCAAAATAAGACTCTTTATATGGAACGAAGGGAGTAATTAATGATTTGAAGTTGAAAGATTTGAGGGGAAAAAAAGGGAAAAGAACTCACATAGCTAAGAAGGTCATCATCATTGTGAGATTGTAAGAAACTACTGTTCTTATTGCCATTTATAATCTCCAGAACTAGGACACCGAAGCTAAACACATCTGACTTCACCGAAAACATCCCATGCATTGCGTACTCAGGGGACATGTACCCGCTACAGAAACAAAACCACCATCATGTATGTACATTTGATAATTAATTCGGATTGAAAGCATATTATTAAGTACAATAGTATCATAACTGAAGAGTACTTACAACGTGCCGGCAATTTTACTTGTATTTCCTTCGGACTGATCAACTTCAAAAAGCTTTGCCATGCCGAAATCTGCAATCTTTGAGTTCATATTTTCATCTAGAAGCACATTGCTGGCTTTAAGATCACGATGTATGATTTTAAGCCGGGATTCCTCATGAAGATAAAGAAGTCCTTTTGCTATTCCTCCTATGATCTTGTACCTTGTTAACCAGTTCAACAATGGTCGCTTCTCTGGATCTACGTACACAAAAGTAGTTGATCAATCGATGCTCCCATTTTGTTAATCGATTTACAAAGAACATATAAGCGAAAAACAAGAATGAATAATACCAAAAAGGAAGTAATCCAGGCTTTTGTTTGGTACGAACTCGTATATGAGCATCTTTTCTTCTCCTTCGAGGCAATATCCGAGTAGTCGAACCAGATTTCTGTGCTGAAGCTTGGCAACCAACGCAATTTCATTTACGAATTCTTGTGAACCTTGTGCCGAGGTTCTCGACAACCTCTTCACAGCTACCTCTTGCCCGTTTGGCAGGTAACCCTGGAAATTAATATATGCAATAGTACTATTAGCATCTACCAAGATTGATCAATCACATTCAAAATTAATAAATTACTTCATTTCTCATATAGAAAGAGTTTTGATTGAAGTTATACATTGTAATTTAGGAACAGTCGTTCCGTTGACTCTTTTAATTGGACATACCAAATACATGATTAATGTACCTTGTAGACATTGCCAAATCCACCGCCGCCAATTTTATTGTTGTCAGCAAAGTTGTTGGTCCAAGCTTGAACTTCATTAAAATTATACTGCATGAATTCTGCTCTAGCTGAGATACTGATTTCACCTGTTGTCGAAACAACAATTGCATTGTGAATTTTTAAATTATTCTTTCTATATATAATGATTCATGAAGTTCGAAGGATTTTCATTAAGGCTTTGTTCGTTTCCATTCCAATTTTTGAAAATTATCATTTTTTTCCTCCACAAATTCACCATAAAGAAACAACATCATTTTTACAAAATTCCAAAATCAAATTTTAAATTTTTTTCTAAATTTTAACTCACATAAATTTAAAAAATAACGTAATCATTACATTTTTTTTCTCTTTTCTACACAAATTAATTCCCAAAAGAATTTCCCTCAAAAAAATTTTTCCTTCCCACAAACAAAAATTCCCCAATTATATCACAAAAAGACCAGAGCCTAAGGATCTACTGATTCCTTACCTGGTGTTTCAACAATGACATTGTAGGCCTTCCTCGTTCTTCTAGCTATGCATAAAGCCACCACTAGCAAAACTATCGCAACAGAGATAATCGGGACAGCAATCGCAACAATGGTTCCCGTTGAGATTGACCCGTTATCTGCACAAACAAGAAAATTACTCATATTCTAGTCTCACTTTTGTAGTTTGAGTCCAGCACCTTGTTTGTTAGTTTTTATCTTTTATTTTTGCAATACTAATACTCATGCAGCTTGAACAGTGATTGTATCAAAATAGGTTTTACACAAAACTAACTCGTAATTAGTTGTAAGGGAAAATTGCACTTGGGGGCAAATTCTATACCCTCGTTACACTTTTGTTCTATTTCGTATGCTTTGTAGCACTTGTGACCCCTCTTTTTTCATGTGTTGGTACTTTAGTCCATATGACAAGCTGTAACCAGTTTTGTAAGTATTGGGAGTCAAAATGCAATTCTAAAATTTACACAATCATCCCAAACCCCAAAATGACCGGTAAAACCAGCTATAGCTGGTCATAGAGATTAAAAGTGCCAACACATGAAAGAAGAGGGACCACAAGTGCAACGAGACATAGAAAAGGGATCACAAGTATAATGAGGGTATAAAAGAAGGACCAAAAATGCAATTTTTCGATAAATTATACAATAAAAAAAAAATTCCTTTCATGTTCTCAATTACAGATCTATGACTTGATGCCAAAATAAAGTAGTTTTGTGACAAGAGTGAATGATTCAGAAGGTTGGTTTTTTGTTTTTTGTCTTTTTTTTTTTTTTTTTTTTAACTCCCTTCAAACAGTGGCCCATACATGTAAGTATCAAACAAAACTATTAATTAAAACTCTGGATTAATTTCGCTACAGAACTGTGCAAATGAATTAACTTTCAGAAAACTTAATTATTGGAGTCTTACCTTTACCGCCTGAAGGTGAAGGACCCAGAGGAGGAGGATGATCGGACGGGGTCCCCGGCGGCGGAGGGGATGGAACCTGGTAAAATAGATACGTCTCGTACCTGATATTACAGGTCGGGAAGAGTACTCTCCCTCCAATAGGGTACTCAGGCAGTCCTTGAATACCACTTCTCAGGCATGTTCCGCAGTCCGAAACTGTAAGATCAGGAGTACACTGACCAAGACCGTACACTTTCTGCGTTGTCGAAACGTTATTTTCTCCGACAGCAAATTTCTAGCCGGAAAGATCATTTGCAGCCCGGTTGGCTATCTGATCTAAAGTATCCCGACAACCCGGGTGAACAAGGGCTGGTCCGTCACATTTTGTACGTTGATAAGGGTGGGTCCAATTCCGTTCTCAAGAGTGGAAAAAATGTATCGATTCGAATAACGCAACATACAGTTATCGTACCAAAGAATGGCGATTTTGTTATTCGGGCAGAACCGGAGGACTTCACTACTGGCTGTTCTCACGCAAGCTTGACAATCGCTGGGGGCGACATCGCCCTGGCAGAGAAACAGGCCAAAGATGGCTGTGTCGTTAGCCGGGTCGATGCTGCCGACAGTGAAATTGTAGAAGCCATTTGGGCGAGAAGCATTTGAAGTGAGAGTGAAACAGGTCGTAGACGGCTGTGTTAACGGTTCTTCCGACTGTGTAATTATAGAACCCGTTCGGCTGAGAAGCATTTGAAGTCAGAGCAGAAAGGAGGGAATCCAGGTTGTTTCTGTAAATCCTGCCACTTGTACTGTTAACGTTGTACTGTGTTTCATTTCCGCAAGCAAATGACAGAGGATCACAGTTTCCGACGTCGAAGCAAACTAGAACCAAGCAAGCAACAAGCGCAATATTTCTGGAGATCATGTTAGTTAACTCCAAGTTCTAATCGAACTGAATTAATGAAGTACTGAAGCGTATCAAAAAGTCTCCTGTTTTAGTGCTACGACAAATTGATGAGTCATTCAGGTCGGAAATTAATATAAATTATGCGTTTGAATAGGTAAAAGATTCACCAATTTATATTTTATTATTAATATAACAGGCTCTCCACCTAGGTCCTGGCTTTGCTTTCTTGTCCGGAATAGAATCTGCCGAACGAACACTAAAAGAGCATCTTTGCAGAGCCAGTTTAATTCCTTGTCAACACTAACTGTTGATGTAACCATAATCATCGGAATCTCCGAATCGGACTTGTGAAGGATAGGCAATAGCAGCCCTCTCTAAAACATTTTTTTCTCTTCAAGCATCTTTTTCATTCAGATAACTTTATTATTCATATGTGCATTTAATAATAATTTCTTGCTTGCTAAATGGGGCGAGAGATATTAGCAGTAACAATATGGTTAAATTACTATATTGGTCCCTTAACTTTGACTGTTGTTTCCCTCTGGACACTTAAACTTAAAATCGTTTCATTTTTATCTATTAACTTCAAAAGTTGTTCTAATTAAAGTGGTTCCAAGCCCAATTTATGGCAATTTAGCTATTTTATACTAATACGTGTGATTCACACACAGTCATACAGGCAACAAATGAAAAAAATAAAGGCTAAATCGCATTGTTCACCCCCTTAATTTAACTTTAAACAACTCATGCTAGTTTAAGCTAACTTAAATATTATAAAAATTTAGGTTCAGGACCATTTTGTAATAATTTTGAAGTTAAGGGACTAAAATGAAACTGTTTGAAGTTAAAGGACCAAATAAATACAACATCCTAATCTAAGGATCCAATGGAGTGATTTAACATAACAATATTCCTAGACCAAAGGATCAGGGTTAGCCATTGTTGGGTTAAGGACCCTCTAGTCTCTCTAGTAACCACATTTGTGAGAGAAAAAAAAATCCAAATAATGAGTAATGGACCTTCAGTGAACTAAAATTTGTTCACCAAAAGCAAGAATCTGGACACCAAAGGTTCTTGTGACCAAATATGTTGGTCACCCGGAGATCAACAAGGCACTCGGCATCAAAGGCTAGTTGTGACCAACCTTACAAGAATTGTCACTAAAGAATACTTTCAATGACCAAACATTGTGGTCACCAAGTTTGGTCACCAAAAGAACAGAATTTTGTCATGCTATGTATTGAGGTATCAAACAACAATTATAAAGACTGATACTGTGCATGCATTCAGGCCTTATTTTTTACTTCTCTTTTTATCTAGGATAAGGGTTCAGAGGAAGAGGATTGATTTTCAGAGGAATCTTTAAGCAATGATTTGGACGTAGATGAAGATTTATCCGAATCTGGAACTGGTAGTTCAATGGAGCTGCTCGCTGTTCTTCTGCTCCGACCAAAATATGCAGGTGGATTTGGGGTCGAAAGCGTACTAGAATAACTATTCAGCATCAGAACTACTGAAGCCATGGTTGGCCTTTGTTCAACATCTTCCTGAACACACAGCAAGCCAATCTGAATACACCGAATTACTTCATTTCTGTCATAGGAATCTCCAATGCTTGGATCTACCAATGCTAATGGTGTTTCGTCCCTCCACCGCTTCCAAGTCTACAGAATCAAAGGTTTCAAGATTTTACCGTCAGTTTATTTAGTCTGAAAGTCTATACAGTTTATTTTGTTTTAGTGAAAAAAACTCACATAAGTAAGAAGGTCAGCTCCACCATTTAGCTGTAAGCCACTGTTCTTCTTTCCACTTATGATCTCCAGAACTAAAACACCAAAGCTGAAGACATCTGACTTTACTGAGAGGAGGCCATGGAATGCATACTCAGGTGCCATGTAACCACTTCAAAAACAAAACAACAACCATTACAATTATATCATAAAATACAAATATCAATATACCAAGACTAAAGACTTACAATGTGCCAGCAATTTTAGTTGTGTTTCCTTCAGATTGATCATTTTCAAAAAGCCTTGCCAAGCCAAAATCAGCTATTTTTGCATTCATATTTTGGTCTAGTAGCACATTGCTTGCTTTAAGATCTCGATGTATAATTTTAAGGCGAGAATCTTCATGAAGATAAAGAAGTCCTCTTGCTACTCCTCCTATGATCTTGTAACGTGTTAACCAGTCCAACAACGGCTGCTTCTCTCTGTCTACACATAAGACACAAAATAATTAGCATCCCCAATTAGTTAATCAAAGTTATATAATCAGGCTAAAACAAAGAATTTCATCAGTCAATGTATTGAAACGTACCAAAAAGAAAGTAGTCAAGGCTTTTATTAGGAACAAACTCATAGAGGAGAATCTTTTCTTCTCCTTCCAAGCAAAATCCCAGTAGTCGAACCAGATTTCTGTGCTGAAGCTTAGCAACAAGTGCAATTTCATTGATGAACTCTTGGGAACCTTGTGCTGAGCTTCTGGACAACCTCTTCACAGCTACTAATTGCCCATTTGGCAATGCACCCTGACATTATTACATGTAAAACATGATAGATCATTGCTAAAAGTTGTAAAAAGGCCGTTAATTTGATTGCATATCTTGACCTTTGACATTCAAGAAATTGTCGAAAATTAAAATGTACCTTATACACAGGACCAAAACCACCTTGACCAATCCTGTTTTCAACAGCAAAGTTGTTTGTATAAGCTTGAACTTCACTAAACTTACACCCCAAGGATTCGGTATTAGTTGAGATACTGCCTACACCTGCAATGGAATAGTGATAACATTGTGAAATTAGTCTTTGAAAGATTAATGCTTTCTCATACTATAAGTTACCTGTTGTTTTTGCTATCATGATACGTTTCCTTCTTTTCTTGGTCCTCCTTCTCTTTGCTATGCAGAATACAAGCACCACAAAAACAACAATGGCAGCAGTGGTTGAGATAACAATCGCTGCAATTGTTCCGAGAGGGATTCCCCCATTACCTACATATCCAAAATTGTTGCAGATTCTTAACCAAATAAGTAAATAAAGATTCAATTAATTAATGACTCTATATATAATCATTTTATTTTACTTTACTCTGTTGCTTTCTAGTTTTAAATCACTATTCTTGTAGAAATTAAGATGTTTGTTCATGGCTTCGCAGCCTCACAGGAATTAAAGACTAGCAAGATAGTTCATGTAAGAAAATGGATCAATTTAACAACTATATTTTGGGATTTTGTCTTCTTTTGATCCCTTAACTTGAAATGTTTCACTTTCGTCCCTTATTTTTTTCAAAAATTGTTCGAAAATGGTCTTGAACCTGAATTCTGACAATATTTTGAGTATTTTCAACTTACAAGGATGAGTACTAATGATGTGGGCTTACCTTGATCTTTATTGCTTGCCAAGACTGGACCCGGACCCGGAGGAGGAGCAGGGGCTTGAACTCGATAAAATGGATTGATCTGGTACCTAATATAACAGCTGGGGAAAAGAACTCTACCTTCCGGATGATTACTACAACACGTGGGAAGAATCCCAATAGCAGTTCTAAGGCACGATCCACAGTCCTGATCCGAAAGATCAGGCGTGCACTGTCCGAGAGCGTATATCTTCTGAAACAGGGAAAAATTGGCTTCTTGAACAGCAAATTTTTTCCCTGAAATATCATTCGCAGCCTGGGTCGCTATCTGATCAAATGTATTACCTAACACCTGGTTGAACGAACCCATCTCAGTCACATTCTCCGTGGTCGACCAAGGCATCGGAATGCTCGTATCCTTCACGGAGAAAATCGATGCATTTGAGTACCGCAACATACAGTTGTCGTACCAAACAACAACCCTCAGTCTGTTCGGGCAGAGGGGCAAAGCATCGGACTTGGCTATATTCAAACAGCTTTGACAATCGCTGGTGGTAACGTCGCCCCGGCAGAGAAACAGGCCGTAGACGGCGGTGTCGTCGCTTCCGACAGTGTACTTATAGAACCCATTTGGTTGAGAAGCATTTGAAGCCAGAGCAGAAAGGAGGGATTTCACGTTGCTTTTGTAAATCTTGCCACTAGTACTGTTAACGTTGTATTTTGATTCTATTGTGCAGTTATATCCCAAACGTTCACAGTTTCCGATATCGAAGCAAACTAACGTGCATAGAAAAAAGCAAGCAGAAAACGCTATATTTCTGGACACCATGTTAATTAACACTCCTAAGTTAGTAGTTCTGAATGAAGTGAAGGTAATCTCGAGTCTAGTTTTGTGCTACGAATCTTCGGTTTTCGGTAGCAGACAAATGGATGAGTCATCCAGCTCGGGAATTGATTATGAATTACGCGTTTGAATAGGTAAAAGATTCACCATTCTAGGAACATGCTTGTCTTCATCCACTATTCTAGAGTTCATATTTTTTATTCAAGAAAAACCAGCTTATCCACCTAGGTCCCCGGCTTTGCTTTCTTGTCCCGAATAGAATCAGCTTTGGTTCATAAGATGGAAGCATATATATATATATATTTTCGTCAACACGAAAAATCAAAGTATCTTTGCACAGCCATATTCCTAGTCAACACTAACTGTTGATGTAACCATAATCATCGGAATTGCCGAATTGGGTTTGCAAAGGAGAGGCAATAGCAGCCCTATCTGAAACTTAAAGAAGTTCATAGGTTTGCATGCATCAAGCTAGTATGGTCTTGGAGTTACATAGATGAGTGCAAAAAAGCCTCTTCCAGATGTTGATCCTAAAGTGACCATACATATAATATATAGGTGTTGATATCGCAACAATCAAATACAAACAATTGAAACTATAAAAGTTCAAAAAAAAAAAACAATTGAAAATATAATGAATAAAACCTATGCAAGTCTAAACAAATGATGGTCTATATAGATTTAAAATAATAAAATATGATAATGCCTGTTGGGCTGGAAAAGTATCGTATCTAAACATGAATCTGATCTCGGATCAACCATTAATATTTCAATGAGAGTCTTCAATTTGACTGAATATTCACTTGAAAATAATGCAGTTCTTATTTATTTTTGTGGGAGGAATAAACTCCCACTTATTCAGTAAAACAAAATCTCTTTATTAGAAGAGAAAGGAAAACTCATAAAAAATATTTTCTCTATTCTCCTAGGGTCGGTGATGAGGGAAGACCAATAAAGAAACAAAGAGAGTGGGACTAAGGTTAGGTTAGAGAAAACAAAGAAAGACAAACATACACCATGAAATTATGGATGATGTGTCATAAGTAAAAGACAAAATTATCTTTCATTAATTATATATTACACTTTAGAAAGCATAATTAATAATTTGCTTTTTTTTTTTTTTCCCCTTTATTGTCGCAACATTCTTTTATCAATTCATTATTCATAATTAGATGATAGCAAGTAGTTTGCTTTGTAGGATACAACTGAAATACAACAAAAGGGAACGGCGAGTTTGGACATTGTCTGGACTGGGTTCAAAATACAAAGGCTCAAAGGGTAAAGAACAAACCATGTTCAGGCTAAGGGCCTGAAGAATGAAGAAAAGAAAGAATTGGGGAAAGAATAAGAATGAAGCCAGAGTTCATACATCCGAAAACATGCCTTTCCTTCTTTCCTTTCTTAACTTTTATCCCTTTCAGAATTAACCGCCTCTCAGCTATTTTCCTATTTATTACACTTTGCCCTCTTTTATCTATTATTACACTATTTCCCCAATTCATGACACCATGCATGTTTTGGTAAGAATCCTTGACTTTTATTTTTTGTTGGCCGAGTCCACTATCATCACTCTCTCTAGTGCTGCTTGTCCAAGATTCTAGGCCTAATTTTTAGGTCAAGATGTCATGTTGTTAAGAGGGTTACATAATATGAAAGTGTTATCAAATTTGGATCGACTCCATTAACCATCGACCCTTTACTATAGCTGATTTGATTTTAACATCTGGCAGAACCGTAAAACTTCAGACCTAGCTGTTGTCAAGCAATCCTGGCATTTGCTGATTTTAACATCACCCCGACAGAGGAACAGGCCGTAGGCGGCGGGGCTGGCAGTGTAATTATAGAAGCCCCAGTTGGCAGAGAAGCATTTGAAACCAGAACACAAAGGAGATAATCCAGGTTTTATCTTTAAACCCTTCCACTGGTACTATTAGTGCTGTAAATTGCGTCGTCTGAGCAATAATATCCCCAACGAGTCGAGTTCGCCACTATAATGCAAGAAAATATGCGCAGAAGTATGGCTAATACTGTCTGTGAGGTAATGTGGATTTCTTATTTGCTGAAAACTTTATCAGTTCCTATCGCTTTTCCTATTCCCTTGCATTGTGCTAACCAGGCAGCTCTATACATCGCCGCAAATCATTTCTTCCATGAGCGAACTAAGCACATCGAGATCGATTGACACATTGTACCGAACAAATACAAAGAAGGCTTTATCGATCCTTCATAAATTCCCTCCAAATTACAACTTGCAGACTTGCTTACCAACAGTCTGCCTTCTCATCAGTTTCTGCAGCTCAGTGCTAAGCTTGGCATGATTACTTCTATCTAATCAAGCTCAGCTTGAGGGGGGTGTGAAGAAATAATGCCTGTAAAACATACGATTGATACCACATGTACATATCTCTTTCATACGAGCTGAGCTAAATTAAGCTAAGATACCAGCTCAGTTTAGGGGTGTATTTTAGCATAATCTCTAGCGGTTAGTGAGTTCAGGTTAAATTTTCTGTATATAACCAAGTTGTTACTTTACTGGTAAATTAACCAATTCGGATCAATAAGATCCTCTTTCAGAAATTTTCTCTCAAGGTTTTCTTCTCTCACGCGGACTTTGATTCTGCAGTAGCAATTCCACTACTGTGATCAATTGTTCTTGCTGATATCTGCTGCATTCTTTGTTGTTTTAAGTTGTTGCTTTTCTACATTAAATCATGTGCTTATTTCAAGAGTGATCTTATTACTGCTAAGATTAGGTCATAGGCTCTTGAATAACTGCTTTTGGATTATCATTCTCCTTTTGGGATTAACATGCTTTGAAAAAATGTTTGGACTTACTATACATTCCAGGAACTGCAAATCTGCAATAAGTGAGGGAGCTAGATCATGTTTTCCACAAAGCCAACAAATTAAAATCAAACAGAAACAATCAACAGTACTGAAACTGTGCAGCATGCATTCGATTTCAGGCCTTATTTTTCACCTCAGTTTCATCTGGGGTAAGGTTCGGTGATAGAGGATTCACTTCTTGAGGAATCTTGCAGGAATGATTTGGTTGTAGATGATGATTCATCGGAATCTGCTACCGGCAGTTCTCTAGGCAAGCTCCTTGTTCCACTCCGGCCGAAATATGCAGGTGGATTTGGGATCGAAAGCGTCATAGAGTAACTATTCAGCATCAGAACTATTGAAGCCATGGTTGGCCTTTGTTCCACATCTTCCTGAACACAGAGCAACCCAATCTGAATACACCGAATTACTTCATTTCTCGCATACGAATCCACAATGCTTGGATCTACCAACGATAATTGTGATCCGTCCCTCCACCGTTTCCAACTCTACAGAATCAATGGTTTCAATATTTTACTATCAAAGTATTCAAGAAAACTTGTACATTTTATCTCAGTTTTGGGAGAAGAAACTCACGTAAGTAAGAAGGTCATCGGCTCCGTTGGCCTGTAAGCTACTGTTCTTCTTGCCACTTATGATCTCCAGAACTAAAACACCAAAACTAAAGACATCTGACTTCACTGAGAGGAGGCCATGGAATAAATACTCTGGAGCCATGTAACCACTTCAAAAACAAAACAACCATTACTATTTTGGAGAATGCAGAGAACAAAACGTAGGTGGAAAGATATTTCAACTTACAATGTCCCTGCAATTCTACTTGTGTTTCCTTCAGATTGATCATTTTCAAAAAGCCTGGCCAAGCCAAAATCTGCAATTTTTGCATTCATGTTTTGGTCTAGTAGCACATTGCTTGCTTTAAGGTCGCGATGTATAATTTTAAAGCGAGAATCTTCATGTAAATAGAGAAGTCCTCTGGCTATTCCTCCTATGATCTTGTAACGTGTTAGCCAGTCCAACAACGCTTGCTTCTCTCTATCTACACAATATGACGAAAATTATTGATCATATCCCCATTTATTTAGTTAATCAAGATGTTCAAAGTTTTTCTCATATCAATTGCTTGAAGCTTACCAAAAAGAAAGAAGTCAAGGCTTTTGTTAGGAACAAATTCATATATGAGGATCTTTTCTTCTTTTTCCAAGCAATATCCCAGTAGTCGAACCAGATTCCGGTGCTGAAGCTTGGCAAGTAGTGCAATTTCATTGATGAACTCTTGGGAACCTTGTGCTGAGCTTCCAGACAACCTCTTCAGAGCTACTAATTGCCCATTTGGAAGTGTACCCTGAAATTATAAGTAGTGGATCAATGAGAAAAGTTGTATATATATCTTTACCTTTGACATTCAAGAAATTGTGCATACTTAAAATGTACCTTATATACTGGGCCAAATCCACCTTCACCAATCCTGTTCTCAACAGCAAAGTTGTTTGTATAAGCTTGAACTTGAATAAAGCTACACCGCAAAGATTCAGAATCAATTGAGATACTGCTTAGCCCTGCAATTGGAATAGCAATAACATTGGGAGATTAGTCTTTGGATGATCAGTTGAGAATGATAAATGCTTTCTCATTCTTCATACCAAATTACCTGTCTTTTCGTCAATCACGTTATGTGTGTTTGTTTCCTTTGTTTTCCTCCTCTTTGCTATGCAGAAGAGAAGCACCACAGAAACAAGAATGGCAACAATGGTTGAGATGACAATCGCTACAATTGTCCCGGCAGAGATTCCCCCATTACCTACATATCCAAAATTGTTGCAGATCAAGATTAAACAAATAAGTAAATAAAGATTCAGTTAGAAAGAAAAATATACTACTTCCTCCGTCCCATTAGAAAAGTCCAGTTTGGAGGCATGCATTGTGACTGATAAACAGTTGTACTACTAAACTCTTGTAGTAGAATGGAAACAAATGATGTGGGCCTACCTTGATTGCTTCCAGGACCCGGAACCGTAGCAGAGTTGTTTGCAGGGACCGGACCGGGAGGAGGAGGAAAGGCTGGAAGTTGATAAAATGGAGTTATCTGGTACCTAATCTCACAGCTGGTGGGGATAAGAACTCTATCATACTGGTGATTACTACAGCATGCGGGAAGAAACGAAATAGCCTGTCGAAGGCATGAATCACAGTCCAAACTCGAAAGATCTGGCCTGCACTGTCCGAGAGTGTATATCCTCTTAAACGGTGTAAAATTGGCATCTTTAACAGCAAATTTTCTGCCCGAACTATCATTCGTAGCCCTGGCCGCTATCTGATCAAACGTGTCACCTAATACTTGGTTGAACGAACCTGCATCAGTTTCAGAGACATTCGCCGAGTTTGGGAAGAACACCAGAGGTCCTGTATCCCTGACGGAGAAAAAGGATACATTTGAATAGCGCAACATACATTTGTCATACCAGCTAAAAACTCTGTTTATGTCCGGACAGAGCCGTAAAGCATCGGAACTTGCTGTCGTCACGCAGGTTTCACAATCGCTGGTTGTAAGATCGCCCCGGCAGAGAAACAGGCCATAGACGGCGGTGTCGTCGCTTCCGGCAGTGTAATTATAGAACCCATTTGGTTGCGAAGCGTTTGAAGTCAGAACAGAAAGGAGCGATTCCAAGTTGTTTCTGAAAACGCTTCCACTATTACTGTTAACGTCGTACCTTGATTCATTTCCGCACCAGTATGAATCAGGATCAGAGCTGCCGAAGTCGAAGCAAACTAATATGCATAGAATGATGCAAGCGAACGACGCTATATATCTGGGGATCATCCTCAATCTAATCCCTCAATTCTTCTACGAATGCTAAGTGATTCGTTGAACTTATGGTTGAGCTGAGCTCGGAGTTAAGGTGAAAACTACTGCGTGTTTGAACAGTTGAAAGATGGCAGGTGCATTAGTTGTTATTGAGTTTGATGGGAGTGAACAATGAATACTATTCAAGGAAGGTTAGCTGTCGACTAACCCCACCGGTGTGAATGCTGGTTCGATTTATTTCAAAAGTCAAATTTGGTCAAACCCAGTAAAATTTGAGTTGACTCATGATCAAATGAGATTTGACCGATGACAAATCGATGTTTAACCAAACCCTTAATTAGGTTGGTAAAAATAGCTCACGGGTCAAATCAGGTTATGACCTATTAGGTCAAACAAATTGAACTGTAAAGTGAATTAGTTATAAACCGACTGATACATAACCTAATTCACAATACACGACGAGTTAGTTAGTAGGTTGAATTAAATCATAACCCATTACGTGCTAATCATATTTGACCCGACCCAAAAGTCTCTCATTTCCCGTTTGCCACCCTTATCCAATCAATTATTCAACCTCAAAACTAATCAATTGTACTGTAGAGGATAAATCCTTTTTAGATAAAAATCAAACAATATAACTATCTAGTCTCAATAAAATAAAAGTAAAAAAAACAATATAACTTTCCACACTGTTTGTATGTTTTTTTTTTTTTTTTTTTTTTTTTTGAGGAAAGGTAAATTGAAACTATCCACACTGTTACTAACTCTTGCCATTTGTCTAGAGTCGTTGACTTTTCTTTCTGTTGGCACAGCCTTTCAAGATCCTACTCCTACTATACATTCGAGAAACTGTAAATTTGCCATTAATGCTTTTAAGATCTTTTGTCTACTATTGTTATATCATCACTGTCTATTTTTCATAATAAGGGGAGTGGATCCCGTGATATGACATGAGATAGACATGACAAAAGCGAGCAGAACAAAGAAGATCTAGTTTTGAAGAAATGAATGAGCTAGATCATGTTTTTCACAGTGATCCACAAAGTGCATTCAGGCCTTATTTTTCATCTGGGATAAGGTTCAGTGATAGATGCTTCATTTCTAGAGTACAGTAATGATTTGGTTGCAGATGATGATTTATCAGAATCTGCAACTTGTAGTTCTCTAGGCAAGCTCCTTGTTCCACTCCGAATGAAATATGCAGGTGGATTTGGGGTCGAAACCGTCACAGAGTAACTATTCAGCATCAGAACTACAGAAGCCATGGTAGGCCTTTGTTCCGCATCTTCCTGAACACAGAGCAACCCAATCTGAATACACCGAATTACTTCATTTTTGGCATACGAATCGCCAATGCTTGGATCTACCAATGCTAATGGTGTTCCATCCCTCCACCGTTTCCAAGACTACAAAATCAATTGTTTAGAGATTTTAGTGTCAGCTCAGGTCTAAAACTCCTCAAATGACAAGTATATGTTCAAGAAAATCTCTACATTTTGTTTTGTTTTTGGGAGAAAACTCACATAAGTTAGAAGGTCATCAGAAGAACCCAACTGCGTGAAGCTACTGTTCTTCTTGCCACTAATGATCTCCATAACTAAAACGCCAAAGCTAAACACATCTGACTTCACTGAGAGCAGGCCGTGGAATGCATACTCTGGAGCCATGTAACCACTTCAAAACCAACAACCCTTACTATTATATATAATTAGGTGTGGCTACATATATATTATTTACGAACAAGGAAAAAGTATCGATAGAAAGGTTTTTCAACTTACAATGTGCCAGCAATTCCATTTGTGTTTTCTTCAGATTGCTCATTTTCAAAAAGTCTTGCCAAGCCAAAATCTGCAATTTTTGCGTTCATTTTTTCGTCTAGTAGCACATTGCTCGCTTTTAGATCACGATGTATAATTTTAAAGCGAGAATCTTCATGAAGATACAGAAGTCCTCTTGCTATTCCTCCTATGATCTTGTAACGTGTTAACCAGTTCAACAACGGTTGCTTCTCTCTGTCTACACAATATGACAGCAAAATTATTGACATCCCCAATTAGTTAATCAATCAAGCCTTAAGGAAGAGTTTCTAAGTTTTTCTCCAATCAATGTATTGAAGCGTACCAAAAAGAAAGTAGTCGAGGCTTTTGTTGGGAACAAATTCATAGATGAGGATCTTTTCTTCTCTTTCCAAGCAATATCCCAATAATCGAACCAGATTCCGGTGCTGAAGCTTGGCAACTAATGCAATTTCATTGATGAACTCTTGGGAACCTTGTGTGGAGCCTCTAGACAACCTTTTCAGAGCTACTAATTGTCCATTTGGAAGTGTACCCTGGCATTATGAGTAGTGGATCATATATCTTGATCTTTGTTGACATTCAAGAAATTGTCCATTCCGGAAATGTACCTTATATACAGGGCCAAATCCACCTTCTCCAATCCTGTTCTCAACAGCAAAGTTGTTTGTATAAACTTGAACTTGACTAAAGTTACACCGAAAAGATTCAGAATCATTCGAGATACTGCTTACACCTGCAATTGGAATAGCAATAACATTGTGAAATTAGTCTTCAGATGATCAGTTGAGAAAGATGAATGCTTTCTCAATTTTCATGAACTGCTTTCACCCTTCATGCTAAATTACCTGTCGTTTCGTCAATCACGTTATGTGCCTTTGTCTTCTTGGTCCTCCTCCTCTTGGCAATGCAGAAGAGAAGCACCACAGAAACAAGAATGACAACTATGGTTGATATAACAATCGCTACAATTGTTCTGGCAGAGATTCCCCCATTACCTACGTATCCCAAATTGTTGCAGATCAAGGTTAAGCAAATAAGTAAATAAAGATTCAACGCAAAAGAAAAAATACTACTTCCTCCGTCCCATTAGAAGAGTCTAGTTTGCAGTTGTGCACTGTGACTCATACACAGCTGTACTACTAGACTCTTGTAGTGGGACGGAAAGAGTATTAGGGCAAGTTTCTTTTGATCAGGTTTGAAAACTTGGTTTTGTAAATAATTTTTAAATGTGAAAAGTGTATTGCGAATGTAAAAATGTGTAGTTGAAAGGTAATTAAAAATGTATATTGAGAATGATGAGAAATTAATATAATATTCAAAACTACAAAAACATGTTTTTGGAAACATGGTAAACAATGTGCCCTTAAACAAAGGATGTGGGCTTACCTTGATTGCTTGCAGGACCTGGGACCGGAGCAGAGTTGTTTGCCGGGGCCGGACCCAGAGGAGGAGGAGGAGAGGCTGGAACTCGATAAAATGGAGTTATCTGGTACCTAATCTCACAGCTGGTGGGGGTAAGAACTCTACCAGACTGATGATTACTACAGCATGAGGGAAGAAACGAAATAGCCCGTCGAAAGCATGAATCACAGTCCAAACTCGAAAGATCTGGCCTGCACTGTCCGAGAGCATATATCCTCTGAAACAGTGTAAAATTGGCATCTTGAACAGCAAATTTTCTGCCTGAAAGATCATTCGCAGCCCTGGTCGCGATCTGATCAAGCGTGTCACCTAATACTTGGTTGAACGATCCCGTAACAGTTTCAGAGACATTCCCCGAAGTTGGGAAGTACACCAGATTTCCAGTATCCAGTACGGAGAAAAATGATACATTTGAATAGCGCAGCAGACATTTGTCATACCAGCTAAAAACCCTGTTTATGTCCGGACAGATCCGTAAAGCATCGGAACTTGCTGTCGTCACGCAGGTTTCACAATCGCTGGTTGTAAGATCGCCCCGGCAGAGAAACAGGCCGTAGACGGCGGTGTTGCCACTTCCGGCAGTGTAATTATAGAACCCATTTGGCTGAGAAGCGTTTGAAGTCAGAGCAGAAAGGAGAGATTCCAAGTTGTTTCTGAAAATGCTTCCACTAGTACTGTTAACGTCGTACCTTGATTCATTTCCGCACCAGTATGAATCAGGATCAGAGCTGCCGACGTCGAAGCAAACTAATATGCATAGAATGAAGCAACCGAACAACGCTATGTTTCTGGGGATCATTCTAATCCTACTAAGTACAAATGTTCAGTTTTTTTGATAGTCGACAAATTGTTGAGTGATTCATTGAACTTATGGTTGAGCTGAACTAGGAATTAAGCTGAATTGCGTGTTTGAGCAGGTCAAAGATGGCAGGAGCATTCGATGTTATCAAGTTTGACGGGAGTGATCAAAATGAATACTATTAAAGGAAGGTTAGCTGTCGACTAACCTCACCGGTGTGAATGCTATTTATGGGTTCAGATTTTGTAAATGAGTAGCTCATCTTTCTTAGTCTGTAAGATATAGATCTTCTCTGTAAATTATTTAAGCTTAGATTAATACAATTAATCTCAGATATTTTTCTCTCTAGTTTTCTCTATTCTCTCCATTAACGCTTTCCTGTATTCTGTTTTTCTGTAGAAGTTGTTTTTGTTCATGGTATCAGTCTATCAGAACTAATGAAGGAACAGTTGAGAGCAATCAAAGCATTACAGACGATTCACAAAACCTGATCTGCAATTCCAGAGGGAATACTAGTGCATGGATCTGATCATCTAGGGATAATTCTAGTGAAAGGAATTATGTACTACGGACGGAGGAAAGCAATGACGATGGCTCTAAGAGCAAAGAAGAAACTAAGCTTCATAGATGAAAGGTTTCACGTACAAGCCTTGATTCTCGAGATTATGATAAATTGAAACAGACAAATTGCATGGTGAGCCTATGGATTGTGAACAAATCTGTTGAAGGCTCCATGGATTGTCTCCAGTGCTAGACAATTTGGGTCAACATGTAATGCTTGTTTGATTTTGTTCAAAAGTCAAATTGGGTCAAACCTAATAAAATATGAGTTGACTCATGATCAAATCGGAGTTGATCCATGACATATTGCGGTTGAGTAAAAAACTAAGGACAAAATCTTAAGTTTAGAAAATAACATACTTTATATAGTTGAATGTAATATTTTCATATATTATAATTGAGATTAGAGTTACTAGGCATGGTCAGCGGTCTCATTGAGTTGACCCTTTGACATTTTCTTTCAATATTGGTTTGCTCTCTGTTACGATTCTGATAGCAATACAATGGTGAATGTGAATCATCATTGATGAAAGTATCCAAATTTCAATCCATCTCGATGTTATATTATAGCAAGATATGATTTATACTGCCAACACCATATATTGTTGCATCTTCTTCTTCTTCTTTTTAAGCCTTTGTCCAACTACGTGGGGTCGGCTATACGGATCACATCTCACCATCGTGACACACACGATTTCTTATGTGATCCATATCATGAGATGTAACAAAAGGTTTTACGTTGGCTTTCCGCCTAACACAACCCTCTTCCTTTACAATGGCTTGAGACAATCTATTTATAGGCAAACAAATTACCCCTAAATAGGCGGAGTTACTACATATTGTTGCATAATTTCAAAAAATTAAACTAACGCTCTATCTGGGGTTGACAATTTCACATGTGATCTGTCAACTTAACCCAACACGCCCGTCATTTTAACTAGTTGGATTGGTAAAACGGGTCACGTGTTATAATTACCCGTTGAGTTAAACAAATTGACCCGCGAGATGAGCCGGTTATAACTCGACATGTACATGACCTGTTAGTCAACGAGTCAAGTTACACCCAGTGTTGTTTGGCCCGACCCGACCCGGCGGGTCGACCCGGGCGACCCGCGACCCGCAGGCCTTGCCGGGCCAAACAACAGGGGCGACCCGGAAGTGGGGTGACCCGGTCAAACTCGGTCAAATCCGGTCAAGACCCGGGGTGAACCGTGAACCGGGAACCGGGTCGACCCACAAAGTTTTTTTTTTTTTTTAAAAGACTTTTTAAAAATTTTTGCCTTTAGTGGGGATTGAACCTTGGTCTCCAATGTAAACAATAAGAAGACTTACCACTAGACCACAATGACTTGTTTGATTATTTTTGTGCAAAATAGTATTTTAACTCACATTTTAATATGAATCATGGGCTTTCTTCCTTTGTGGGATAAATTGTTTGACAAAATTTTCACTCCATCCCATATAATGCTTCCCGTTTGCTTTGCCAGTGTGCTGCTCTTTCAGTGCTTTCACTTGTTTGCTTTGTTGCCCTTGGCTACTTTATATTTTTTTAAACAAATTTGTTGAAATCTTTTATATTTATTTTTTGTTATAAATTTTGATATAACTTTGATATTTAAGTTAGTTGTTAAATATGACAAATATATGTAATTAACTTAAAAATATGTTTTTAAATGTTGAAATATGAAAATATAATATATATATATATATATTTATGTGAATTATTAATATATATTATTTAAAATACATTTATGACGTCACGGGTCGACCCTCGGGTGGACCCGGGTCGACCCCCGGGTCACGCGACCCTCTGGCCTCGCCGGGTCGGCGTCCGGGCCGGGTCAAACAACATTGGTTACACCATGACCGGTTAGGTGCAAATCATTTTAGAACCTCCCAACCCGCGGGTGTGACACCCCTATCCCTATCAAATCAGTAATTCAACCTCAAAAGTAACTAATTGTACAGGATAAATCCCTATTACATCAAAATCGAAACAATATAACTATCAAAACTGATAATACAGTACTGTGCATGCATTTAGGCCTTCTTTTCACCTGTGTTTGATCAAGGATAAGGGCTCTCATAGGAAGAGGGTTGATTTTTAGAGGAATCAGTCAGGAATGATCTGGGGGTATAATGATGATATATCCGAATCTGCAAGTGGTATTTCTCTGGGGAAGCTTTCTGCTCCACTTCGGGCCAAAAACGCTGGTGAATTCGGGGTCGGCAACGTAGCAGAGTAATTATTCAGCATTAAAACTACTGAAGCTGTTGAGGTGACTTTTGTCCCTCAAAATTAAATGCAAGCATGAACTTCTACATGCTAGTTTTTGGATCGTTGTGTGTTCCTTCAAAGAAGGAATGGCCTAAGTTAGATTGTGCAGCTCAGCTGATTTTTGGGCAGAAAATATGGATTTTTTGGTTCCATTTTGTTGCTGATTTTCTGCCTTATCTTTTGAGACTTTTGCTGCCATTGTTTGGACTTTTGGTGTGCAGCAAAAGTTAATTTCAAAGCATGCTTTGGCCATGGGCTGTATTAATATGCATGAAGTCAAAGAAAGTAGGAAGAAAATGAAATCAGCACACTAGTCAACAAAAGCAGGAAGAAATTCTATGCATAAGATTTTGGCTGAATTTGCAATTCATCTCCTATAAATGGAAATTGAATTTCTGCAGAAGAAATTGGGAAAAATGGAACCCCAATGCGGGCAGCTCAACCCCAATAGATGAGAGCCAAATTTGAGAACTTCTTTGTTCTCTTGTTTCTTTTGTCCACCATAGAATACACATTTGTGTCAATTAGTTGAGAGATTTGTGAAGAGAAGTTTGTCTAAATTATATTCTCTTCTTTGTTTAGTTGTAGATTTGTATATACATTTAGAGTTTGTATTCTCTCTTGTATTGGTGGTGATTTGGAGCTCTCATCATTTGTACTTGGCCATTATAATGAATTTGCTCAGCCTCCACCTGTAGATGTAGGTCACATTGACCGAACCACATAAATCATTGTGTCTATTGTCTCTTTTATTTTTCTGTGTTATTTATTTTACTGTCTTTTTGGACTATTAGATATAACTTGAGATTCATTTTCATAACAGAACCATGATAGGCCTTCGTTCAACATCTTCCTGTAGACATAGCAAGCAAATCCGAATACACCGAATTACTTCATTTCTGTCATAAGAATCCCCAATACTTGGATCTACCAACGCTAATGGCGTTCCTTCCCTCCATTGTCTCCAAGACTACAAAATTAATGGTTTAGTTCAAGAAATTATTTCCTGTTAAAGTGAGAAATTCAAGAAACTGTACATTTTATTTTATTTCCGAGTGAAACTCTCATAACTTAAGAAGGCCATCAGCACCCAACGACTGGAAGCCGCAGTTTCTCCTGTCATTTATGATTTCTAGAACTAAAACACCAAAGCTGAAGACATCTGAGTACTTAACTGAAAACAGGCCATGGAATAGGTACTCAGGAGCCATGCATGTAACCGCTTCAGAAGCAAAACAAACATTACTGCTATAATTAGGCGTGACTGCATATTTATTCTTCATAAAAAATAAATATCAGTACCATGAAAAAGACTACTTACATTGTGCCAGCAATTTTACTTGTGTTTCCTTCAGATTGATCAATTTCTAAAAGCCTTGCCAATTTGCAATTTTCGGGTTCATATTTTGGTCTAGTAGCACATTGCTCGCTTTAAAATCACAATGTACAATCTTAAGGCGAGAATCTTCGTGAAGATTGAGAAGTCCTCTTGCTATTCCTCTTATAATCTTGTAACGTGTTAACCAGTCCAACAATGGCTGCTTCTCGGGGTCTACACAACATGACACAAAAATATATAATTAACGTTCCCAATTAGTTAATCAAGGAGTCATGATGATTACACACCAAAGGCCAAAACGAATTTTTTTCTTTCTTCTTTTACCCTTCATACCAAAAAGAAAGTAGTCAAGGCTTTTAGAAAAAAATGGTACTTTTAGTCCCTTATGTTTGGCATTGTGGCTGTTTTGATTCCTTTTGTTTTGACTGTAGCACTTTCAATCCCTTATTTTTGTTTGTTTGGTACAAATGGTCCTTTTACCTACTTTCAAAAGTTTAACAGTTAATTTTGGACCTTTTTGAAGAATACAAATAAATGGAGTCATATTATAATAATTAAAATCAATTAATGAATTTAATTAGTATTTTTATTCTACAGCATTTTTTTTCTTTTCTTTTTAATTTTAGAAATTTTAGTTTTTTTCTTCTTTTTGATATATTTGCTTATTTTTAGTTACATTCTTTTTTATCATTATTTTTCCTTCATGTTCTTTTTCACTCTATCATTTTTCTTTCCCTTTATTAATAGTAATATTTTTTTTTCCATCAATTTTCATCCATTCCATTTTTTTATACTTTTATTCAATCTTTCTTTTTTGTTTTATTGTTAGTAGTTATTTATTTTTATTTTTTCATCTCTTACTCGTTTATAAAAATTTTTTACTTATATTGAGATAATTAATTTACCATGCAATAAAACATAAGACTGAAAATAAAAGGAAAACAAAAAAATAATAAGTAAAAGTGGAAAAAAAGAAGAAGAAAGAATAAGAAAACAAAATGGATGAAAATAAGTAAAAAAAAAAATTTACTAACAATGAAAGGAAAATAAAAATATTAAAGTGAAAATAAAAATGAATGTTATTAATATATATAAGTGTATATATATATGTGTGTGTGTATTGAAAACAGGAAAAACTAAAATTTTTGAAATTAAACAGAAAATGATTTTAATTATTATAATATGACTCCATTTATTTTTATTCTTCAAAAAAATAAAAAAAAATTACCTGCTAAATCTTTGATAGCATGTAAAATGACCATTTGTGCCAAACAATAAAACATAAGGAGCTAAAAGTGCCACAATTCCAAACATAAGGGACTGAAAATGCCATTTTTTCAAGCTTTTATTATGAACATATTTAATAGATGAGTATATGAACATATTTAATAGATGAGTATCTTTTCTTTTGAAGAGCTTATAGACAACCTCTTCACACATTACAAGCAATCAATAGGTCAATGCTAAAGTTGCTAAAATGCCATTTTTCCAAACATAAAATGTACAGGACCAATAAATAGGTCAATTGTCCAAACATAAAATGTACCTTATATACAAGACCAAATCCACCTTCACCGATTATATAAAATCTACTCATTCCTATAACTCACACATGTTGCTACGAGCTTTCTGTGTGTTGGACTATCACTTGTCTTATTTTCTTGTTACATTTTAAAAATCAATTCTTGTAGAGATTGATTAAGTAATTATATGGTGTGAGATGTAGTTTTAGTATTACAAATAGAAGGAGAGTACTATAAGAATTTTGACACTAGCTTTTTTTTAAAATAAGAGTGGGATTGGTTACCCGTTTTATTAATTGCACCAAAATGAAAAAATTAAAATTAAAACCATCATGGTTTACATTTTGTTACCCATTTTGTTGTATTTTCTATAATCCACTTTAGGTTGTTACCGAAGTCGATGATCAAATTAAAAAAATCCTCGCTTGCTCGTGTTTTTTGGGCCCTATAATATAGGCTTCTTCCTCGTCCCTGAAGTCATCCTCATCATCAATTTTCTAGGGACCATATTTTCACTCCCCATCATCTTCTTGGTGGTCATCACTGCGGTCCTTTGGTGAGTGCGGCACGGACGATGTGGTTTGAATATGAGCTTTAATCAGCATACGATCTATGAGTTGTGTATCTGTCAATGGAAAGTTCATCCATGTCAATGGAAAGTTCTGTTTAAAAATTGTACAACTTCATTTTTACGAGTTTGAAAGTACAACCCTTAAACTAATTAATTTGTGACTATTTATTTCACTAATGTAATTAATTTTTTACACAGAACTTTTCAATTCAGTCGGAGGGAGTAGTTTTTGTTTTTTGTTTTTAATTTATAAATAAAATTAGGATTAACTATCTATTTTATTAAGTTAACCCCAAAAAAAAAAGGTTTACACAAAAGGGAGGCATATTGCAATATTGACTCAACATTGATTAAAGGCAATTTCATACTTTTGTTTCATTTGTCCCACTAAAAATGAAACAGGTGTACGGTCGTCTCACATACGGAGGAGAACAATTTACTTTTGTGCCCTTGTACGTAGTGCGAGGCACATACATATTTCATACTTTTAGTGGGCCAGATTTTGAGTCCGCGGATAACTATCCTTGATAAGTTTACAGTACAAGGGAAAAAAACAATATAATTAATGATACAACTTCAACTAATTGATCATAACTTTTTAATAACAATTAATGTGATATACATTATTTGATTATTTTTTTTTATAAAATAATTATTAGTTGTACATTATTTACCAATGAATACACACTCATACTTAAAAAAATTGTGATGATTTTTCGATATGTGTATCATTAGATTCATTACTCAGAATTAGATTGTGGCCAAAGCTTGATATGAGCATATTCTTTTTGGGCGTTTTGAAAACGATTTTGAAAACAAATTTTGAAAAATAGTTTTATAATGTAAAAAGTAAATGCTGAATAGTAAAAAGTTGTATTGGAAATAATGAAATATGATTAAAATATATTAAATTTACTGTTAAAACCAAAATCGTTTTCAAAACAAAACAAAAAGATCATGCCCATAATGAGTCAATTTATTTACTTGATCCATAAGTCACCTAACAACCAAAACAGTTTTTCCAATGTATATTATTGGCTATGTTTGCTTCTGTGATAATTATCATGAAGTCTTCTATCAACATATGTTGATAACTTCGGAATTGGATTTTATGATTTTCTTTTGGGTTCCCTCCACAATTGCTGAATCTTGAGAGATGATTGTTCCTTCAGGATTCTATTTGCTGTTGAAATGTTTATTTATTAATAATGTATGAAGGAGGTGATGTAAACAGACATGTGGGGTCGAAGGAGAGACTAAAGCAATAGCTGTTTTAACAGGAAAAACTTCTCAATTGTGCTTCTAACCTACATGCAAAACGAATATTGTATAGTTATTGTGTCTAAGCCTAAGTCCTAAGTCCAAAAGAGTTATGACCTTAAGTTGGAGAGAGTGTTTTTATTATGAGTAATGATAGACAACTGAACTAATTTAATAAAAATTATTATTATTTGAAAAATAAAAATAAAGTTGCAGGCTACAAGTCCAACAATAAATAAATCAAGAAAATTTTTTTTTTCAAAAAGTTGAACTCTGCATGAATTATAATTATTCAACTCAATCCAATTATATTAAACGAATTTAAGAAGTTAAAGACAATTTAATCAAAATATCTCAAGTATTTGTAACATAAATTGATCTAATAATGAGTATTAATCTATGGCAATTATTCAAAATGTTAATCTCGCGCCGTGCTTATCCACTTAGTTCCTATCCAATCAATTATTCAACCTCGAAAGTAATCAATTGTACATGATTAATCCTTTTTACATCAAAATCAAAAAAATATAACTATTCAGTCTCAAAAAATATATATATATATATAACTATCCACACTGATACAGTACTGTGAATGCATTCCGCCTTACTTTTCACCTCTGTTTTATCTAGGATAGGGTTCAGAGGCTGAGATGGCTTCATTTCGAGAGAAATCCTGAAGCAATTATCTGGTGGTTGAAGATGATTTATCCCAATCTGCTGCAGTAAGATCACCGGAGACACTCGCCGCCGTTTTACTCCGACCAAAATATGCAGGTGGATTTGGGGTAGAAATCGTAATAGAATAACTATTCAGCATCAAAACTACTGAAGCCATGGTTGGCCTTCGTTCCATATCTTCCTGAACACAAAGCAAACCAATCTGAACACACCGAATTACTTCATTTCTGTCGTAGGAATCTCCAATGCTCGGATCTACCAACGCTAATGGTGTTCCGTCCCTCCACTGTTTCCAAGACTACAAAAAGATCAATGGGTTCAAGATTTTAATGTCAATTCATTTAGTCTAAAACTTCTCAAAGGAATAAGTATGCATTCAAAAAAATTGCATTTTGTTTTAGTTTTGGGAGAAGAAACTCACATAAGTAAGAAGGTCATCGGGACCATTCGCCTGAAAGCTACTGTTCTTTTTGCCACTAATGATCTCCAAAACTAAAACACCGAAGCTGTAGACATCTGACTTCACTGAGAGGAGGCCATGGAATGCATACTCAGGAGCCATGTAACCACTTCAAAAGAAAGAAGAAAAAAAAAAACATTACTATTTTGGAGAATGTAACAGAGAAAAATATAGGTAGAAAGATTGTTCAACTTACAATGTGCCAGCAATTCTACTTGTGTTTCCTTCAGATTGATCAGTTTCAAAAAGCCTGGCCAGGCCAAAATCTGCAATTTTTGCGTTCATGTTTTGGTCTAGTAGCACATTGCTCGCTTTTAGATCGCGATGTATGATTTTAAAGCGAGAATCTTCATGAAGATACAAAAGTCCTCTTGCTATTCCTCCTATGATCTTGTAACGCGTTAGCCAGTCCAACAATGCTTGCTTCTCTCTGTCTACACAGTATGACACAAAATTATTGATCATATCCCCACAAAGTAAGAGTTTCAAAGTTTTTTTCGGGATCAATGTATTGAAGCTTACCAAAAAGAAAGAAGTCAAGGCTTTTGTTAGTAACAAATTCATAGATGAGGATCATTTCTTCTCCTTCCAAGCAATATCCCAAAAGCCGAACCAGATTCCGGTGCTGAAGCTTGGCAACTAATGCAATTTCATTGATGAACTCTTGAGAACCTTGCGCCGAGCTTCTAGACAGCCTTTTCAGAGCTACTAATTGCCCATTTGGAAGTGTACCCTGACATTATAAGTAAAAAATCAATGTTAAAAGTTGTAAAAAGGCCATATGATTGCATATCTTGACCAATCTTGTACCTTATATACGGGGCCAAATCCACCTTCACCAATCTTGTTTTCAACAGCGAAGTTGTTCGTATAAGCTTGAACTTGACTAAAGCTACACTGTAAAGATTCAGAATCATTTGACATACTGCTTACACCTGCAACTGGATTAGCATTAACATAGTGAAATTAGTATTTGGATGATCCTCAGGTGAGAAAGATAAAAGCTTCCTCATTCTTCAACTGACCTGTTGTTTCGTCTACCACGTTATGTGTGTTTCTATTCTTGGCCCTCTTCCTCTTTGCTATGCAGAAGAGTAGCACCACAAAAACAAGAATGGCTACAATGGTTGAGATAACAATGGCTACAATTGTTCCAGTAGAGATTCCCCCACTACCTACATATCCAAAATTGTTGCAGATCAATATTAAACAAATAAGTAAATAAAGATTCAGTTGAGACAGAAAAAAATACTACTCCCTCCGCCCCATATAAAGAGTCCTATCTATTATACTGAAGACAGTATTACAAAGATGACTCTTTTAGTGGGACAAATAAAGTATTAAACAAATGATGTGGGGCTTACCTTGATTGCTTGCAGTACCCGGAGGAGGAGGAGAGTCCGGTACTTCATAAAATTGAGTTATCTCGTACCTTATATTACAGCTGAAGAGAAGAACTCTACCTCCCTTTCGACTACTACAGCAAGTGGGAAGAATCGAAATAGCCGTGCTAAGGCATGATCTACAGTCAAAACTCGAAAGATCTGGCGTGCACTGTCCGAGAGCGTATATCCTCTCAAATGGTGTAAAATTGGCTTCTTGAACCGCAAATTTTTTGCCCGAAAGATCATTCGCAGCCCCCGTCGCAATCTGATTAAACGTGTCACCTAATATCTGGTTGAACGAACTCGTATCGGAGACATTCTCCGAGTTTCCCGCGTACACCCGAATTCCTGTATCCAATACCGAGAAAATGGATACATTTGAATAGCGCAACATGCATTTGTCATACCAGCTAAAAATCCTTTTTTTGTCCGGGCAGAGGCGTAAAGCATCGGACGTTGCTGTCGTCACGCAGTTTTCACAATCGCTGGTTGTAAGATCTCCCCGGCAGAGAAACAGGCCGTAGACGGCGGTGTCGTTGCTTCCGGCGGTGTAATTATAGAACCCGTTTGGCTGAGTATTAGCGTTTGAAGTCAGAACAGAAAGAAGAGAATCCAAGTTGTTCCTGTAAATGCTTCCACTTGTACTGTTAACGTCGTACGTTGTCTCATTTGGGCAATTATAATACCAGGGATCACAGTTTCCGATTTCGAAGCATACTAAAATGCAGAAGCAAGCGAACAACGCTATATTTATGGGCATCATTCTCAATCTAATGCCTCAATTCTACTATGATTAATGTGAAGTGATTTTCATTGAACTTATGGTTGAGCTGCGCTTGGAATGAAGGTGAATTGCTGCGCGTTTGAACTAGTGAAGGATTGACAAATCTAAAAGTAGAAACGTCAAAATATAGACTTTATTAATTGTTATTTAGTTTGACGGGAATGAACTATGAATACTAGTCAAGGAAGGTTAGCTGTCGACCAACCCTACCGGGGAAGGTAGCCTGGGGGGGAATTGGGTGGCGGACCGAGCCGGGGAAGACAGATTCCGATGTTGCATTTTGGCCAGGTGGACTAAATAGACAATATTATATGGTTAATAATTATCGCACGATTATTGACATGATGTTTATTAATTTACTCAAATTCAATCATATAGTAATTTTTTATTAAGTTAGTAATACACGAACTTCTACGTGGGACTAATACTTCTATGTGAAAGGGGTGGAAGCAGGGGATAATTAGGGGCTCTAAAACAGTTGTTGTGACTTGTGAGGAGAGAATGTAAAATTATTGAGTCCATCTTATGTATCCTTAAAAGCAGTGCCGTCAGCTCATAGTAAAAGAACACTTGTCTCATTATTGTGTCTTGTTGCACCCTTCAATATAGTTCAGCCGATACACTAAATAATTTATAAGACATAAGGGAAACAATGAAAAACAAAAAAATGAGACAATATCAATAGGCTCTTTTTGCTTCCCTGGAATTGGAATGTGGAAATGGAATTGGACATTCAATTCCAATTCTAGTATTTGTTTGTGTAATAATTTTAAAAATTGGAATGACTCCAATTCCACAAAACTAATTGGGTGTGCTTGTGTATGTGTGTGTATAATTTTTTTATTAGTTTTTTAAAGTTTGTACCCCCTCCCCGTATCACCCCACCACCAACTCCCCAAACCAAATTTTTGCTCACCCCCAGACCCCACTCCCCCAAACCAACCCTCTCCCCCTGCCCCTCCCCCGCTATCCCCCAAACCAAATTTTTTTGCATCCTGTAAGGCAATGAGTCATCCCACATTGGTAGTGTGGGCTACCAATGTGTGGTTTAAAAGGGGGAGTGTGTCACTCTCTCCTCTTGAGCTAGCTTTTGAGGGTGAGTTCTACCTCACTCCCCTAGCATGACAAATGGTATCAGAGCTGGAGCCCCACCCTTCCCATACCGTAGTGGAGTTCGATTCCCACTGTGATCAAAGGATCGCCGTGGACGGCGGTGCGGAAGCGTGGTGGTGTAAGGCAATGAGCCATCCCACATTGGTAGTGTGGGCTACCAATGTGTGGTTTAAAGGGGGAGTGTGGCACCCTCCCCTCTTGAGCTAGCTTTTGAGGGTGAGTTTTACCTCACTTCCCTGGCATGACACATCCCAACCCCAACCAATGTTGTTTGACCCGGCCCGGACGCCGAGCCGGGTCGCATGATCTGGGGGGTCGACCCGTGACGTCATAAATGTATTTTAAATAATATATATTAATAATTCACATAAATATATATATATATATATTATATTTTTCATATTTCAACATTTAAAAACATATTTTTAAGTTAATTACATATATTTGTCATATTTAACAACTAACTTAAATATCAAAGTTATATCAAAATTTATAACAAAAAATAAATATAAAAGGTTTCAACAAATTTGTTTAAAAAAATATAAAGTAGCCAAGGGCAGCAAAGCAAACAAGTGAAAGCACTGAAAGGGCAGCAAACTGGCAAAGCAAACGGGAAGCATTATATGGGATGGAGTGAAAATTTTGTCAAACAATTTTATCCCACATAGGAAGAAAGCCCATGATTCATATTAAAAATATGAGTTAAAATACGATTTTGCACAAAAATAATCAAACAAGTCATTGTGGTCTAGTGGTAAGTCTTCTTATTGTTTACATTGGAGACCAAGGTTCAATTCTCACTAAAAGCAAAAATTTTTAAAAAGTTTTAAAAAAAAAAAAAAAACTTTGTGGGTCGACCCGGTTCCCGATCCACCCTGAGTCTTGACCGGGTTTGACCGGATCACCCCACTTCCGAGTCGCCCCTGTTGTTTGGCCCGGCAAGGCCTGCGGGTCGGAGGGTCAACCGGCCCTCCGGGCCGAGTCGGGCCAAACAACACTGACCCCAACTCCTCCCAAACCAAAAAGAAAATTAAACACACACACACCCACCCAATACAGCCCCTCCCCTACCTTCCGTATTCCCCCAGGGCCCCCACCTTTCACTCCCCGCAAAGGAAAAGTTCCCCCAGCCCCATACACTTCAATTTTAAAATTAATTTATTTTTCTAAGTTTCAATTTTAGTTTTTTAATTTTCAAAATAATTAATGAAATTGTTTTAATAATTTTTTTTAAGAAACTATAAATTACACATATTTTAAAACTTATATTATATATATCTATATATTTTTGCAACAAAGTTATTATTCTTACAATATTTTTACTAACTTAAGAAAATATAGGATGAAAAAAATTAATTGAACGAAAATATAGGATGAAAAATTGAAAAAAACAATTTTACTAGCTTAAGAAAATATAGGATGAAAAAATATACTTGAACAAAAAAAATAATTAAAAATTTTTTTTTGAAGAAAGAGCAGGAAATTTTTTTAAAAAATATGCAAAATATGATAATTTATATTTTCTTAAATAAAATAAATAAAACAATTTTATTTATAATTTTTGAAACTAGAAAATTAAAACTAAAAATTTCGGAGATAAGGATTTTCTTTCTTTCGGTGGATAAAAGTGGGTGGGTGGTGGGGGGAAGTGGGGCTTGGCGAAAAAGGACGAGGGGAGGGTGTGGCGTGTGGGTGGGGGCGGAGAGGGAGAGTATGGGTGGGGTAGGGGGAATGGTTTTATTTATTTTGGTTGTGGGTTATCTTTTTTCTTTCGTTGGGGGTTGGGGTATTATTTTATTTTTTAAAATATTTTTTTTAGTAATTTTAAAGTTATTTTTTTAAAAGTCAAAACGTTTCGATTTATTTCGTGCATCGAAGTTGGAACACTCCTATTACTAATAATAATAAAAAAAAAAGAAATTTGACTATTTTATCATTATAAATGAATTCTAATTCTATATAAAATTTTCAGTATCCAAACAAAAAAAATAGAATTGTAATTCAATTTTTACATAATTCTATCACTTTACCAAACAAGAGAATTCAAATGACTTTGCAATTCTAATTCCAAAATTTAATTATGTACAATTCCAATTCCAATTCCAATTCAAATTCAATTCTAATTCCGTTTAACCAAACGGATCCTAAGTCAAAATAGTTACTTTTATTTTTACCTTGCATCCTCAATAATCGAAACCTTGGGGTTACAAGGGCCTGTTTGGTATCGTGATTCAAGTCGTATTTTGAAATCACTTTTGATTCTATAATATTAAAAGTGTATTGGGAATGTAAAAAGGTGTTTTGAAAATATAAAAAAGTTTATTAGAAATGTAAAAAAGTTTATTGGAAATGATAAAAAACTATTATAAAACAAAAGTGATTTCAAAACACGTTTTGAAAACGTAATACCAAACAGGCCCAAGGTCTTTTCTTTACCACCACCCCAACTCTCCACACTGTGATTGCACATTTTGAAAACGTGATACCAAACAGGCCCAAGGTCTTTTCTTTACCACCACCCCAACTCTCCACACTGTGATTGCTGACTTTTGATCATTGACTTTTGACTTTGTATTGACTGTTTCAAAAGTAACAGAAATTTTGCCAAAAGGGTAGGAATAGATTCATATCTAGAATCGTTGACTTTTCTTTCTGTTGGCACAATATTGTCAAGTACGTTTATGATCCCAGTCCTACTATACATTTGAGGAACTGCAAATCTGCACTATTTTCTCACGATCTTTTATTTACTATTGCCTTGTCTTCGTTGTTTACTTTCTAATAGTGGAAAATCGGACCCCATGCTGGATATATGGGCCCCAACATCTATTACGATAGGTAGACTTGACAATGGCAGAAATGATTAAAAATCAAACATAAACCATCAACATTGATGACTGATACTGTGCAGCATTCATTCAGGCCTTATTTTTCATCTGGGATAAGGTTCAGTGATAGAGGCCTCATTTCTAGATGATGAATTATCGGAATCTGCAACAGGCAATTCTCCAGGACAACTCCTTGTTCCACTCCGGATGAAATATGCAGGCGGATTTGGAGTCGAAAGGGTAATGGAATAACTATTCAGCATCAGAACTACTGAAGCCATGGTAGGCCTTCGTTCCACATCTTCCTGAACACAGAGCAACCCAATCTGAATACACCGAATTACTTCATTTCTCGCATACGAATCCCCAATGCTTGGATCTACCAATGATAATGGTGTTTCGTTCCTTCACTGTTTCCAAGACTGCAAAATCAATGTTTTCAGCAAGATGTTACTGTCAGTTCAAGAAAATCTCTACATTTTGTTTTATTTTTGGGAGAAAAACTGACATAAGTTAGAAGGTCATCAGAAGAACCCGAATGTGGAAAGCTACTGTTCTTCTTGCCACTTATGATCTCCAGAACTAAAACGCCAAAGCTAAAGACATCTGACTTCACCGAGAGCAGGCCATGGTAAGCATACTCTGGAGCCATGTAACCACTTCAAAAACAAAATAAAATAACCATTACTATTATATATTTTATTCATGAAGAAGGAAAAAATATCGATAGAAAGGTTGTTCAACTTACAATGTGCCAGCAATTCTATTTGTGTTTCCTTTAGATTGATCAGTTTCAAAAAGTCTTGCCAAGCCAAAATCTGCAATCTTTGCGTTCATATTTTGGTCTAGTAGAACATTGTTTGCTTTAAGATCGCGATGTATAATTTTAAAGCGAGAATCTTCATGAAGATACAGAAGTCCTCTTGCTATTCCTCCTATGATCTTGTAACGTGTTAACCAGTTCAACAACGGTTGCTTCTCTCTTTCTACACAATATGACAGCAAAATTATTGACATCCCCAATTAGTTAATCAATCAAGCCTTAAGGAAGAGTTTCAAAGTTTTTCTCCAATCAATGTATTGAAGCGTACCAAAAAGAAAGTAGTCGAGGCTTTTGTTGGGAACAAATTCATAGATGAGGATCTTTTCTTCTCTTTCCAAGCAATATCCCAATAATCGAACCAGATTCCGGTGCTGAAGCTTGGCAACTAATGCAATTTCATTGATGAACTCTTGGGAACCTTGTGTGGAGCCTCTAGACAACCTTTTCAGAGCTACTAATTGTCCATTAGGAAGTGTACCCTGGCATTATAAGTAGTGGATCAATGAGAAAAGTTGTACATATATCTTGATCTTTGTTGACATTCAAGAAATTGTCCATTCCGGAAATGTACCTTATATACAGGGCCAAATCCACCTTCTCCAATCCTGTTCTCAACAGCAAAGTTGTTTGTATAAACTTGAACTTGACTAAAGTTACACCGAAAAGATTCAGAATCATTCGAGATACTGCTTACACCTGCAATTGGAATAGCAATAACATTGTGAAATTAGTCTTTAGATGATCAGTTGAGAAAGATGAATGCTTTCTCAATTTTCATGAACTGCTTTCACACTTCATGCTAAATTACCTGTCGTTTCGTCAATCACGTTATGTGCCTTTGTCTTCTTGGTCCTCCTCCTCTTGGCAATGCAGAAGAGAAGCACCACAGAAACAAGAATGGCAACTATGGTTGATATAACAATCGCTACAATTGTTCTGGCAGAGATTCCCCCATTACCTACGTATCCCAAATTGTTGCAGATCAAGATTAAACAAATAAGTAAATAAAGATTCAACGCAAAAGAATAAATACTACTTCCTCCGTCCCATTAGAAGAGTTTAGTTTGCAGTTGTGCACTGTGACTCATACACAACTATACTACTAGACTCTTGTAGTGGAACGGAAAGAGTATTAGGGCAAGTTTCTTTTGATCAGGTTTGAAAACTTGGTTTTGTAAATAATTTTTAAATGTGAAAAGTGTATTGCAAATGTAAAAATGTGTAGTTGAAAGGTAATTAAAAATATATATTGAAAATGATAAGAAATTAATATAATATTCAAAACCACAAAAACATGTTTTTGGAGACATGGTAAACAACATGCCCTTAAACAAATGATGTGGGCTTACCTTGATTGCTTGCAAGAGCCGGAACTGGAGCAGAGTTGTCTGCCGGGGCTGGACCCGGAGGAGGAGGAGGAGAGGCTGGAACTCGATAAAATGGAGTTAACTGGTACCTAATCTCACAGCTGGTGGGGGTAAGAACTCTACCAGACTGATGATTACTACAGCATGATGGAAGAAACGAAATAGCACGTCGAAGGCATGAATCACAGTCCAAACTCGAAAGATCTGGCCTGCACTGTCCGAGAGCGTATATCCTCTGAAACAGTGTAAAATTGGCATCTTGAACAGCAAATTTTCTGCCCGAAATATCATTCGCAGCCCTTGTCGCGATCTGATCAAACGTGTCACCTAATACTTGGTTGAACGAACCCGCATCAGTTTCAGAGACATTCGCCGAGTTTTGGGAGTACACCAGATTTCCATTATCCAGTACGGAGAAAAAGGATACATTTGAATAGCGCAGCAGACATTTGTCATACCAGCTAAAAACCCTGTTTATGTTCGGACAGATCCGTAAAGCATCGGAACTTGCTGTCGTCACGCAGGTTTCACAATCGCTGGTTGTAAGATCGCCCCAGCAGAGAAACAGGCCGTAGACGGCGGTGTCGCCACTTCCGGCGGTGTAATTATAGAACCCATTTGGCTGAGAAGCGTTTGAAGTTAGAACAGAAAGGAGAGATTCCAAATTGTTTCTGAAAATGCTTCCACTTGTACTGTTAACGTCGTACCTTGATTCATTTCCGCATCAGTATGAATCAGGATCAGAGCTGCCGACCTCGAAGCAAACTAATATGCATAGAATGAAGCAACCGAACAACGCTCTGTTTCTGGGGATCATTCTCTTTTCTCAATCTAATCCCTTAATTCTGCTACGAATGTTGAGTGATTTTCATTGAGCTTATGGTTGAGCTGAGCTCGATATTAAGGTGAATTACGGCGCGTTTTAACTGGTAAAGGGTTGACAAATCTGAAAGGAGAAACGTGAAAATATAGACTTTTTTTGTTGTTATTGAGTTTGACAGGAGTTTACTATGAATACTAGTCAAGGAAGGTTAGCTGTGGACCAACCCGACCGGGCAAGGGAGCCAGGGGAATTGGTGGGTGGCGGAACCAAGCAGGGGAAGGCGGATTCCGAAGTTTGCATTTTGGTCGGTGACCAAACTAGAAAATACCATATGGTTAATAACTATAATGTAATTATTGACGTGGTTTTTATTGAGTGCAATATACCCTTAAAAATAGTGCAGTTCTCCAATAATAAAATAGCAACTAATGAAGTCACTACAAAAGAATTTCACTCCCGTTGTTACATATAGAATGCCTACAGATAAACCTCACATCCCAACCACATCGTCTGTGCCGCACTCACCAAAGAACCACAGTGACAAAGACAACGAAGATGAAGGGGAGGCAGATTATGGCTCCTGAAAAACTAATGACCAAAACAATTTTGGGGATGAAGAAGAAAATTACATAAACTTATTTTGAACATCAACTTCGAAAACAACATAAAGTAGATTATAGAAAATTTAACAAAATGTAAACCATAGTGGTTTTATTTTTTTTATTTTTTCTTCTGCAATTAATAAAATGGGTTCCCACGCTTAACTTAAAAAAAACTAGAATTTACTTTTATTTCTACCCCCTTTCATGTTTATCACCCTTCCCAAAAAATAGCATTTTTCCTCTTATTGTGTCTAACTTCACCATCATACTTAGTACAACAAATGCATTGAATAATATTTTGAACAAAAGAGAGACAATACAAAATGAGACAATATCAATGAGTCAAAATAGTTACTGTACATTTTTTTTCCCCAATACTTTAAAAATTATTACAAAAAAATCCTCTCTTTTTAAAAATTTTAAAAAAAATCTCTCTCTTTTTTTTTTCAATTATAAATTTGTACTTTAAGAACACTTTAATAAAAAAACGTTTTATAAATTTGTTGTCTGGACACTTTTTTATTTTTCTCGTTTCACTCCTAAAACAATTGTTGACCAAACCAAACCCAAATATACGATCGATCCATCTTCAAAGATAATGTATAGTTAGATTTTATGATCTTTTTACTGTTAAAAATAAAAAGAAAAAATATTTTGAGGGGGTCCCCTGTTTATATATATATATATATTTATTTATTTATTTATTTATTTATTGGAGCAAGTTCCAGTCTTCCTCAAGCATTTAATATGAAATAGTTTTTTCTCGAAGCATCCTCATGCATTTTCAAAAGTCACGCAATTGATAAAGTCTGCAATAATGGGGATTAAGTCATTACCATATTTTTTATAATATGACTTTGAAAATTTTATATTTCTTAATATTTTTTTCATCAAAATATATCTTAATACACTTTTTACATTTAAAAATTCATATTTCTAAACAAGTTTACAAAATACATCCAAAAAATGTTAAATCACTCTATTAGTCCAGTAATATGGAACGTTGTCTCTCTTTGATCCTTTAACTAGAAATTATTTTATTTTGGTCCCTTAATTATAGGTTTCGTACCAAATTGTGATAATATTTAAGCAATTTACAACTAACACATAAGGCTCATGCAGATTAATAAGGACAATAAATGGGAAAATGAAGATTAAACAGCTTTGTTAACTAGCTAGAAACAAATCACGTATTAGCCGAAATGATGCAATCCGGCCTAGGGACTTATGGACAATATTTGAACAGATTTTTGGATGATAATTTAGTCATTTTCTTTGACTAAATTCGGGCAAATTGGAGCTTAATTTTGAGATTTTGGATTTACTTGAAGTTGACTAGATGCTGAAGGAGCAGTTCAAGAGACCCACCAACACTACTGATTCGATCTACATGCATTTTGGAGCTGAATTGCTTGGAATTGAAAGAATTTTGAATCACAATTAAGCATTGAATTCGGCAATGCATGAACCAAGGTGGAGCCCAATTCCTACGTGAAAGTCTGAATAGAAATTGCTAAATATTGAAAGGTTTTTGAAGCAATAAAAATTCAGTCAAGGCTCTCCATTTCCCTTCACTGAATTCAGCTAAGAGATGGCTTCAAGAATAGATGAAATTCAAGCCAAAGCAAGTCAAGGGTCAAGGAAATTCGAGAGGCTTGTTTAATTAATTTAAATATTATTTGTATTTAGTTTTTAGTCCATTTCATCTTGTATAAAAAGATTATCTATGTAATCATTTGAGGAGAAGACTTGGATGAATTGAAACGTTTTTGTGAGTTTTTCTAAAACTCTTAGTTCTTCTTTGAACTTTAGAACTTATCAAAACTTCGTTTTGTGGGGTCGAACACTTATCGAACAATCTTTTGGTGAGTTGTTCGTGGCGTGCTTGTACCGAGACTCTCAACATCGTACGCTCGTGGGTCGCGGTCATCTATACCAAGGTTCCGTTTGCCCATTGTCGGCGGGTTGAGACTTCAACAAAACTATCATAGCAACCCTTAGAACAATCGGCTTTCGCTTTGTGATCAAACCCTCACAGGCGAGTTACATCAAGAAATTAACTTAAATATAGTAAGAATTTACGCTCAGGATCATTTTGAAATGATTTTTTAAGTTGAGGAAAAAACATTAAACAATTTAAGGGGGTGAATGCCCTGCCGTTTGCCGTTACTGTACAATTTTCAATGCCTTTAATATACTTATTCCCTTTTGGCCTAAAAAAATGATGATCTCCGGGAAATTTTTCCCACGGAAGCTGATTATTGCACATAATCGGGGCACACTTCTCGCACCTAAAGCAGAAATGTGGGCCACCCCACAAATCCAATTCCATTTATACCCCCAACTAAGAAGGAAAGACAGAAATACACGTAATCAGCGAAGAAACAAAAAAAAAACTAGGTGTAAAATTGTTATTGGTTGAATCATCCTGTTTGTTATACTCCCTGAGCTGTCATGCATTATGAATGGGTATGAATGTATGATATATGGCAGATGAAGATGCACACATCCAACCATTGAGCCTCAACTTCAATCCACATACGAGAAGAATTGTGTATGTCAGAGTTAGTTTTATTTTTATAATTTTTTTATTGCCGAAATATGTGATAATGTAATGCGATGCATGTGATTTTGTATGTGATTTTGTAGTGTGGCCTGTCGATTCCACTCAAGTCCAAGTTAAATACTTGCCTATTGCCTCCTAGACTATCAGTTGTTGCACTTGGCCCTTGTGTGGTTTATAGTAATATGCTTCAGATATGCAAATATGCTTTGGCAGTCAAGCTCCCCTCTATCAAACGCCCAATTTTTGGGCTCCGAGGGCAGCTAGGATGATACTCAAATCTTTGATCAGTGGGGTGACAATGGTGCATCCCTCACTGTTTGAGCTGGGTTTGTCAATTTGGGGCCTTAACCATTCTGTTCTGTGTCAGAAAGGAAAAGAAAGAGAAAAAGGAAAGAGAAAAAAAATAATGGGGAAGATGATGAACAGTGTAAATACTGTGCATCATATTTCTTTAATCGAAATGGACTTTCCCATTTTACCCCTAGTTATATCCCTCCGTTTGGGACTTCATGGTGATGTTTTACTGGATTGATAAAAACTTGCAGAAACCCACGTACAAGGTATTTGGGAAATCTTTTAATTTCAAGTGTATTTTGCTTATAAAAGTTTATACTGTATAGAATATCTTTCGAATGTGATGATGGTAAGTTTGAAGGTGCTATACAGATTGTAAGGAAAGAGCAGAGTTGATGTTTTTAGCTTGCAATTAAAACATTCAAAAGTGATTTCTTAATACTCTGTTTTTCACATATTCATGTAAATTTCCAGGGCACCGCACGTATTTGCACGCCGGAAGCTTCGTGAAGTTGGAATGGGTGACCTTCTTGTTCTGCCGGAGTGCGTGGAGGATATGATTAGCAGAATCTGCTCGGAGTAGCAGGGCGACCCACCGGACGTATTTGCACGCCGGAAGCTTCTTGCAGTTGGGGAGGAAAGGGCGGTAGAAATAGTTTGCAGTATATATTACTCGAAGAAGCCCATTAGGACTAACCTTAGCCGCTACATTACGTGGCTTGTGTGCAATTCTGATAGTCCAGTTTGACAGGGCAGCTCTTCTCTGGATATTTCCTATCCCAGTCAGGCTATTCCTGATCGGGCCCCTGATCCTGCTCCACTTCGTGAGGGCTTTTCCCCTTTGAGACGTGCTCTGCATTCTGCTTCTACTGATGTTCCTTCTTCCCAAAGTATAATACTGGTTTTCAAGTTTATTCTTATGCTCTTCCGATTACGTCAATAAGCTGCTCAAAAGGTTATGCAATTTGTTGAGCATTGAAGATGGCGTTGCGCCATAAATGCTCTATAATAAGTTCACGAAAATGCATTATTTTTCCCTAATGGGTGTCTGGCAAAATTTAGTAGACGCTCCACTGTGGACTTCATCCGTTTCCTCTTCAAAGATGTATATATAAGTTGGGATTTACCAGTGTTTGGATCGAACTCTTGAGTTCATGAAATGCATGAGTGATGCGGGAGTTTTTATGGACACTTTAGTTCTAATATTTCAGAAGAGTCTTGAGGAGCTACGAATTTGTCTTTCCCTAATTCAAACTTCGTTCATCACAATGTAGGAGAGACATCACTTTGAACCACACTATGAGATATTTTTATGAAGATCTGATCTCTTTACAGATATGTGAAAGTGGACTAAGTAGTAATGCGCATCTTTAAGGTACCCATGTTTTCTTTCGTCCTGTATGTGGAGTACAGACCCAGAAAGGAGGAGAATGTCAGCTTCAAGACCCATATTTCAGTGGTTCCAAGTGCTGGATGGTTTGTTGGGTCCCAAGTGGACAGCATTGCGATTAGCTTTTAAAAGCACTTTCCTTCTCTTTTGCTGTGTCATACAACTTCTAGATCCTGCAAGCAGTATATAATAGATTAATGACTATTTGGGCATACATATTCAGAGCATGTTGGTCAACTGCCGTTTTCAATCCATCTTTTCCAAAACTACAGAATGTGGTCCTTTTTTTGGGGATGGGAATACTCACTTACAATGAATGGTGCCTAACCATCGCTGACCTAACTGGAACCAGGTGGGCAAGCATCAGGAGTTGCATCAAATAAGTAATACTTTTGGGCTTTTTGCTACTTTTGGGATTTTTGCCAAATGATATCAGTGCAACCCTCATCACTGAAAGAAAACGTATCCCAATATTATGCTGCATCATCAGTCAACAATCAACCTGTATATGGGAGGGAAACAATTGATTTTAAAAGTCTCAAATTTACTCTAAAAGTAGTGAATTGTATGATGACATTTGAGAGGTTTAAAATTTAAAGTAACATGGCTACATTTCTTTGCAATAATAAAAATAAAAATAACACTGTGGTAAAAGTGCTTTGCAAGGTACTGTACTTGTTATGTGTTGCTTTTATGTGCTGATTTGATGAAACAGCCAGAAGGTTTAATACAGACACCAGGGAAACTCTGCCTAGAATAGGAGGGTCAGGGAAAGAATCGAGCACAGCCGTCCAAGAAACCATCACAAGTGTCACGGAGGGAGCTTCTTCCCTGCAAATTGACGCAATTTTTGCCTTCCGCTTACACAATATCCAGTTGAAGTTTTGTGTGAATTTGTGGATTCACCCAACCCATCATCCTCCTTTTTAACTTGCATATAAAATTTTGATTTATCCATAACCGGTCACAAAGTCCGATCCTACTCGCTTAACGAAATTTCGTATCGTATTCGGATAGGTTCTGAGGGTTGCTTTGAATCGCGGATAATTTTGTTCATCCCAAATAGACACAAGCGATAACATACACATAATAGCCACTTGCGTTAAGCGTTGGGATCAAACGCACACAAAGAAACCTGTTTGCGTGATTAATACATGCGCAAATTCAAAATTCAGTCCAACATTTATTTGATCACGCATTCGTTTTGATGCAGCTATGAAAGGATAGACGCTGCAAGCGTACATACCGTCATATATCTGTTTCAATAAAAACACACACCAATTAGTACAAATAATATGATGATCGACAGGACACACATTAGACGAAGAAACGATATTATTACCAACCGTAGTACTCATCACCATTGTTCAATCACCCAATTTTACCGGCCTGCGTTCCGATGAATGCTTCATTGAGGTCAAAATTCAGATCTCGTTCACCTACAAACTGCATTGTAGAGGATTAACTATGTAGCATGCTATTACTACGAAGGACAATAAAGATATCAATGAATTTATCAAACAGTCAGAAGGTAAAATTTCAGATAAAAACAGCGAACCTGTTGGCAAACACCCACAGACTGTCCAATTCTTCCAGTCCCTATGCGTCCACGCCGAGAACCAATCCTACTGCCAACCGCACCTTCGTGGCTACCAGGAGCATTTTTTTTCCTGCCTCTCCCATCAACCTTCTTCCTAACATTAGGGCCGCATCGAACTGCTCCAAAAATTCCACTATCAACAACCACATATACATACATATAGGTACTATAATTATACGCTATACTATGTACCCCGCGCATCAGAATCACCAATGCCACATCCTCCATCAACATCTGCGGGGTCATAACGCCAGCCCCTCGATACACTCCCCCCACCCAAATGGCGGCCACCTTTCCTTCTATTGTTTGCATATAGTCGCGGCCTACCCCTGGGTACACGTACAATAGGGTCCAGAACCATTCGATCACTTGTTTCCCCCAAATGTTCATCATTCTCGACTACCACCCGCGCAACTCGACGAAATGTTCTTGCCATTTCTTCTGTCCAAGTCAACAACTCGCCCTTCAACAAGCCCAATTTCCAGGAAAGATATTCCATCTTAACCATGTCGCCAAAAGCAATGTATGTACATGACTGGAATACTTCTTCCAGTTCTTGGTATCTCTTGTATGCATCGGTCATGTGTGGATAACCTCCTGCAACGACAAACTTTGAATGTCGCCTATGAATGTCCTTCCTCCACCTTTTCAACACATACCTGTCATCAAGCTCTGAAATCTTGAAAGACTTTTTCACATTTACAACACATTAAAATGGAGAATTATAAATAAGGGTAAATTTGGACCAATTAATGAAATATAATCTCGGAATGTGTAAGTGACACTTATTATGGGAAAAAAATTTAGTCCCTATATAACACTTAAATTGGATAGTATGGAGTATGATTTAGTACGATAGGTAACCGTGAATGTAGCATGAAAGTGTAAACATATGACCATTAGGCATAAATAAGATGCGAGATACATTTGTGATAAGCATTCGCGGTCTACGGTCAAATCCCGATTTTCGTGCTCCATGCATCTCCCACACCCCCAAATCACATTATCCAGTGAAGCAGATAACATCAGGAGGTGCATTGGGAAGCAACCATATTCATCACCTCATGCATATTTAATAGATTGTAAGATTTTCCGTCGCATCGATGTGTATTCGTACTATTCTTTTATAGGGTATACAACTTTTTATTTTTGTATTGTGTATTTTTTTGCCCTAACGTTTGGGTATCCTCTTTATCGTGTTTATTCCACTCGACTGTGCTCAGTAATGTTTAAGCCTAATTTCACTTTGTGTATGTATTACAATGTTTTATGCACTTTTCGCATCCGGGCACATTCATACTAACGCAATACATACTCGCTAATACGTAATAAATACGCGTGATTTTAAACCCTAAACCAACAGCACATTTATAAATTCAACGGTTACATTTGCCAACTCATTATAAATTACATCCTTTATTTCCCGTTGAATATTCTATTTTATTTACGTTGGTTGTTTTGTTATTTGGAATATGGTCTTGAATGGGAACCATTAACTATATTTATTCTTTATTGTTGATCAAAGCATTGAATGATAGTCATAAATTTTTTGTGTTTTTTTTTTTATAGTTTTTGAACGTTTATAGTATAAAATTTTAAATTTACAATGAATATATTTTCCTTTGCGTTACAGGTTATTACCTTTTATACATTATGGTACATTGCGATGCAATTTTTAATATGCAGACGTAATTATTCATAAATGGAACGGGTCTGTCATTGGTATTACAAAGTAATCTCCTATAACACGCGTAATGCATTTAGTTTGATTTCCCCCCCCAACATACCCTTATTTCTAGTTGTACCAACACATACCTGTCATCAAGCTCTGAAATCTTCTTCCAGGCCATCAATTTAAAGATATGACAGCAAGGATAGCCCTTGAATTCCATCATCCTACAATTGCATTTTATAAAGTGGTCGTCCCCATATGTTAGTACATAATTGTACTCTGTGCAGTACCTACTTTTTTGAATGGCTACTTCCCGCACCGTGAAAATAGCAGTATCAACGGAAACTACATCATTATGTAGGCTGGCTTCTTGTGATAGCACATCACAATACAATACCTGACAAATCTCAGACTGTACTTTAGCGAACATGTTTTCAGTGTAAACACTTTGAAAACGCTTCTCAAAGACAAAATAAAAAACACAGCCCTTAACGCGGTTTTCGCTAATAAAATCTGCCTCAAACTCCTTGAATATCTTTTCTGAGTATGCAACCTCATACTGTTCTACGAATTGCTTAAGAGTGGTCTTAGGACCCACGTAACCGTCAAAGAATGCATGCATTTGTTCACTCCTCTGCGTGGATAACATTCCCCCCCAGAAGTGCGTATTCATATATACCAGCACCCAATCACGCCGTATGGCGAACAAGTCATTTACCCAAGAGTGGTCATGTAGACCAAAAGTAACAACAAAATTGTTCCAATTCGCTTCAAACAATTCAATGGACAAGCTGCCATACACAACGTTGTAAAACTCGTCCCTAATATCGCTATACTCAACATAGTCTTTGAATTTAGATGGAATCTTTTGAAGGATGTGCTACAAACAGAATCGATGTAAGGTGTTAGGCATTACCTCTCGGATTGCCAGCTTCATGCTTTCGCACTGGTCGGTAAGAATTGCTGTCGGATGCACTCCCCCCATGGCCGTAATCCAGGAGCTGAATAACCATCGGAATGTATGTCCATCCTCGCTCGATAACAAAGCGCATCCAAGGAGAAATGAGTGACCATGGTGGTCAATGCCAACAATTGTACCGAAAGGCATCTTGTACTTGTTGACCATGTAAGTTGTGTCGAACGTTAGCACATCGTTAAATTCTTTAAATGCCTCTCTTGCTCTAGAATGTACCCACATAACATTGACAAGTCGATCATCCTCATCCAAATCTATGACGTAGTAGAAGTTGGGATCTTTGCTCTGTATAACCGAGAACAACTTACTGACTGCGTTGGCATCTCCTTCTCCCAACCGCAAGTTCCACCGTTGTCGTATATAGTTTCGACAGTCTCTCTTGTTACATCCCATATTTTGAGGACCCCCGGCTTGTACTTCTAGCGTTCGTATGCTTTTAGCCGGACGTAAGCCAGCTATGTCGTTTGCCTCCAATTGTCTTTTCATCTTCGTTGGTATTCTCCGATGTGCCGACATTAGGCCGGACATGTGGGGGATCAGTTCATGGTTGTGTTCGCCGAACAATAGTCTGATTTTCCACATACCACTGTTATTTTTAACTGCTGTCAATCTAGCTTTGCAACCAATGCGCTGTGAAAATTTCTTGCCTCTCGGCTTCCCGGCTCTGTGGCAACAAAGGGTGTAATACTTTAGTTCTAGTTGCTCCGGATTTTTTCTGTTGGTTCTCACAGCAATACTAAACCCCGCATCCTTAGCATGTCTCTGGTAGGCTGCTTTCACCGCATCGACTGTTGGGTACTCATTGCTAATACTGTATGAAACCGACACGAACAAATGTTCGCGGATGGAAAAAACAAGAGAAAAATAAGGTTGGTGACGAATCAAAGGACTTTTGCATAGCAAAAAGTTGGCCGAATTATAAAATCTAATAAGGAAGTACTAAAATTGTTTGACAAAACAACTTGATAAACTTTATCAAATAGGCGAAATTAGTGCCCCGGAAAACTACACGTATCAAATAGCCGATAACTAAATCAATTTTGTCCCGGTAGGATTTTTCTTTGATCGTTAAAATACCAATCGTTGTTTATTATCAATTGTGGTTTGGAAATATACGGCCGAATTAATGACAAAAAAAGCGGGGCATTGGTTACACATAATAATTGGAGGGGACTTTCTTAATTTTGGAGCAAAATACATATTCTGATAAAGTAAATTTTGTCCCATCCTGATTATTTATCGGCATAGGATATTACTTCCTGTGAATTGAACATTTCTATCATATAGCCGTGAGACCACGTAGTGGGGCTAATGGTTTGTTTGATAAACTTTATATTTGATGTCTCAATCTGATGTTTGAATTATGAATTCAATAAATTAATATGTTTGATAAAAGCTAAAATTTAATATATGAAATTTGGACTGAAGTCTAAAATATAAATATTAAAGTCTGAATCTTATTAAGTTATTAAGAATATTAATAGTCAATTAATTTATAACTTTGAATATACTTATATTATTAATGAAGTTATAAAATAGCTGACACTATATTTTAATTTTTTTTACATTTATAAAATTACTTTCGTTTTATTTATTTGAATTGATAAAATTACAAAAAAAATATTAAAAACATACAATAACATAAAATCATGATAAAAAAAAAAAAGATAAGCGAAAGATAAAAAACATTTATTACATATAGCTTCAGTGATAAGTGATTCGATCATCGCTTAGTTGGTTGGCTGAAATTATAATTATTTTTCATTCCCACTTAAATAATTAAATTATTCTATTTTTATCTCTCCAAAACATTCAAAGGTTAAATACTTAATTTCGGCACTACTTAATTCATTAAGACGTATGACTAAGCGTTATCAAATACACGTAACTGAATAAGTTCTTAAGTATTACTTTTAAGTGTTGAATTATGGTTAGCAACCGAAGCATGGGTGTCTCTCCACCCCGTTTATTTTTCCACCTAATTTCTCAAATTAAATCAAAAATTGTTTATTTATCATTAATTCAGTAGCTCTAAACAAATTCCCAAACCCACAATGATAAAAAACAATGATGGGTAATTTTACTATCAAAGGAAAATCGTAAGGGGACAAAATGCTCAAAAATCGTAAGGGGACAAAATGCTCAAACGTCACGTAACATATTATTGGAATGTCCTACGTTGGTCAAATGGGGAAAATTGATCGCTGTCACTGCACACTAATATGGTCTTTATTGGACTTTATTAATTGTTAATATTAATTGACAAAGAATACCGGAACAAATACAATTTCGATGGCGCAGTTTGGTCATATGTAGAGGTGGCAAAAAAACCCACTAATCCAAAAACTGCCCAAATTCATTGGGTATTAACCTAATAAAACCCACTTTAAAAATAATGGGTTGGGTAGGCTTGGGCTAAATATGTAATGGGCGGATTTAGGGTAGCCCATTGGGTACCCTAAAACTCGCCCATCATGGGTATCAAAAATACCCATCCAAAATTACCCTTGAAAGTATTAAAAAAAAAAAAAAAAAACCAACAACTCACATACTTTAGTGTGTCCATTTTATTTTTTTCTTCAAACTTATTTTTTCTTTTTCTTTATTTTTCGTGTCCTACAATTACTTTATGTTTTTTTCTCATTTATTTTTTTATAATATTTTTAAATTACCTACTTATAATATTAATTCAAAATTCGTTCGGGGCCGGGTTTGGGTTCGGGCCGGGCTGGCCCAGTTCGGGCCCAATTTTTGACTGATTTCGGGGCTGGCCCAGTTTCAGCACATGCCCAGTTTTGGGCCTCGGGACCAGTTTTGGGCCTCGGGCCCAGTTTTGGCCCGGGCCCAGTTTCGGTGTCGGGGCATGCACGGATTTATATAAATATAAAAAAATTAAAAATTGTGTTTCGACAAAAAAATTGCATACAATTAAATATAAAAGTATATAAAATTTAATATTTCAAATTTTAGAATATATTCAAAGAATTAAAATTCACTTTAAAAAAAAATTAAAATGAAATTAAAAAAAAAATTTTAAATTTTTTTTATTAATAAACTATTAAATAAGCCTTACATTTTTATATAATGGGTATTATGGGTACCCATGGGTACCCATAACTACCCATTACCCATTTGAGTTAAAACCATTAATTGAGTGGATAATGGGTACCCATTACCCATTAACTTAACACTCATTTAATACCCGTCCAACCCGCCCGTTTGACACCCCTAGTCATATGCAATGGTTTATTGCAACAAATTATGTTACAAACTAAGTCTGTGGCCAAACTGGTTGGACATTTAACATATTTTTTGTGCTGTCGGATACTGCCAACAAAACTAACTTCCTGGGTTCAAGCCACACCATTTCAGTGTCTACTATATTCATCTTTGAATTCTACTGAGATACACATTACTGTATATTAATAATGATTTCGAAATCAGTATACCAAAATCGTTTATTTTTTTCATGATTCCGTAATTTTTACAAAGTTAGGTTATTTAGACATGTTACATATAACTTCGAACTGGTGATAATATTAAATGGCCAATTCACATCAATTTTTCACGGCGTTTAGCCTTGCCAAATTAGTTGTATTTACAAGTTTTTGGTTCAGGATACTAATAAACAATGGTGCTATATTGTAAATCATACTCAATTAAGTCTTGGTCGATCAAAGCCTACTGCTTGAAATATTTGATTACAACCACCTCATCTGTAGTTGATTGGCCGGCCATATATCAACTAAATGACACGAAGGGGTTTATACCCTTGTATGCCTTCTCAATATCTACTCAAATGTTCCTAATCATGTTCCAATAAGAGAGTGTCAATAATATAATCACTCCGTTAGACTGTGATAAACATTGACGAAGCTTTTGCATCCGTCCGTTTATTGTCCCATTTAGAATGGAACTTCACCTCCCTTCCACCCACGTGTTCAATATTTATTATGTACCACATGAAAATGTTACTCACTAATGTGCATGTTCATTTCAACAATTGCATGATCTATTGATATTTTATATATCGGGCAAGGAAAAAATACAATATCCTTTTTCACAAAAGCTGAAGTACTTTCCGCTAGATTAAGTAATGTACATAAAGTGGAGCGCTATGTTCCATTTACATTCCATACATACACTGGACTATTTGAAGGCATTAATATTATTTAATATTGCAGTAATCCGCTTCCTATTCAAGAAGTGTAGGAATATAATCCAAAAGTAAGCCATAATCGCCACTAACCACTAACAATACGGTAGTCATCTGGTACGCTTTTGCTTTGCCAGTCTTTTCATCTTTAACGATCGAGCTGTCCACGGTTGCGATCGACCGCGAGTAACGGATTGCCCGCTGCATCGACAGGAATCAAATCGGTCCTTCCAATGACTTTGAAGTGGATTTGCATCTCCTCCTCGAATATGGTTTCAATTGTTGGCATGTTTGCACTACACTCAGATAGCATCATAGACACTGTTTTGACACCCATCTTTTGGATTAGGAACCTTACAAGAATTCGAACCTGAACCATATTCCTAATATTTTCACACTTCACGTTGATTGCCTCAATCTCCGCTCTACTTTTATTTGGTGCCTTTTTGCCTCCAAACTTCTTGGCTGCCTTGAAGGGAATTGTACCCTTTGCCATGGCTCTCCGTCCCTAAATGCTCTAATTTTGTTTTATAATCCGTCCACAAGTTGCCCTGATCACTCTTGCCAAAATATGAATAATCCACCCTATATATAGTGGCCGCTGTTCCCTCCAAAATTTAGTTCAGTTTTTGGCGCTATATTTTAGCGCCATTTCCCTAACAACTATATTTTATATAAGAGATTCTTTAAAAAAATCCACACACAGCCAGCTATATATTATGGAAAATATCTAATAAACGTCCACACTTTTGTTTTTGTTTGTTTTCACTCGATGGAACTTTCTAACAAAATGTAACTTACAAAATACTTCATCGGAGTTGCATCACATTATATGATACATGTCCCCATCACATTAACTGCTACATTCCCCGTATCTAATTTGTGAATGATGTTTTGCCTTCACATAAATTGGGTGGTTAATTAAATTTAATAATTTGGCAAAATTTGTTTATTTTTAATACAATAGTCTATTAAGTGGCTGGCAGTCTAGATGATCCTAATTATTGAAATTTCTTAGTCGACTTGTAAAGGGTGGGCATAATCACCGTTCACCGTGTACGACCAAACGTAAAGGTCGGACATGCATGCACTGTAAAAAAATAATTATCGTCAGATGTATGGTATTCGCAAATCATATGATCAGAGTATTCTCCAAAGTTCCATATGAGTAGATGTGGCAAATGGGAGGGAATTGAAATGGAGTTTATTGGGGGGGGGGGGGGGGGGGGGGGGGGATGAATTATTAGGGTAGGGATAATTAATTAATTAAAGGGTTGGGAGGGATTAGGAGTGAATGGGAATTAAAATACCCAAGCCCCATTTGGAACTTAATAATAGGGATCCCAACGGGGTCCCATTAAGTTCCCATTTACTACCCAAATCAATTCAGCTTCAGTTTTATTTTTACCAATTTTTGTGTGTTATTTTTTATAATTTATTTAGTATTTACTTTTACTTATTAATTACTGCTCACATTTTGGGGCTATTTTTTTCATATTTTGTTGAATTTAATTTCGCAAATTTTGATGGGCCATTTAAAAAAAGATTCAACTAAACTTAAATTTTAAAAATATATAGTTGTAGTAAAATGTCTTAATTTAGTTGTTTTTAGTTTATATTTAGAAATTAATTTATAATAAGATCTGCTAATTATATTTGATCTATTTTTAGAACATACAAGGAAAAGGAAAAAAAAAAAAAATTACAAAGAAGTCTGTTGCAGTCCTCCTCGGTGGGAAAAGAAAGGAAGAGAGCCAGTTTGATTACCTTTGTTTGTGGGGAATCTGGGGATCATTACTATGGGTTGATAACTTGATATCTATATCGATCTATATTCTAATCATGAGTTGTTGAAGTTTTTCAAAGTCTAGCTGGAGCTTTATCCTTCTATAGACAATAAAAAAATAAAGTAGTTACAGGAAAAAAGAACTAAAAATACTAAAAGTTGGAATAAAATAAAGTTGAAGGAAAATTAGGATTAAAAAAAATTAGTATAAATATAAAAGAAGAAAATGAATGAAAGAATATGGAGAGATTAGAAAAATATTATAGAGAGATAAAGTAAAATAAGAGAGTAAAATACAAAAAAAAAAAAAATAGTATAGAAACGTAAAAAGATAAATTGAGATGAGAGAAGTTGAGATGAAAATTAATCAAAGAGGTAAATAAAAAAAAGGGCAAATGACATATACCCCTTATGTTTTATTTTTAAAATATCTTGTTATTTTTTTGTATTTTTAGACTAAATTGTCACTCTAATAGAAAAAGGGGCATGATATTTATAGCGACAGAATCGATATTTGCAGCGACATTTTTGCGTGAAAAGACCGAAATGCCCTTGGGATAAAAAAAATTTTTAAAAAATTTAAAATTTTCAATTTGCTGAAAAATAAAAAAATAAAAAAAAAGGTCGCTGCAAAACCATCGCCGGCGACCGGCGATGGTACCTCCCCCCCTTAAAGTTGAGATTTTTGATATTTACAGCGATCACCGGGCGGATTTTCTCCATTCCGGTAAAAAATTTCACAATTTTGACAAAACTAATAATAAATTTGGACATAATACAAGTAAAATAATTAATAAAACTACATTAAAAAAAAGAAAAAAAAAACCAAAGAAAAAAACCAAAGTGTCGCCGGTCGCCGACAACACTTTTGCAAAAGTGTCGCCGGCGTGGTTTTTTTCTTTGGTTTTTTTTTTTCCTTCTTTTATGTAGTTTTATTAATTATTTTACTTGTATTATGTCCGAATTTATTAGTAGTTTTGTCAAAATTGTGAAATTTTTTACTGGAATGAGGAAGATCCGCCCGGTGGTCGCTGCAAATATCAAAAATCTCAACTTTAAGGGGGGAGGGGGTACCATCACCGGTCGCCGGCGATGGTTTTGTAGAAAACCATCGCCCCGCGATGGTTTTCTACAAAACCATCACCGTCGCCTGGCGATGGTTTTACACAAAACCATCGCCGGCGACCGGTGATGGTTTTGCAGCGACCTTTTTTTTTTTTTTTAATTTTTTCAAGAGATTGGAAAATTTAAATTTTTTTTATTTTTTTTTACCCCAAGGGCATTTTGGTCTTTTCACGCAAAAATGTCGCTGCAAATATCGATTCCGTCGCTGCAAATATCGATTCCGTAGAAAAATTGTGCATTAACAGAGTTTGGAATACACTGGCTAAAAGTTTGCGCTTGGAATGAAAAGTTCTGATATCCTATCTTTTATTTCCCAAATTACCCTCGCAATCGTCAATTCTCTCACCATATTCCGCTGCCTGTCCGCCACAGGCCTACTCTTCCTTTCTCTTCCCACCCTAAATCATCATTCTACTGCCAATTTAATCTTCTATCTTTCTCTATTAGTCGATCAATTGTAGAAAGAAGACTCTCGAAAGGTTATATTTTGGAAATTTCACCATTTTTGGTCATGACACCGTTAGAGTTAGGAATTTTTGTTAGAGTGACAATTTAGTCCAAAAACATAAGGAGGTAACAAGGTATTTTGAAAATATAAAGAGGTAATTGTCACTTGATATAAAGTATAAGGGGTTAACTGTCATTTACCCAAAAAAAATTAAATGAAAAGATGAAAAATGAAAAAACACTCATGAAAAGAGAAATTATTGGGTATAAAAATAGGTTCCTATTAGGCACCCAATAAATACCCATTAACATGTCACATTAAATGTCATTGGGAGCCCATTAACCTTCCAATGACTTCTCATTCCCATAATTTCCACTCCCATTTATGGCCAATGAAAAATAATATTGGGTGTTTCCCTCCCAATTAAAAGCATCCCATTGATGTCCCAGTGGGAATGAAAATTATTGCCACCTATACATATGAGTATCCAGCTTATTGTGCACTATTGTGTAACGCATTTAATTTTTAGATTTAAAATTTTTTTTTTCCCCTTTTAACAATTGGACGAAATATTTATAAACACATATATATATATATATACTCATATTAATTTACATATTTCCAAAATTTTAATATGTTTAATATTTTTCCCTGTATTGCTACGTAACAATATGATTGGACGATTATTTTATAATTTTACATTTAGTTGATGAATTTGATTCGATGACTTGCTTAATTTCACAATATTAGGTAGTCAATTCCGTTTATCGCTCCGCGATCGTTATATTACCCGTTCTTAATTGGTTATTACACTAACGTTGATTAATTTTGTTACACAATAATTCATTGCAAATAAAAAAGAAAAAATTCTATTACATAACTAAAAGTCATCACGGGGATGTGGGGATGTGACATATGATGTTGGGTGCCCAAGTGCAGATTATTGTCAACATGCAATGTAAATAGACAGACTATATTGAGGTTTTAAGTGAATTCCGAACTGTATGTGGCAACCTATCCGTCAAAAATATTTCGTGGCACTTGATCGTTCCTATAAATTTCCAACCTCCTGTATTGTCGGGGGAGGTTGGAAATTTTTTTTTTTTAATTACATCACGAGTTTTACAAATTATAAGCAGTAACGTTTTTTGTATCTCCAAATTAGAGTGACGAGCAATAACTATTAAAAACAATGAGCATAGTGTGAAAATTGCTGACCACCCTCTATTTTGGAGGTGCCATGCATGCTCCTTGGTGGGAAAAAATTAACGTTATTTTTTTGTATATGGACTCCCAAATGTTGGAAAAAATACGAGCAACAACTATTTAGTGCATGTGCAACCCCGCATGTGTGGAAAAAAATTATTTTTACCCGGTCCGAGCAAATTACCCAACCCATTTTAATTCTCGATCGGGAAATGCTTGTGATATTATTAAATGGCCATAACTTAAAAAAAATACAATGATTTTAAGTTACATATTATGCAACGTTAGAGGGGATGAACACTCAGTATTTAAAAAACTGGTCAGCCTTTGAAAAATGATGCACAACCATTACTTGTTTGAGGTTCAAAGGTCCATTCTTTGGAAAACAAAATAATGTTTCATTTTCATGTAAAAGTATCCAAACTTTTAATTTTTTATTGCGGAAATTTTGAAAATTTTTCCACCCTCCCGAATTATACAAATAATCTGAATTTCCGTTAATTTTTAGGCAATGTTATAGTGGAGTGGAAAGTTTATTAACAATTGGGGCAACCTTTGAACACTCAAGATAATTCAGTACTAATTAAGTGGATGTGCAATTTAACATTTTCTCCAACATAAAATATTCTTGTTGCCATACATTAAACCAAATATTATTTATTTCGTTCCATGTTTGTAAGTTTTTTATAAAGGACCCGTTTTATATAAATATAATAATTTAATTCACTTTTTAGTCAACGTAAGAGTGAATGGGAACTTACCTTTAGACCCATTAGAGTCAGAACGTAAAAACTGAGGTGCAATTAATGGCAGAAATAAATTATTTAACTTCGCATCTGTAATAGATTTGAGGCTTTCTATTACTTTTGACGCGCGGTGTTATCCCTCAAATCCAACCATATATTGCGTTGGGTAAAAAAAAACCATTCCTTTCTATAATTATACGTAGTGCAGGTATATCGGTTTGCGTAATTTAAAAACCAGAGTGATAGTTCATCAAAATAATTTTGAGTGGTTTTTAATACATCATACTGCACAAGTTATAATTTGTACAAAGTACGCAATTTAATGTACCCTTTTTAAATGTTGATAACTGTCTCTTGTTATCCACATAATGTTAACATTGTCGTTAACACGACGGGTCAATGCATTTCCAATGCCGCGCGGTAAAAAAAGGTAGCGGTCGCGTACTAATTCCACCATTATTCTCCAGCCCGATGCTTCCACGTCCGTTTCAACTGCGCGCGCGGCAGGTTTCAACCGGCATATATTGAGTAATAATAATACCTTTTTTGTATTTAAAATATTAAAAGTACTTCTATGTTGGATTGCAATATTAATTGATATATTAATTAGTGGGGAAAGAAAAGGCAAACCTAGCTCGAATGATTGATTTTGTACAGTAGTATTTTATAATAGACGGTAATGTATATTGCCCTGCATGCCAATGAGAGTTCATAGCAATCTATCTTCTGGGGTGTACACCGCCTGTTTCACCACATGGGACGTTGCGTTACCTACTAAAATGTTACTCCTTTCTCTGCCTACGATCCGAACAGCACAATTACGTTTTATTGTCTAAATTTCGGAGTAAGTTGGCTTCTAGTGAGTAAAATGAATGTTGCATTAATGATAAAAAGATTTCGGGGGAAACCGCTAAATGAGTGTAAGCAATGTACTTATTACACTAACTATCAACAAAAAATAAGCGATTGATAATTGTCACCGATAATGAAGGAATTCTTTGCCCTTCTTTTCTAAACGATCAAGCAGCTAAAATATAAATATCGGGCATAAAATTAATTTTCGGCTATCCCTTCATATATGGGGCGAACTGCAAAATACTTTTTGTACGAGGGAGCAACCTGTTATTCATTGTTTCCAATATAGGCTTACATGTAAGCTCGAACTGTAAATGATCGAGGGATCATGTTGTAGTTTTCTCAACCCTCTGTATTCTTTTTCATCTCATTTTTAAAAAAGCATCAATTTTTTAAGGGCGTATTCTGTACGTTATAGATTTAGTATCAGTTTAGGGTTGGTGAGCCCGATTTGACATTCGGTGCAACACGAGGCCCAATTATTGGACCTACAATATGGCCCAAGACGGCCCACTAACATGAAACTATTTCCTTCTGGACAATAGCAGAACCGACCCTAAGACATCATTTTAACTAATGATACAACTTTTTCCTATTCAATTTTAATGCAAAATTTATAACTTCCTCCTAATCTTAACAACACATTTAAGAAATAACATTATTTTAATACATTGTTCTGTCTATTCCTAAACAAATGCCCAAAAAGGAATTCCCTACACATAAATATTCCTTCCTTAAAAATCAAAATTTCCGCAATCCGATCACAAAAAAGATCGGATCAGTTAGGGCATGTTCTTCTCTTTGGGTTTGAAACAATGTTCGAAACTTGATGTTGGAAAAAATAATTTTATAGTCAGTTTTCATCATTAACAATAAAAATTTTCTCATTTCATTCATACATTTTTATATTATCAATACACTTTTACATTATAAAAATATATTTTCACAAATATTTTCAAACCCCAACATAAAGGACAAGGCATTAGGGTTTGTTTGATAACCTAACTTCATGCTCAAAATTATTTACATAAGAGATAATTAGTTTTAATGTGTTTGATAACATACATTCAAAATTCTTATAGCCTGTTCTTTAATTTTTAGTGTTGGTTTTAGTCTTCGTCTCAATAGCAAATTTAAAATATATTATATTCAATTTCCATCATTTTCAATACAGTAGTTTAACCGTGCATATATACAATTTTACATTTAAAATATTTTTTTTTACAATGTAAATTTATTTTCCCAACACCAAAACTCAAACATGCCTCAAAGAACATTCACTCGACCGTTTAATCGCTGCTTACTTCCTTTACACAAATTTAGGGTGCAAATTTCAGACTATTACTAGACGCTTAATGTTCCACGTAATAATTTTTAAATGTTTCGTATGTGAGGTTTGAAACTATGCTATTTATTTTATTTATATTGATTTAACTATAATTTTTATTTCATTCGTTTGTTCATTATCATAATTCATATTCATACATTATTATTATTATTTTGTCAAATAAGTTTAATTTATTTTTCTTAATATATATCGGTATAAAAATTTATTTATCAACCTATACCATTTACATATTTTTATACATCTACGTCGTACGATAAATTTTATATAACTTATATAAATGTTGAAATAAATTGTGTATTGTAATGTAAAAGTTTTAATTTCTTTTCGACTATAAAAACGGATTAATTTTTATGGTCTTCATTAAAGTTCGTTATTATTTTAGCTTATTCTGTTAAGCATAATGATTTAAGCATTAAATATTAAAATAAATGCATTAGTTTTTCTCAAACTTAATTATACTGATTGTGTTATGTTAAGAATTGTCAAAGAAGAAGAACAAGCAGGGAAAAAGAAGAACAATCAAACTTATAATTTCAATAGAACTACTAAACAATACAACTGAATCATCCCATCCAAATAGGGCAAACAAGAGTATTTATAGAACTACGAACTAGTCTACCCTAATCCAATAAGGAAACTAAACCAATTACTACCATAAATCTATTATTACCATAAACTTACTATTACCATAAACCTATTATAACTATATATCTAACATCCCCTCTCACACTCACGATGAATCGAGTCAACGAGAGTTTGCTAAGCATAAACGAACCTAGAAATTACAGATGCGACTGTCGAAAACCTTCGCCACGCCGCCGGAAACAGAAGAAGACACAAACGTGACTGTCGTAAACTTCCGCCACGCCGCCGGAAACAAAACATTCAGAGAAGCCTCAACTGCGATTGACGGAAACCTCCGCCACACCACCCAAAGCAGACCTCTCACAAATGCGACTATCAGAAATCTCCGCCGCGCCGCCAAAGTTACAGTCGACTGCCCAAATTGCCACCAAACGAAGTCGATTGTTCAAATTACCAAATTCTTTTCAAAACCAAGTTTCCCATTACCCAATCCCAACCCTCTCTGGGCTGGATTGTTCATCTTGGCCCAACAAACTTGTTAAGCGCATCCTCTCCGTTTCTTTTAGGCCCGCAAAACCCACAATGCAGACCCGCTTCAGACCCAATTCATCCGACCCGACCCGATAGTTTGACCTACCCGGAAGCCAACCCACTTCCAGAACAGCACCGCCATAGGCTCAAAACAGTTCAAGTCGCTCCGATGACCGAACCGCAATATCGCCGTTGACCCAGACTGAATACCGGTAGTGACCGTCTCCATTCCTCACAGCCCACAAAACCCACGATGCAGACCCGCTTCAGACCCAATTCATTCGAGCCTCCTGACGCCTTGAGGGCTCGGATAAATCTGAGAAGAATTCCCAAATCGATAACCCAACCCTCGTTGCCAAGTCTCAGCTTTAATCTACGCCCGAGCTCAAAGCTTTGATGCTCCGATGATAATTTTCCTAGTCCGATACATCCCTTCATGCGTGGCTACCAACCCGGCACAAAGGGCTCAATTTCTCAAATATGCTGCCCTCGAAAATTGACCCATATTTAAGAATGAAATCAATTCGGCAGAACCGAAAAAGGAGAGCCAAACCGTAAATGGATAAATCCAAATCGGTAGTTCCATTTAAATTTGGTTGAAAAAACTCTCAAGAAACTAAGATTTCTTTCAGCCAAAGTGTCTACCAAGTTCAAAAACAAATTCAATTACCTAATTAATGCACGGCAACTCCAATCATCATCGCAAGAATCCTCCGCAGCCAAAACCAAAAGCAAAACCCAACTCAATCAAAAACTAAAGTAAATTGCAAATTTTATTCGAACCAAATCGCAAACTCAGTATAACCGAAGAAGCAATTTTTTTTTTCTTCTTCTTTTTCTTTCTCTTCTTCTTCGGTTTTTCAATTTCCAACCTTAGCTCTGATACCATGTTAAGAATTGTCAAAGAATAAGAACAAACAGGGAAAAAAAAGAATAATCAAACTTATAATTTCAATAAAACAACTAAACAATTTGACTGAATCATCCCGTCCCAAATAGGGCAAACAAGTGTATATATAGAACTACGAACTAGTCTACCCTAATCCAATAAGAAAACTAAACCTATTACTATCATAAATCTATTATTACCATAAATCTATTATAACTATATATCTAACATGTTACAATATGACACACAGATATAGACATGCTACATCAGGCAACATTAAGCGGCATGTGTTGTAGTTATTTCAAAACATCTAGATTAAGGTTGAAAATATACGAAAGCTCTGGGAACTTCATTTTACATAAAAAAAAAAGTACTACAGCTCCACATCCTTGGACAAGAAAACTAATTGGCCAATATATATACACACGCCAAGTAAGTCCTATAATTGGATTTTGATAAGGAAAAAGGATTATAAAAAACTGCTAATACTTTTGAAGTTAAAAGTTAAAATATTAAGATTATACGTTGTCCTTGTGAAATCACTACTCGCAAATGATATATATAAAGTTTTTCCTCTTAATAATTAACGTACACCCTCCATAATGTCGTAATCTCCAATTTATTTATACTCTATTCTCCTCCCCTAAGGCTCTGTTCTCTTGTGGCTTTGGTAGAGGAAATTTTATTAGAGGGAAGTTTTTTTTTTTGAGGGAAGTTTTTTTTGGGAAATTGTGTAGGTGAGAGATAAAAAAGTGTAATGATTATGTTTTTTTTTAAATTTATGTGAGTAGGTATTTAGAGGAAATTTTAAAATTTTAATTTTAAATTATTGAAAAAGTAAAGTTGTTTCTTTGTGTAAAATTTTGAAAAAAAAAAAGTGATGATTCTCTACCAAAGCCACAAGAGAACAGAGCCTAGATTGAAGAATCGAACTCCACTTTCTTTAATATCAACATCAACAATTGAATCGGGGGTTTTTTTCTTTAATGAATCCAAATTCGGAAACTTATTTGTAAATACTTCATAATTATTGAAAATGATACAACAGGGCCTGTTCTTTTTGTTCTATTTTGAAAACGGTTTTAGTTTTAACAGTAAATTTAATATATTTTAATCATATTTCATCATTTCTAATACAATTTTTTACTATTCAACATCTACTTTTTATATTTTCAATACACTTTTTACATTATAAAATTTATTTTTAAAATCGTTTTCAAAACGATGAAAAAGAACAGGCCCACAAATGTCGTTTGGGGGAAACCCCTAAATCCTTTCACAACTGGTAATAACACGCTTCCCTTACAAAACCTCCACATCAACAATGGAAAACGTAAGCGTATCACACTACCCGATCACGTCAAACAGATCTGCGCAGTTAAAAAATCTTCCCCCACGTCCTCATCATGTCAATCTCTATCTCATATCTGCTTTTCATATACGATGTCAGCTTCCTATTTCCCTTTTTTTTCCTTTTCCATATCTTTCTTGACCATGTGTTACTCTATTTACAGTAGGGTTTGATTTTTGTGTTGTGCTTGGGGCACCGGGTATTTTCCCAGTGGACGGGTGTATGTTTTGACACTACGCAAGCCTACTTTTACCCATCTAATTAATCTAAGGGGCCGCTTGGTTCGTAGAGGGGAATGGGAATGGGAATGGGAATGATAATAGTGGGGAATGATAGTAGAGAGAATGATAAATGGTGTTTGGTTCACAAATAAACTTTTAGGATTAAAATTTATTTTTATTTTTTTTACATTTAAATTTTGATATATTATAAACTATTTGTGTTAAAATATATTATAATGATGAATTTTAGCACTTAAAATTTTTAAAAAATAAAAAATACACACAAAAGTAGGAAATCAAACCCATACCCCCCAATATGCTAGGATATGGAGGATTGCCTCAAAGGAGGAAATCAAACCCATACCCCAACCTAACCAAACAACAACTTTCATTTCCATACCCATTCCATTCCCATTCCATAGCCCCAAAACCTCAAACCAAGCAGCCCCTAAGTTTTCTTTAATTTATTTATGTACTGTAGTATATTTTGTGTGGCTCATTTTAATTTACATAAATTATTAGTCTATTCATTTAATTTAAAAGGCACTATGTATTATTATTTTTAATATTACAAAATATACTTTTAAAAGGAAAATAGGGCGTATATTATTTGAATACGTTCAATTTTTACCAGGTGAATTTGTTTATCCTTGCGCACGTATAAATATTAGCTCAAAAGAAAAAGTATTATACTATAATTTTATTTAGTATACCAAGATCCTTATTTTTTTACTTTTTAAAAATCATGTATTTATTTGATGAACCTGTGGTCAATTCATAGGCGGAGGCTGGGTGGGGGCACGTGCCCCTACTGCCTACCCCACAATACTTTAAAATTATATATTTAATTTTGTCTCAAATTTTAAATCGTACCATGTGCCCCCACAGAAAAATTTATATATATTCACTATTTTATTTATGTTTAAGTAGTTTTTGGTATGATTGCATATTTTTAATTTGATGTTTAAATGTAATTTAAGTAAATTTGATCCTTAAAATGTTATATATAATTGTATGGATAAATATATATTTAAGTCTTGCTCCATAAGAATCAGCAGAAAAGTTTATTTTAAAAAATATATTTTGTAATAAAAAAGTTCGATGTAAACTAATTTATATCTTTTTTATTTGGTAAAACGGATAATTAACTAGTTTTCAAGTATTTTTTACTTTATTATAAATAAAATGTTAACTTATGTTGTTGTTTCGTTAATTGCATATTTACCTATTTTAGTAATTAATGTCTTGCTATTTTCTTTTATCTTATGTCAAATACTTAGAGTTGAATTGCACAACTTTAATGGTTAGTTAAAAAAAAACATATGTATAAACTTCTATTTTGTTAATATTTCTCGTTATTTAAATTTTTTTTTTCCCCTACAAGAAAAACACCCAATATATCCTTACTCTTTGTTACACAAGTGTAGAAATGAGAACGAACACGTACTTTTACAAATAGTATTGCGCTCAGCTCGATAAGATCGATAACGAACATTATTTTTAAGCTCTAAAATAAACGAACATGGATAAAGTTTTAAAATCTTGTTAACGTTCGTGAAAATGATCGATTAATATAGTAACTGTATAATATAAATAAAATAAGCACGTATAATTTTAAAATATTAAATAATACAAATAATTCAAGCTTTACATACAGTTATATGTAAATATATATCAAGGTAGGAGTTTTATTAAATTTTAATTTTTATATAAGTTAATTTATTATATTAAATTAATCAAATATTATAATTTTTTATTAGTTAATGCAAGGTAATACCCACACGAATCCTTCCCGAATAAGTTACAATTGTTTGTTATTTTATGCTAGATACAATGCACACCAATGTTCACGAATAAGCTATATTTTTTAGTTACTACGAGATAGAACTTATATAAATATTCAGAAACAAACTCGACTAAACTCAATTAATAAATAAATGAACTTAAATAAGATTTTAGTCTCGATAAATAAATGAATATGTTAAAAATCTGTTCGTTATCACCCCTACAACCGGGGCACTTGTCAGTTGTTATTAGGATACTGGTCGGAGTATATCAAGATTTCAGTCCTGGCGTGTCTAATGCAATTTCCTCACCACAAAATCACATTTCCCCATCCCACCGGCCTGTGTCAAATCAATCACCGCGCATACATCCCCCCTGACCATATACTATATGGAATGATTAGCTTCTATACTTGTTGATCAACCTCGGTTCAATTTGTCATCATCCTGTACTAATCTATTTATAAAACAAATATTTAATATATTACATCGAAGGCATTAATATTTATCTGAATCAAATATCGAAATAAGTTGCCTACTACATATATCTTCTAAATTCTCTATAAATTGACCCCGACATTTGAGTGCTACGAACTTTTCACTAACTGTTATTGCGATATCTCGTTACGTCCGTGCTCGGAATAACCATTTCATAATCCCTTATTCTGTCAAAGATTGATATTTCCATCTTAACTTAACCATAGTTATGACTCCCTTATTTACATTTTATTGTATTTTAATTACGGTTAAACTTTTTTCCCTGTGCGAAAGTATTCATTGATTCTTTTTACACACCATACTTTATAAACATCATCCACTGTGTTACACAACAAATCCACAATTAAAATATAAATATGCTTTTCCAAATTTAATACGATCTTCCTTAAACATTTACACTTCTAAACCCCATTTGTTTATCATACTGCTGCGTCTAATTTTCTTTGTGGAATATTTGCCTTTCGTTCTAGCTTAATAAAAATTATTAAACCCTATTCAACTGACTTGGTGAAAGAGAAAGTCCGTCAACTTATTTCGGAATTGTATCATTAGGATAATCTCCGACGACCAAATTTGGTACGCGCATATCAACAAAATAGCCTTCGACAACTAAATTTGGTACGCGCATATCAATACTCATCGTCCATATCGATAACTTTATTCACTTAGAGGGATAAAGTGTCATGAATCTGGCTGGGGTATCGGTGTATTTACATGATGTTCGGGTGAGTAGTTTTGGTTAGCCCCAACTATAGGGGTAGGGGGTGTACTCCAAGTCTCCAACTTTGCCTTTTGTCCCCACGAAAAAATTGACGGCAGTTGAACATTTCCGCACTGTAGCGTTCGTTTTGCGTGGCCTCTTGTATCGTGAAAGGATGTTGTAAGCTCACATTTGAACCACAAGTGGGTCCCATGTAATATCATCCGCTATTATTAGCGATGTTGTAAGTTTGTGGTATAACGCATTTGATGGCCAATTGAATCATGCTCGGGCAAAGCGGGATTGATGTCAACTTTGTACGAATTTTGACGTGTTCATTTATTTTTCGTTTATGTATCGAGTTTATTATTTTATTCGTTTTCGTTTATTTATTACCATGCCTAGTTGAGATTGTTCATGAACATTCGTGTATTTTTTAACTCGCATTACATCACAAATTATTACATAATGTTTAGTTAGTTTAATATACTATATCAAATTAGATAAAAATCAAAATTTCATTTAACTTCATGTAATGATATATATGTACATATAAATATATATAAAGATTCAATTATTTGTATTATTAAAACTTTTAATATTGTATATAATTATTTCAGTTATATTATAGAGTTAATATTGTAATCGAGCATGTTCGCGAACATTAACGATCTTTCAGCACCTTTTTATGAATCGGTTTCGTTTATTAGCAAGCATAAAAATCATGTTCGTGAACGTTTTTATCGCTCCAAAATCGATCTTATTTGTGCCCGTTCGATTTCGTTTTCAGCCCTACTCGTTTTAATTAACATTTCTTACCATTAAAGTATTATTCCTACATTAATTTAAACATGAAAGTCCGTCCAAACAATTCAAGATGAGTATTGAGCATAATAGAGCAATAAATAATTCAATTTACTTAAAAGAGTCCTATTATCCTTCAATTAAAATATGCAATTTCTTATAATTTGCCATTACTAGTTATAAATGCCATATAAACATACACGTCTTCTTATAACTGCAGTTTAATTAATTAAATCACCATCGTGATTATAATATTACTTATTCTCACCCACAATACGGAAATACAACCATTTGATCTTTTCAATGAACACATTGGGAAGTTTAAAAAATCTCCACATCTTATTACCGTGGCTGTCCTTGTAAAAAAGGAAGGTAAAAAAAATCCAAAAAACCATATCAGCGGATAAAGATGAGTTGGGAAAATTATCTCACTGACAACGCCCCCACCACCACCCCTATTAAAGGGCCCGTATTTCCCGAACAATACATTCTTATTTCTCTCACTTACAAATCCCCCATGCCCCCTTCTTTAGCCTCCCTATATATTCTTGTTTTCTTCCACGAACTAGATATTCCCAGTAAAGTGTTTCATTGGTTTCTATCTACATAAAGAAAGATGACATCAAACACTTCTTCTTCTTCTTTTTTTGGTATTCTAAAGCGAGATACAATTTCTAAATAACCCAGATACTTCACAACCCTAAAACAGTAATTAGTTAAGTATATTCCTTGCCCCCTTAACACGCTTGCTTTTTGCCTCCTAGCGGATATACACGGTTCGATGGATCCCAACTTCTGTAGCCTCACTGCAACATGCGCAGTTGGAGATGGTTACGTTTTGGGCCCCTTTCCTGATGTTGGAGATAGTTCCGCCGCAGACGTTGCCGCCCATATCGTGTGTTCGCCCACTGGAGGTATAGATATTTTTTCACTGAAAAATATGCCCATGTAACTGTTAACCGTTGTGATAAATCCCATGATGTTATTGTTTAATCTTGTAAACATTAATTTGTTCGACATAAGTGGGTAATATAAATATGTTGCCAAAAATGTCAATTTGAGTTGCAATCCTATGAATGCACACTGACTCTTAACTGTCACTGTCTTCATTTGGTGCAGATACTGCTGGAATAAGATCAAGTGAAGATGATGGACCTGTTCTTTTTGTTTCGTTTTGAAAACGGTTTTGGTTTTAACAGTAAATTTAATATATTTTAATCATATTTTATTATTTTTAATATAATTTTTTACTATTCAACATCTACTTTTTACATTTTTAATACACTTTTTATATTATAAACTATTTTTCAAAATTTATTTTCAAACTTAGTTTGAAAACAAAAATAAAGAACAGGCTTTAATACCCCAAACGGAGTTATGGCGGCAAAACACTCTGGCAGGAAGTTCGTTAATAACTCTCGTCCAACTGGATTAACAATCCTCAAAAGTATGCTAAATGCAGAACAGATTGAAGCTGTCAACGAAATTGGTTTTGGAGGGTTGTTATATTTGGATGTACAGTATATGACATGTTCACTGTACAAGACGTTGCTCAACGGTTGGACGTACGCGATGGCACATTCAGAGTTTCTGACACAGAGAGTTTCCAGATTACCCCGGCAGACGTGTTTGACGTTTTTTTGCTTCCCTGCAACCCTCTGAACCCGGTCATTGAAACAACTCATCCGGATTTAGTTCGCAAACTTTTGCTGCGCTGGAAATATGTATATGGACTGGAATTTGACGACAAACCCAAGCTGGTAGATATTATGTATCTACTTACAAATGTCCTTGTTGATGGGGGAGAAGAGTTCCGAAGGTTTCTTGTCCTTTATGCATTATCTTCCTTCTTGGCCCCGACGTCGAACCGTTCACTGGATGTGAAACCTTATATTGCTGTGAGCGATGTCACTCGCATTTCTCAGATGGATTGGTGCAGCTACGTGCTTGATAAGCTATTTGTATCGGTAAGGAGATACAAAGACAGGGAAGTAGAAGTTAATTTCAATGGCTGTTTTTTGTTATTGGAGCTGATATATTTTGAGAGGGTTTCTTGGTTCAAATCCATTCGTCCACGTCCGTTGCCGCTGGTAAGGCACTGGAAAACATCTACTATTAAAACCCGCATTATACAAGAGACTCGCATAATCCAGCAGCAGCAACAATCCCGGGGCAATGTTGGGTCAGCAAATCTGTTCACTGTTAAAGATAGCGGGACAGCAATCAATTTGGACAGGAAGTACGTTACTTTCAGGCTCAGACAGGAGGATTTGAATTCCGCAAAAATACACTCCCTTTATACAACCGTAAGAAAAACTTTTACCTTCTAGCATTTACATTGCATTCACTTAAATCATGCACATTCATATGCACTTTTTCTCCTGATTAAGTTTTGCGTAGACCCTTCTTATGAAATTCAATTTCATATGGAAAAAGTATTACGTTGACTGTATACTTATCCCCCCTTAAAATGATAAAATTTGTGTCATTATACATTACTACATCGGATGTATTAATATGCACCTCTTTCTATTTATAGTATATGCTGTGGATTTCTTACTTCTTGTTCTTGATGCTTATTGGTTACTAGGACATTGATAGAGCTATGGCATTTTTTGAAAGGGACTATGACTTGGTTTCGTCCCACCATTCTAGGACTCTAAGGGAGTGTATTAGGGTCTTTTTGGATAGTAAAAATAATTCTGGCGATGAAAAGTTGCTTGTTGCAACAAGGGCTATAGCAACATTCGATGGGATCATAGGCAAATTGACTTCCCTCAAGAAGCAGATTGCGACCTCGTTTGCGTGTAAACGAAGTATCCTTGGAACATACAAACAAGCAGGGGTTACTGGGGTGAGAAGCCCTGTTTCAGCATCTAGTTGCGTTGGTTTATCCTCATCAAACTCCTCGCCGGACTGGCATCTAGTGGGCAACGTATTTGATGGGGAAGCAGGTATTGATGCTGATAGGAATTTGCTAGAGCGGGCATCTACAGAATTAAGTTTGACAGACCCAGCAATTGACAACCAGTTGGATGACGTGCAATTAGATTTCTTCAACTCTGATTTGGTAACGGGGGGTGACCTCTATGATATGTTGGGTGGTGTATCAAACAAACACACCTTCTTAGGAGGAGGAAATGTTCTGGACGAGCCTGTTATGTGTACACAGAATATAAACAATGTCAATGTTTCCAACACAGGCGTAACTGGGTGGCGTTCAGAAACAGGACGATTTTCTTCTAGATTGGTCGCATTGCACAATGATCAAATGCTTGGGCTGAATGAAAACCAATTACTAGTTGTTGATTTCTGCATTTTCAATCAAACATTCGTTAACAGCAGGTATGTTTCTTTGCAATTCAAAATAGACCATTTTTCATACACTTACTGTCGTTACTGTCGTTATTTTTTAACTATCTATTTCCTTGATTGCTAATTTTAAAGTGAGTTATTATTCCGAGATGCCAACGATAGCATCGCATGTTTTCGTGCTGAGTTTGCTGGTTTCGAGGTTGGTATGGAAATTCATGTTTCAGTTGTTGGCGCCTGGGCCGTTCTGTTGAATTACCACCTAATGCGGCAGGGCCGATTTTATTTCTCAGCGCAGTCTGATGTAAGTTTGCAAAACTCTTTAGCCTTATGTAATTTGATAATGAAATTTAAATATTATATTTGGCCATTTGGTTTGATTGTTTCGTTCACCATTCCAGTTCGACGTACTAAATGGAAACCATGATGCTTTGCATCGACAATGGGCAGTTTGGCTTCATAAGGCTGGAGTAGACATTAGTTTTTCTGACATGGTAATGACCTCCTCAGTCTGAGCGTAGCAATTTGTAGCCACTTAGTATAACCTTATACCTCCGGATGTCAGTGACATTATTTTTTTCCTGATATTGATAACGTTATTGGCCCTTTTAGGTTTATGTTCCCCTGAAGATGTTTGATCATTACAGCCTGTTTGTGATCAATTATAAAAAGGAAAGAGTCCATTTGTTGGATAACATACGGCATGAAGCAAATAGTCCCGTGTACATGGTTGGTGCTTCACTGGTAATTTCCACCTTCCTCTTCGCTTTACATTGTTTGATTGGTCTTGATGCTGTATATTAAACTTATCATAAATTTTGTCAAACCATCGGTGCAGCAACTTAGTATGGCCTTATTCCTTCATTCTATTGGGCACACGCGAGGTCTTGATGTTGCCGGTTTCCACGTTAATCAAGTTGAACTGCCGTGGATAACTAATACGAAGGATAATGATAGTGGTGTTTATTTGATGAACCACATGGAACATTTTTTTTGCGCACCCTACCTTTTGCCTGACATTTCAAAGGTAATTAAATGTTTTGGTTTTTCCACTATGCATTTCGCGGTGATTTTCAATTATGAATTTGTGGACTGTTGGTATCTCTAAATTTCATAACTTTGAAGCGGGGAGTAAGGATGGGTCTTAGGGCAGAGTATTGTGCAAGGCTGGCGCTTAGTGATCTCAACACTGCAAGGCGTGAACTAGAGCAAAACGTCACCGGATTCACATCACGCAAACGTTCCATAACATTGGCACTTGCTCATTCGGGAGATTCATACGGTTGATGAGTTGTTCTGGACATACCGATCTCTTTTTGTGGCATTATAAGTTTTAATGGCTTTGTGCAGTATCAGAGCCTGATTTTACTTTTTAACGGACAGCCTAATGCTAGACAATGAAATCCGTCAGTTGGTTATGAACTTGTATCTTAGTCGGTGTTTTGCAAGTATTGACACGTATTGTAAATCAATGTATGCCGAGTCAAGTCGGTTGTGATACCATGTTTTGTTTTAAAACGAACGGTAGTTGCTCATACCGTTCGTTCATGGTATTGTAATGACGATGATTCATATTCAATGCCTTTTGTAATGTGGTACTTGCTTATCGTAAGTGTTATAAACCAATAGACATTGGTCCGGTAGTTGTATTGCAACATACACTTCTGAATTGGTTTTATTTTGATGCCATCCATTAACATGTCTTTTATACAACACCGCCAGGCTATTCAAGGGAATATGCAATCTTGACATATCACAGTATATATATACCACATTCAGCAGCGGAGAGAGGGGGGGGGGGGGGGGGGGGGCAGGGGGGTGCCACTTCCCCTCCTTTATCCGGGAGCGAAGTAGTATTACTACCCTTCGACTCGGCCCCGGCAGCTGAACTTTATCTTCTTCAGCTGCCCAGCCTGCCCCGCTAGCTGAAGAAGATGAAGTTCAGCTTTTGTTCTTTTCTTTTTTCTTTCTTTTTTTAATTCCCCCTTAGTACTAAGGGGTAAAAAGCAAAAACAAAAATAACATTAAGGGCCCTGACTGAATTGAATTTTGCAAATTAATCCCTCCCCCAATTCATACCTAACATTTGATTTCCTTGTTCCTCTCCTCTTTGTTTTCGGCTGGAAAACAGAGCAGCAGGCAGCAGCTCGCTGCAGCAGCCCGTCAGCCGCGCAACTCCTCCGCCGCTTCCACCTCTTTCTCCGGTTGCCGCTGCGTTTGGCCTTTATAGCTTCAGCTTCACAGCTTGTATGTTTGTATGTTTTAATTTTTTTTTTTAATTTTAACTTTTGTGTAGTTTTTTATTGTTAGTAGTTTAATTTTATAATTTATTATATATGGGATGAATGATTATATACTATAGCAATGTTATTTTAAATTTTAGAATTTTTATTAATTTAGAATTTAATATTCATATATAGAATTGTGATTATCAATTTCTTTTCTTATTGTGTGTTTATTATTGATTAATTAATTTTGAGTATTTAATTATTTAATAATTTGTGTGATGCTTGTTTTTTTTTTAATTTTTAATTCTTGATGTTATTTGGTTAATATATACTTTGAAGGGTGTAATTTTCATTAGTATATCGTCTGTTCTCTTCGATGAAACTTATCAAGACAGAATTGCGGAATAGAATGGGAGATGAGTGGATGAATGATTGTTTGATCATATATTGAGAAGGAGATTTTTTCCAGATTGAAAATGAAGTAATTTTGCAACATTATCAATCTATTAGGGAACGCAGAGCACAATTATCTCGTATTACTGATGAGTCCGGTTGTGGTGGTTCGGGCTTCAAGAATTAGTTGTTTTACTAGTATTTCTTTGTTTTTAAATTTCTCATTAAGGTTTTAATTTTTGGACATATATTGTTATGTTTATTTTGATATTTTACTGATATGTATTTTATTTAATGACCCACGAAAAATACTCTTATTACGCTGCCCCCCCTGAAATTTAGCTCTGCGTTCGCCGCTGACCACATTGTAAATTTAATTGATAAATATAAAAGCAAAACTGAAACACACTCCTTCGCTTGCTTTAAAACGGCCAACAATTGCTGTAAACTGAAAAACGATAAAAACTAAAGAACCCACTCCATATCATAATGTCGGACGCTGCGGGAGAATAGGCCGGCAACCTCAATGACAATATACTAAATGAACAGTAACTGTTCTGTGATGGTGGCGGCTTCCCGTAATTCACCGGCACCGCTAACGTTTAATCGATGCTGGATAGATTCGAGTTCGTCTTTGCATATTATTAAGCCAACCACTGAATCGGAAATCAGGGTTGTTTCCTGTAACTTATTTCGCGGTGATTATAATAGGTATTATATGATGTCATTGTTCTTGTTAGCTACCAGTAATTATGCTTAGTATGAAAACATAGCACATCAATTTCGGGTCGTCTCTTATACCCAACTGCACATATATCATCAATATGTATGTTTCCCAATCTAATATTAGAAATATAATCAATAATACATAGTAAAATGTTATATTTTATTTTTAAAGAAAAACTATTTCAAATCCAAAGGGGTATTTAATTCACATAAAGGTACGTGACAAATTCAGTAGGGTTGTTATAGTATAAGTAGGATATCAAAAGCCCAAATATTGAATCATGATAATTTAGGTCATAAGCCAAACAAGGTGCATTATTAACAGTATTGAAAATGGTGGACGGAAAAGAAAATAGTAGTGTCATATTAAAATTGTTACAACATTTGTAGGCAAAGTGTAATTATTGTTTTAAATCAAAAAAAAAAAAAAAATATATATATATATAAATTTGTAAAAGTTAGCAAAAGTGTACAATCTTGGTATATCTTGGTTGGTCCTAGTGATTACAATTTAGTGGATGTGTTATTGAGGTCTAGTGTTCAATTCTTAGCAATTACATTTTCTGTCGATTTTATATGCCTTATTTTATACTATCTTGAATTTTTACTATTTTAAGGGTCATGTTAAGTATTATAATTGATTGTGTTATATGACACATTTAAGAGTCACATTTTTTAAAGTTTCCCATTAAGTTTTCGGCCACCTGAATGTGTCATAAGACACATTTAGGCCCTGTTTGGTACCATAACGTAGACCATATGTTGAGTCTTATTCTGATTTTATAATTGTTGTGCATCATGTGTAATAAGTTTTTTTACATTTGCAATAAATATTTTTACATTTCCAACATACATTTTAACATTCTCAATGAAATTTTAATATCCCTAATTTCATAATGAGACTCAAAGCGTAGGATGAGTTGTGATAAGAAACAGGGCCTTAATAGGCCTAGCAGAATTTTGCCTAGGTATTGGGACTCTTTTAAGTGTCCTATCAATCTTTATAATTGATTGTTTAATAAGACATATTTACGATGGCTATTAAATAGCAAATGGAACACTTATTATAATGGGAATCACACCAATAATGTCCTAGACAATTTGTATATAAATTTTACTTACTTTTTGTATGCCTTAACGGGACTTTTTATGTATGACACTCATTATACATCTAACGCGACTCTCATTACAAAATAGTAGAAAAAAACAAAAAAAACGGGGGCGTATGTTCAATATTTTGTTGTAGAGAAACAAGCAAATACGGACCCACAATATTGTATTACCACCTAATGGGACAAATTAATGTTGTTACATTGGCTGCAGCAACCTACTGTGACTACTTAATATTGTTACATTGGGTAAAACAAACTAATTTCCAGACTTAATGTTGTCACATTTGCTAAAAAATAAAATAATGTCGCAACACAATGACGCAAAATTAGTAACGAAAATTTAATATTACTCTAAACTAGTGGTTATCGGTTGCAGCTCATCAAAATCCATTCCATATTTATTATTTTGCTTCAGTATAGATTGAAATATGTTAAGCTAATGGACCAAATTCATCTAATACCATTCCCTCAAATTATAGAAAGAGACTATAGACTCTATTTAATTACTGATATTTTTATTTTGGTCATTAAATTCATAATAATGAATTATTCAAGTATACATTACCATATTAGTAAATGGATATATTTATTGGTTCTGTTACCTCATTTTTATGTTACGTCCGATGGCCTTTTTTTTATGGAAAACTGTTTCTGTATATCAGACGGTAGCCATGTTTTGGACAGAATTGGCATAGGACCGAGGCGCGTCATAGCGATGCCATTGACACGCCTCGGGCGAAAAGACAAAAGTGTCCTTGATGAACATAATTGAGTTTTTTTTTTTCACAGTTTTAGTCAATTGTTAAATAATACATTCTTTATGATAAAACAGTATATATCAGTTTTAAAATCATTACAATATTTATTGTAAAATATAATATTATAAAACAAAATCCGCAAGACTGAAGGAGATGGAACCTCGCTCCTGCGTGGATGAAATTAAAAAAAAGCAGCCCCCACGGTGGTCTGTATTTTTCTCACTCTTGCAACTTGCTTCTCTATCTCCTCTTATCTCTCCCACAATTGTACTGATTATATGTATCTTCTCTATTGTATCAAATGTTTGCTTTAATTTACCATTTAATATGAACATCGTATCAAATGTTTCGTTTAAATGCATCATTTTAATATAGACTTTGTATTAAATATGTACCTTAAATGTATCATTTTTCAAAATGTATCACCTATTTGAATGAAAAATTTTCCTACTTGTACTGAGGATTTTTTCCACTAACTCCAACTTCTTCAATTGGGCATGCTATATGATATATGAGAACAACAACACAATAACCGGTATAATCAAATACAACTAACAATTTGTTGTCACTAACTGAACAGAACATGATTCAGTCTTTTGTATCCCTTCACTATATACCCGTCGTTCACCGCTACCATCTTCGACGTCTCCGCCGCGCACCACCGTGTCACCCCAGCCCAGAGGCCATCATTTATGTTCATAGATTGTAAGTATATGCATCACCCCAATCAATTTCCCCCTAAACTTGTTAAATTAATTGTTTATTAATATCAACACATGAATGTTCACAAGTATACTGACCACATCAGCGAGTTAAATGATTTTAACGCGACCCCCCCCCCCCCCCCCCCCCCCCCCCCCCCCGCCTTACATAATAAATAAGTTGTACACATTTCAAATTAGACTCTTTGTGTGAGACTGAGGGAGTACATTTTTTTTCTTCATAGTTTCAAGTGAATTTTAGCTTTAAAAAAACCCTAAATTTTAGGCATAAACACAATTTAATTATACCCGTTCGGCTTATATTACAGTAATTTTCAAAAGAATATGGTCCAAGGGAAAAATGGTACGGTATGATAAAATTATCAATTCCTATGTATATGCAGTATTTATTTTTAAAAAATTTCTTTACACATATGAAAACATCAAAATAATTGCGGGGTAAACTTGCGTGCTATGGGCAGAATTCTTTTTCTGATAATACCAACCCTTCTTCCGGAACAATGCTGACATACGGGGCTGAAAAATTTTGGCTAGGAGAAAAGGTCCACTGAGATAGAATTTTAAATTTAAAAAAAAAAATTACATCTTTAAAGTATTCCTAATTAATATATTCATCTCCGGCTGTACTACAACTATTATCTAAGTGCTTCCGCCATCAAAGTTCCTTCAATTACCAGCACCGAAATTTGAATTGTTTCCTTTTTCTCCATTCAGCTCTGTTTTACGAGGAAGGGGAGGGGTGTCTCAATCGCGAACAGTCTTCCACCAAATAAAAACATTCCATCAACACCCAATATGTGTGACCATTTTACTCCGACTCTCTTAGGGAGATTGGAACGGGTGCGGCTGGGGACGATGCGTCTATTGTGGTATATGCGCATAATGAAGGTACATCTTTTTCAAGCGCGAACCTATTTAACAGTATTATGCAAGAGTTTTTATAAATCCATACCTCTTTCATAGTGTATTGTGATAGATCAGAGATGTGCATACCATAATGATTCATTTATATCCACCGGCACATTGCTTCATACTGCTGTGCATACACCCTAACCTCTGATTCTTATTTTGCATAATGCATGTGTGGTAGAACGTTCTAAAGGGAAATCCATTGAAGGTGATCCCCCTAATAACCCAGTTGGGGTTCTAGAAGCAGAATACACCGAGAGGAAGTTTGTCAACCACTCTAGGCCAACCGGATTAACTATACTTAAAACAAAGCTGAATGAATTGCAGATTGCAGCAATTAAGGAAATTGGATTTGGAGGGTTATTGCACTTGGATGTACAATACATGACATGTACACTGCACGAGACTTTGTTCGACGGATTGGACGTAAGTGATGGTGCATTCAATGTATCGGATACAGACAGCTTCAAGATAACGCCCGGCGATGTTTATGACGTCTTCATGCTTCCAAACAACCCTGCAAAACAAGTCATAGAAACAACCGATCAAGAGTTCGTTCACGATCTACTGTTCAAATGGAAATTTGTATACGGCCTTGTATTTGATGAAAGACCTAAGCTTGTAGATATTATGAAACTGCTTACCAATGTGCTTGTTGATGGTGGAGACGATTTCCGGAGATTTTTTGTCCTTTATGCTTTGTCGTCTTTCTTAGCTCCTACGACAAATCGGTCGCTGGATGTGAAGCCGTATATGGCTGTGAGTGATGTTACTCAGATTTCTCAAATGGACTGGTGCCGATATGTACTTGAGAAGCTATTTGTTTCGGTCAAGAAATACAAGGACAGGAAGATGGAAGTGAACTTTAACGGGTGTTTTCTTTTATTGGAGATAATATATTTTGAAAGGGTTTCTTGGTTTAAACCCAAGCAGCCACGTATGCTGCCCCTTGTTATGCACTGGAAAACCTCCAATATAAAAAATAGAATTACCCAAGAGCATAGAAGACGAAAGAACATTCAACATTGCCGGATAACCATTGGATCGGCCAACCCCATGACCTTTAAAAATAGCTCGAGCGCAATCAAATGGGATGACAAGTATATAAGTTTCAAGCTGCGAAAAGATGATCTTAACTCCAACGCGATCCACTCAATCTATGCAACGGTAAGTCGTTATCGTATAATTTTTATTTTACTACATATTACTGGCAAGCTGTTCTCCTGTGTAATAATCAGAAGCTCCTATCATGTTTAATATTAAAAACCTCACATCCGATACTCTGGTTTGTATACAAAAGGTTGCCAGACAATTTAAACATATTTAAATGTGACTATACTGCATTTTTCATTTACTGCAGTGAGCATAATGTCAATAAACAAAAGGAAAGCTGTGTCTGAAGTTATTTATGTGTAATTGTTAATTGTAATTGGATTTATAAACCTTAGCATTGAAAATATCTCACTTATTAATTTGAACATTGTTAATAGGACATTGCTAGGGCAATGGCATTCTGTTCGCGGGACTTTGATTTGGTTTCATCACACCACTATAGTACGCTAAGGAGGTGTATAAATGTCTACTTGGGTAGTAAAGATCATCAAGACGCTGATAAGCTGGATGTTGCTCAAAATGTGATTGAATCCTTTGATGGGATGATTGAAAAATTGATTAGGTTGAAGAATCATATTCATTCAGCGGTCGCAATCAAACGGCGTATTATAGCGAGAGACCAAGTATCGGTGGTTAAAGATGTGATAAACACTACGGCTGGATGTACAAGCGCCGGCGTATCAACCACCCCAATCTCATCGAACTGTCTGTATCTGTTGGGCGCGCAGAGGAAATGTTTGTGGAGATGGGATCAGTGCTGGGTTCCAGGATAATGGTGGGGGAAAGGTTGGCGACTCAACTGTCAATGAAACATCAACGGACACGAAGTTTGACGACATCCAATTAGATTTCTTGCGATCTGATTTCGTAAGGGGGGGTGAATTCTTTGATCTTTTAGTCGAGGAACCACATAGTAATGCATTGGAGGGAGGATCGGATGGAAACGCTGACACTGATTGGTTAGAAAACAACATCTCACATTTCAACGTTGCCAGCGAGGTAAACTGCGTAGTTGGCCCAGAAACATTTAAATATGCATCAAGGTTGCTTTCAATGTACACCGATCAAATGACTGGGATTGACAAAAAACATCTAGAGTTTGTTGATTACTGCGCGTGCAGTCCACAATTCGGAACGAAAAGGTAAGGTCCCATGACAATTTTTTAATCTTTTATACCATAAATTCGATTACTATGTTGCATAATGTACATTATTGGTTCTTTTGTCTACAGTGAGGTGATATTCAGAGACCCCAACGATTGCATTGTATGTGTTCGAGCCGATTTTTCCGGATTCGACGTTGGAAAACAAATTGCTGTTACGTGCATTGGGGCGTGGGCTGTAATATTGAACTCGTACCTAACGAGGCAGGGTAGATTTTATTTCTCAGTCCAAAGTGGTGTAAGTGTGCTTAACGATTTTGCCTTATCAGCTGTAGTATATGTGTATAAACACTACTGATGCATTTTTTCGGAATTCCTTTCAGGTCGACTTCTTGAATGTAAACCTTGACAATTTGAGAACAAATTGGGAAAAATGGGTACAGCTAGCTGGAAGTGAAATTAGATTTTCAGAAATGGTAAAAACTAGACAGTGATTAAATAGGATTAGATTACTGTACGTAGTATCATTAATTATATTTAATTTTTTACAAGTAATTAGAACTGCATGTAATTATAACCATTCTCCTGTGTTCTTTATTTTTTGCTTGTGTTTGTTGGGTAGATGTATGTACCCGTGCAGATGCGTGATCACTATTGCCTACTTGATCAATTTCAAAAAGGAAACAATTAATTTGCTGGACAACATTCTTCATGAAGCATCAAGTGAGTTGTACAGGGCAGCAGCATCACTGGTAATATTTTTTTCCTTAGCTTTAGACTGCAAATTGTTTTAGTGGTCATGTTGCTGATTGATCCAAAAAACGGTTCAACAAATTCACGATACAGCAAGAGATAATGGCCGGCTTCCTTGACTCTGTTGGGCACTCAAGGGGACGTACTGTTGCCGGATACCACATTAAGCAAGTTGAAATGCCATGGATTAATAATATGAAAGATAACGATGGTGGTGTGTATCTACTGCACCACATGGAAATTTTTTTTGGCTCACAGTACTTGTTGCCCGACCTTATAACACAGGTAATTATATAAATGCCGCCTTCAATAGGAAAAAACGTTTGTTTGTCGTTAGGATGTTATACCGTGACACGCACCTTGTATATGTGATCATGATGCAGCGAGGCGTCAGGATGCGGCTTAGGGCTGAATATTGCGCTAGGATCACCATTAGTGACCTTAACACAGCAAGACATGATCTAGATTAAAAAGTTAACAGATTCACAGAACTCAAATGTTCGGGAATAGTTGATCTAGATCCGTCGGAGGGTGTATAATGGGTGTGAAGTTGTTTTCAAAAACCATATATGATTTTGCGGTACGGGAATCATGATATTTTGTGTAAAAGGATCAGGTGGGTTGCTAAAGGCATTGTGGCAATAGGTCATGGTTTCTGAATTTACCAGGTCACCCCATTAGGTGTATGGAGAATGGGGAGTGTAAATGTAAATAAATTTAGGATGTTCAACGCTGATTACGAAACCAGGTGTTTGGATTTAAACAACCGGGTGATGATTATGCCGGTCGTTCATGGTTTTGTAGTGATGATTAAACATATTCATTATTATTTATGCGTTATTTTGCAAGCTGTAAGCGGAAATAGATGTACCAATGGTAGACGATTGTATACAAATGTAGTTTAGTTCGTAATTTACCAAAGGTAATATAGAAATTTAACATCTAACTGACTGGTTGTACTGGATAGATCAACCAATACTGCTTGTGAATGTCCCAATATTATGTTTCATGCAATCCAGAAGGGGAACGTGAAAAGCAGAAGACATGTATGTCGCCGTACAGGAATTATAAGGTGATAGTGCAATTTGACTTAAAGGTTTCCACCAACATTGGTACCTACATATGGCGTTGCATTATGAGGGATTCGAATGGATGAATCACAGTCCAAACTCGAAAGATCTGGCCTGCACTGTCCGAGAGCGTATATCCTCTTAAACGGTGTAAAATTGGCATCTTGAACAGCAAATTTTCTGCCCGAACTATCAATTGTAGCCCTGGCCGCGATCTGATCAAACGTGTCACCTAATACTTGGTTGAACGAACCTGCATCAGTTTCAGAGACATTCGCCGAGTTTGGGAAGTACACCAGAGGTCCTGTATCCCTGACGGAGAAAAAGGATACATTTGAATAGCGCAACCTACATTTGTCATACCAGCTAAAAACTCTGTTTATGTCCGGACAGAGCCGTAAAGCATCGGAACTTGCTGTCGTCACGCAGGTTTCACAATCGCTGGTTGTAAGATCGCCCCGGCAGAGAAACAGGCCGTAGACGGCGGTGTCGCCACTTCCGGCAGTGTAATTATAGAACCCATTTGGCTGAGAAGCGTTTGAAGTTAGAACAGAAAGGAGAGATTCCAAGTTGTTTCTGAAAATGCTTCCACTTGTACTGTTAACGTCGTACCTTGATTCATTTCCGCACCAGTATGAATCAGGATCAGAGCTGCCGACCTCGAAGCAAACTAATATGCATAGAATGAAGCAACCGAACAACGCTCTGTTTCTGGGAATCATTCTCTTTTCTCAATCTAATCACTCAATTCTGCTACGAATGTTGAGTGAGCTTATGGTTGAGCTGAGCTCGATATTAAGGTGAATTAGGGCGCGTTTGAACTGGTAAAGGGTTGACAAATCTGAAAGGAGAAACGTGAAAATATAGACTTTTTTAGTTGTTATTGAGTTTGACAGGAGTTTACTATGAATACTAGTCAAGGAAGGTTAGCTGTGGACCAACCCGACCGGGCAAGGGAGCCAGGGGAATTGGTGGGTGGCGGAACCAAGCAGGGGAAGGCGGATTCCGAAGTTTGCATTTTGATCGGTGACCAAACCAGAAAATACCATATGGTTAATAACTATCATGTAATTGTTGACGTGGTTTTTATTAATACACTCAAATTCAGTCCTGTAACTTTTTTTTTTTTTCCTTTTTTTGTTAAGTTAGCAACTTCCAAATGGGACTAATACTTTTATGTTGAAGGGGAGGAAGCAGGGGATAATTAAGGGATTTAAAACTGTTGTTGTGACACAAGGAAAATTTATTGAATGCAATATACCCTTAAAAATAATGTAGTTCGCCAATAATAAAATAGTAACTAATGAAGTCGCTACAAAAGAATTTCACTCCCGTTGTTGCACATAGAATACCTACAGATAAACCTCACATCCCAACCACATCGTCTGTGCTGCACTCACCAAAGAACCACAGTGACAAAGACAACTAAAATGAAGGGGAGGCAGATTATGGCTCCTGGAAAACTGATGACCAAAACAATTTTGGGGACGAAGAAGGAAATTACATAAACTTATTTTGAACATCGACTTCGAAAACAACCTAAAGTAGATTATAGAAAATTTAACAAAATGTAAACCATATTGGTGTTTTTTTTTTTCTGCAATTAATAAAATGGGTTCCCACGCTTAACTTTAAAAAAACTAGAATTTACTTTTATTTCTACCCCCTTTCATGTTTATCACCCTTTCCAAAAATAGCATTTTTCCTCTTATTGTGTCTAACTTCACCATCCTACTTAGTACAAAAAAATAAAATAATTATATTAAAATTATGTAGAATGCCAATGAATAGCATTGGTGAAAAAATTAATTTAAAAAAGAATATTAACATTGAGTTATTAAGATGTGTAACACATAGTGTAACAGGAAAGTGTAACAGGAGATCCTGAGCCTTTTTTTAGGCCAAAAGGGAATAAGTATATTAAAGGCATTGAAAATTGTACAGCAACGGCAAACGGCAGAGCATTCACCCCCTTAAATTGTTTAATTTTTTTTCCTTAACTTAAAAAATCATTTCAAAATGATCATGAGCCTAAATTCTTATGATATTTAAGTTAATTTCGTGATGTAATCTCGCCTGTGAGGGTTTGATCACAAAGCGAAAGCCGAACGTTCTAAGGGTTGCTAGGATAGTTTTGATGAAGTCTCGACCCGCCGACAATGGGCAAACGGAACCTTGGTATAGATGACCGCGACCCACGAGTGTACAATGTTGAGAGTCTCGGTACAAGCACGCCACGAACAACTCACCAAAAGATTGTTCGATAAGTGTTCAACCTCACAAGACGAAGTTTTGATAAGTTCTAAAGTTCAAAGAAAAACTAAGAGTTTTAGAAAAACTCACAAAAACGTTTCAATTCATCCAAGTCTTCTCCTCAAATGATTACATAGATAACCTTTTTATACAAGATGAAATGGACTAAAAACTAAATACAAATAATACTTAAATTAATTAAACAAGCCTCTCGAATTTCCTTGACCCTTGATTTGCTTTGGCTTGAATTTCATCTATTCTTGAAGCCATCTCTTAGCTGAATTCAGTGCTTAATTGTGATTCAAAATTCTTTCAACCAAGCAATTCAGCTCAAAAATGCATGTAGATCGAATCAATAGTGTTGGTGGGTCTCTTGAACTGCTCCTTCAGCAGCTAATCAACTTCAAGTAAATCCAAAATCTCAAAATTAAGCTCCAATTTGCCGGAATTTAGTCAAAGAAAATGACTAAATTATCATCCAAAAATCTGTTCAAATATTGTCCATAAGACCCTAGGTCGGATTGCATCATTTCGGCTAATACGTGATTTGTTTCTAGTTAACAAAGCTGTTTAATCTTCATTTTCCCATTTATTGTCCTTATTAATGTGCATGAGCCTTATGTGTTAGTTGAAAGTTGCTTAAATATTATCAGAATTTGGTACGAAACCATTTTGGAACAATTTCTATAATTAAAGGACGAAAATAAAACAATTTCTAGTTAAAGGATAAAAGAGAGACAATGTTCCATATTACTGGACTAATAGAGTGATTTAACATTTTTTAAATGTATTTTGTAAACTTGTTTTAGAAATATTAATTTTTAAATGTAAAAAAGTGTATTAAGATATATCACGATGACAAAAATATTAAGAAATATGAAATTTTCAATGTCGTATTATAAAAAATATGGTAATGACTTTATCCCCATTAAATTGCAGACTTTAACAATTGCGTGACTTTTGAAAATGCATCGAGAAAAAACTATTTCATATGAAATACTTGAGGAAGACTGGAACTTGCTCCAATAAATATATATATATATATATATATATATATATAAACAGGGGACCCCTCAAAATATTTTTTTATTTTTATTTTTAACAATAAAACGATTATAAAATCTAACTATACATTATCTTTGAAGATGGATCGATGGTAAAATTTGGGTTTGGTTTGTTTTAGGAGTGAAACAAGAAAAATAAAAAAAGTGTCCAGACAACAAATTTATAAAACCTTTTTTTATTAAAGAAGTGTTCTTAAAGTACAAATTTATAATTGAAAAAAAAAGAGAGAGATTTTTTTTAATTTTTAAAAATAGAGAATTTTTTTGTAATAATTTTTAAAGTATTGGGGGAAAAAAATGTACAGTAACTATTTTGACTTATTGATATTGTCTCATTTTGTATTGTCTCTCTGCAAATCTGCAATACTCTTGAGATTTTTTATTTTTTATTTTTTTTATCCTTAAATTTTCAAGAATCGAACTCATGATATCGGAAAGATCCTTCCTTTACCACCATCCCAACCCTCCCCTTACTTATGAGATCTTTTGTCTACTGTTGTTTTGTCTTCACTGTCTATTTTCTCATAACCGGTTATTGAACCTTATTATATGATTTATGGATCCCACTATACTATAATAGGGTAGACATGACAATAGAAGATAGAATATTAGTCTCCGATAAATGAATGAGCCAGATCATGTTTTTCCACAGTGATCCACAAAGCCAACAAATTAAAAATCAAACAGAAACCATCAACACTGATACTGTGCATTGAGGCCCTATTTTTCACCACTGTTTCATCTGGGATAAGGTTCAGTGACAGAGGCTTCATTTCTAGAGGAATTTTGCAGTAATGATCTGGTTGGAGATGATGATTCATCTCTAGGCAAGCTCCTAGTTCCACTCTGGATGAAATATGCAGGCGGATTCGGGGCCGAAAGCGTAATAGAATAAGTATTCAGCATCAGAACTACTGAAGCCATGGTTGGCCTTTGTTCCACATCTTCCTGAACACAAAGCAACCCAATCTGAATACACCGAATCACTTCATTTCTCGCATAAGAATCGCCAATGCTCGGATCTACCAATGCTAATGGTGCTTCGTCCCTCCACCTTTTCCAAGACTAAAACAAAATCAATGGTTTAAGCTAGATGTTACTGTCAGTTAAAGAAAATCTCTACATTTTGTTTTATTTTTGGGAGAAGAACTTACATAAGTTAGAAGGTCATCAGAAGAATTCGACTGCGTGAAGCTACTGTTCTTCTTGCCACTTATGATCTCCAGAACTAAAACACCAAAGCTAAAGACATCTGACTTCACCGAGAGCAGGCCATGGTAAGCATACTCTGGAGCCATGTAACCACTTCAAAAATAAAACAAAACAACCATTGCCATTATATATATTATTCATGAAGAAGGAAAAATATCGATAGAAAGGTATTTCAACTTACAATGTGCCAGCAATTCTATTTGTGTTTCCTTCAGATTGATCAGTTTCAAAAAGCCTGGCCAAGCCAAAATCTGCAATTTTTGCATTCATGTTTTGGTCTAGTAGCACATTGCTTGCTTTAAGATCGCGATGTATAATTTTAAGGCGAGAATCTTCGTGAAGATAGAGGAGTCCTCTTGCTATTCCTCCTATGATGTTGTAACGTGTTTGCCAGTCTAACAACTCTTGCTTCTCTCTGTCTACACAATATGACGCAAAATTATTGAAGATATCCCCATTTAGTTAGTTAATCAAGGCGATCAAGCCTAAATGAAGAGTTTCAAAATTTTTTTTTCCTATCAATGTAATGAAGCATACCAAAAAGAAAGAAGTCAAGGCTTCTGTTGGTTACAAATTCATAGATGAGGATTTTTTCTTCTCCTTCCAAGCAATATCCCAATAGCCGAACCAGATTCCGGTGCTGGAGCTTGGCAACTAATGCAATTTCATTGATGAACTGTTGGGAACCTTGCGCTGAGCTTCTAGACAACCTCTTGAGAGCTACTAATTGCCCATCTGGAAGTGTACCCTAACATTATAAGTAGTGGATCAATGAGAAAACTTGTATATCTTGACCTTAATTTGACATTAAAGAAATTGTGCATACTTAAAATATACCTTATATACAGTGCCAAATCCACCTTTACCAATCTTGTTCTCAACAGCAAAGTTGTTTGTATAAGCTTGAACTTGACTAAAGCTACACCGAAAAGATTCCGAATCAGTTGAGATACTGCTTACACCTGCAATTGGAATAGCAATTACATTGTGAAATTAGTCTTTGGATTATCAGGTGAGAAAGATTAATAAATGCTTTCTCATTCTTCAACTGACCTTTCATTTCTGCTACCACGTTATGTGTGTTTGTTTTCTTGGCCCTCCTTCTCTTTGCTATGCAGAAGAGTAGCACAACAAAAACAAGAATCCCAACAATGGTTGAGATAACAATCGCTACAACTGTTCCCGCAGAGGTTCCCCCATTACCTACATATAAAAAATCTTTCAGATTATACTACTTCCCCTGCTACATTATAACTCATAAACAGTTGTACAACTAAACTCTTGTAATGGAAGAGAAAGAGTATTAAACAAACTATGTGGGCTTACCTTGATTGGTTAGAGGGCCGGGACCCGGAACAAAGTTGTTTGCCGTTGCCAGACCCGGAGCAGAGTTGTTTGCCGGGGCCGGACCCGGAGGAGGAGGAGAAGAGGCTGGAACTCGATAAAATGGAGTTGTCTGGTACCTAATGTAACAGCTGGGGATAAAAACAGTACCTCCCCCACGATTACTACAGCATTTGGGAAGAATCGTAATAGCCGTACTAACACATGATTCACAGTCCAAACTCGAAAGATCTGGCGTGCACTGTCCGAGAGCATATATTCTCTCAAACGGTGTAAAATTGGCCTCTTTCACAGCAAATTTTCTGCCCGAAAGATCATTCGCAGCTCGGGCAGCGATCTGATTAAACGTGTCACCTAACATCTGGTTGAACGAATTCGTATCAGAGACTTTCCCTAGGATACGATAGTACGACCAAAAGCTCGTATCCAGTACAGAGAAAATGGATGCATTTGAATAGCGCAACATACAATTGTCGTACCAGCTAATAACGCTGTTTTTGTCCGGGCAGAGGCGTAAAGCATCGGAACTTGCTGTCGTCACGCAGTCTTGACAATCGCTGGTTGTAACATCTCCCCGGCAGAGAAACAGGCCGTAGACGGCGGTGTCGTCGCTTCCGGCGGTGTAATTGTAGAACCCATTTGGCTGAGAATTAGCGTTTGAAGTCAGAGCTGAAAGGAGAGAATCCAAGTTGTTTCTGTAAATCCTTCCACTTGTACTGTTAACGTTGTACCTTGATTCATTTTTGCAATAATAAAAATCAGGATCAGAGCTGCCGACTTCGAAGCAAACTAATATGCATAGAATCAAGCAACCGAACAAGCCTAGATTTCTGGGTTTCATGCTTAACTCCTATCAAAAATCTAATTTTAGAGCTATGGATCTTCAAATTTGATAATTAGTCATTCATTTAACTTATGGTATAGCTGGGAATTAGTGTTAATTACGCGTTTGAACACCAACGTCATAGAGCTTGACGGGAGCGACCAATGATTACTAGTCAAGGAGGAGGATAGTTGTTGACCAAGTCAACCGGGAGACTAGCTCCTTCGTCCATTTTTCCTTTGTCTAGTCTTGCCCAATGAGATCAAAATAGTGTTACTTTGGCCGTCATTCATATTTGAACAAAAGTGAATATGAATGAATGACTAAATAACGTTACTTTTGCTCTCGGATGAAATTATAAGACAAATAAAAATGGACACAAAATTCGAACTCGTCAATCGGGAATCGAGGATGGACAAAATTTTCCAATCCCATTAGGAACCTAGTGGCGTGTGGCGCCCTACTTATTGGGAATCCCATTGATGTTTTCTAATGGGTACTAGTGGAAGTGGGAGGAAAAATATTTGGAAAGGGTCTTTTACGTGTTCTTATAAATCCTATTATATGATAAATCCCGTTAATTCTTGGTAGCTTTTTTGGAACTTCAAACCTTAATTATTTGCTTGCAATAAGTTTTGAAGAATAACGAAGACTAAATGCACGAAAGCAAGTAATTTTTGGGATGAAAATTCATATTATCTAATCATTTAAACTATTATAATCTTTAAAAGGTAATCTAAGATTAATTTATTGAATGAATTCATTGATTACCAAATATGATATGCCCAAATTCTCATTCTTATTCTCTTGAGCAAAACGAACACTTAATTAATCACCATACAACCAGTTACGATTTTTCATAACAATAATAAATGACATGTACAAAAAAATTGTGTGTCGTTGTAAAAAATTTGATCAGTCGAAAAGAAAATAAAAATATAATAGAGAATTAAAGAAAAAGAAAAACTTTGATGGAATAGAAGAGGTGGCTAGAGAGCAGCGAAGGCATAATTTAATCGTATAGAGTACTCGGGAAAATTCCTCTACTAAGTCTCACTAAAAGATTAGAAAAATTAAACAATTAATTAACTTGAGTCAAGTAAATTACCTTATTAAGGGAAAGATAAAAAGTCACAGGTGGCTAAAAAGAGGGACGCAGCCCTAGATATTATTTTTTAAAATCACAGGTCAGCGGTATATGCAAATTGGAATTTGTCAAAGTATATTAGCTTGTTGCTCAAGTACTTCACATGCATGCATTCTTCAATTAGATTTAATCAACTCCTTCATGAGCACTTTGGATTGGACTTTGGGCCTCTCTCTTAATGAAATACAAATGGGCTTAATGACTGGGCTTGATTAAATTAAACCCAGCCTTTTAACCTATAAATAACTCCAGCTCACAAAACACTCAAATATGCCAAAGACATGAATCGGTTAGAAATAGTTCTCCAGCCCATAAAACACAACAGCATTTGGAGAATTATTCCAGTATCGCTGCCATGATCTCAAATAATTACGAGGGGTAATTAGGTAATATTAAAATTGTAGAGTTGACAGTATATATACCAACTTTAATCCTTAGAGTGAACTCATTATGTTGATTATTGTCTGATTTTTTCATCTAAAATTTCTTCCTTTCTTCTCTCAATTTCTTCTATTTTTCATTCCTTACAATTATTTCTGGTTCTTTACTCTTCTGTATTAATTTAGGCTTAAAGGCTTGACAACCGCTCACGAGCTACTATTCCAATGCACCCGTTTGGGTCAGAAAAGAGAAAACAATAAAACTAAAGAACTAAAGAAAAGCTAATTCCTTCTTTGAATGTTGTTGCTGCTTGATCCAATGGCTTTGGGAGCTGCTTGAATGTTGTGCCTTTGATCTTTTGTTCATCATTAAGGCTCTGTTTGATTCCCATGGAATTGGTCCAATTCCAATTATATTGTTTGTTTGGAAAGTTTTCCAAAATTAAATATTAGAATTCCAATTCTATTTGGGGTGAATTCCATGATATGAATTCTTTAGTTGGACCAAAGATTTCCAATTCCAATTCCTTTAGAATTCTAAAAATTCGCGGGTCAAAGGCGGGCTAAATGATTAGTTTTCGGGTTATAACGTGAAATGAATTTTTCCCTGTTCTTCTTCTTTGACTCGATACCCACAAACGTCTCTCCTCTCTCTTCTCTATCGCAGATCTCCAGTGGCGATGGCAGTGAAGATCGATGACGGTTTCAGCGGCGGTGAAGATCGATGGCGGTTACGGCGGAAAATATTTTGTTGTCTCCTCGTCTATATATTCTTTGGAGTACCCACATGAGCCACAATACGTGATTAGTTTCAGACCCCATCAAAATTAAATGGTGAGCAATTAGTCTCAATTGACAGATTTTTTGTGATGTTAAAATAGCTACAATTTTTATTTGGTGTTTCTTTTAGTTGCAGAATTAGGAAGTTGATCCCTTTTCCCACATTAATTTCTAAGCTAGCAAAAAGTCTTACCTCATGTTACCATCAGGTTGATCCAAAAATGTTCTGGGATTTTCGGGTATGTATTTGACTTCAATTTTTCCTTTGACGGTTGTGTTCTGAGTTCTTGAAATTTTGATATCTTAGTTATGCATTATTTTCTATTGAAATATACAAGAAAGAAAGATATACGAGACAAGAACTGACAGAAAGTTAGGTGGTTACGGGAGATCATTTGCTGGTTATAATCATAGAATCTTACAAAAACAAGGCATGTTTACATGTGATTAGATTGCATGATTGATTCCTTTTTTTCCCTACTTGAAGTACCTCTTAATTTGCAAAAAACTAGAAGTTCCTGTTTCTGCAATTTTGTACAAGTATCTTCAAGTTGATGCTAATGTGTTTTGTTGGAGCTGTAAAGCTGCCATTTATTCACGATGGATGAGGATTTGGCTTTGGAGGTTGTTTTCTTGAACTTGGTTTTACAATAAAATCATTAGCAGCAGACAGGGTTAAGCATTATTTGATTCCTTTTGTGTTCAAGCCATGGTTAAGAAATTGGAAGAAACCAAAGCACCAGAAACCCTGACATTATAATGCAAAAGAATTTCATACATGTGCCGCCATTTCCTGCATATCCCCTAATTAGTACTTACATTCTGGAAATGTGCCATGTTTGTTAAATGGCAAATCAGGGGCAGAAATAATTAGTGAGATTAGCACGCTTCATATCAACATGAATAACTAAGGAAGATACATATTTGTTTAAAATGGCCTAATACTAGATGTGTATAAATTGAAACAAAATTTGGGCTCAAGTGATTAGATTCCTCAAGCAGTCTGGCTTAAGAAGTGGCATATTTTTAAATGTGTTCATAAATGGCATATTTTCTTACACCCACATTCTGGATTCTGACCGGTATATTCTTCGGAAATCTTAAGCTTTAGAATCAGATGAATAAGTTTTTAGGTTCCTCGATGTTGTACTATAAACATAGTCGTGTACTTTGGTTTAAGTTGGCATCTATGTCAATTACTTTTGTACAGAAAAAGTTCAGCTTGAAGTATGTGGAAATGGCATCCTAACTGCAGAATTTGTTTTGGTTTCATTAGATGTGGGATTCTTGAGTAATGAGGAAGTACTCTAAGATTAAGAAAGTTCACTTCAGTTCCAGACTTTGAATTTGTTGGCCTTACTTTCTCTTTACATTTGTATGTCACGTGAGTGTGGTAATCACATCTTTCTTTCCTTAACTTTTTCTCAGTCTTGTTAGTCATGATTTTCTTTTCTTTTGGCTTTTGAATTTGATGCTCTTGAGTCTCAAATATTGATGATGGTTGGTGGATACTGTTTTGTCTTCTATTATGATATGTCAATAGTAGCAGCAGTTCTAAACAATGTTTGAACATTTTTGGTTTACTAAACAATGTTGATCGGTGGCTGTACCTCTAGGCTTCTTAAGCTGCATGAAGCTTAACAGCAGGTAAACCTGCACTATCGGCCCTAAATTTTGCAGCTATACTTCTGTGCTTAAGTGATTTTTAGGCTCTGTTTGTTGTTTGCTCGCTGCTATATGTGATTTGGGCTGTTGCATTTTTTTTACTGTAGAACTACTATATATCAGAGTATGAGGAATGAGGTTTGGTCACTTGTTTGATTTTGATGGAAATATGCATGTGGGGGAAGGCAAAAATGAAGAGATATTCAATGAAGATTGAGTCTTTGGAAAAAATGAAGATTGAAAAAGAGGGATAGACTAGGTTGCTAGCTTTTACCTGCTCAGCATGGATATGTTTGTGAAGGAGGAGACTTTATTAAATGGGCAGGGGAGGGATTAATGGTGACAAAGTTTCAGTGGCAAAGCTAGGGTAATGTACGATGGAATAAGAATATTTAATTTTTTAAAATCAAGTCCTAGTTTAATTTATCCTTATATTTGTCCTTATTTTTAAAATATTTGGTGGGATCAAAATTAGCTATTTATGTGACTTTTTTTTTATTGTACCAAGAGTATTTTCGAAAAAACGAGGTGGGACAGTTGACCACTAGGCTGATATCTAGCTTCGCTACAGCAAAGTAATGTGTCATTGGGAAAAGCAGAGCAGGGGAGGGAAGAGTCTGATTGTGATGAGTCAAAGAAAGTAGACCACAAGAAGGAATGAAGTGAAAAAGAAGAAGAAAATTTTGTAGTAGAAGGGATGGAAAAAATACATTATCTAAAAAGGTGGGAAAAAAAAAACTTATTCCATTAGTTTTAAAAATATTATGATATTTTAACATATTATTGTAATTATATAGAATTTTATATTTATTCCAATAATTGTATAATATAATTTTATGTATGGTGTGTGAATTTCATTTTTAAACATGATGCAAAAGTTATTAATAACACCAAAAAAAAAAAAAAAGTTATTTTGTAATTACAAATGAATTCTAATTCTACATATAATTTTAAGCATTCAAACAAAAAAATTAGAATTACAATTTTATTTTTTACATAATTCTATTACTTTACCAAACAAAGAAATTCAAGTGAATTTAAAATTCCAATTCCAAAATTTAATTATATAGAATTCCAATTCTAATTCCATTTAACCAAACGGACCCTAATAGCAATCACAGTGAGGCAACAACACTTATTTTTACATAGGATATGAAATCTGTTTCAGCTTTAGCTCCTTTTAATTTTAGAGCATACTTATAGTTCAGCATAATATTTTCATGTATTATGGTTAAAATGATTATGACATCATCTGGTCATATTGAGTCGACCTTTTGACCTTATAAGCTAAGACAGCACTATAACGATGAATGTGAATCATCATTGATTAAGATTGCCAAATTCCAATGTGTCTCTATGTTGTATTATAACAAGATATGATTTATAGAGTCAACATTACATATTATTATATACTTTTATAAAATTAAACTAAATCTCTATTTAAGTTTAGCATATTTGATCCGATAACTGTCAACTCGACCCAACCTGCCCCGCATTTTAACTAGTTGGGCATATGATCAAACAATATATAACTATCAACACTATAAGCTACTTTTGGTATATAATCAAACAATATAACTATCAACACTGATACAGTACTGTGTATCCATTCCGGCCTTATTTTTCACCTCTGTTTTATCAAGGAAAAGGTTTAGAAGCAGAGCTGGCTTCATTTAGAGAGAAATCTTGGAGCAACGATCTGGTGGTAGAAGATGATTTATCAGAATCTGCAGCAGTAAGTTCAACGGAGAAGCTCGCCGCCGTTCTACTCTGACCAAAATATGCAAGCGGATATGGGTTTAATTGGACAATGTAATAGAATAACTATTCAGCATCAGAACTACGGTAGCCATTGTTGGCCTTCGTTCCACATCTTCCTGAACACAAAGCAAGCCAATCTGAATACATCGAATCACTTCATTTCTGGCGTAAGAATCTCCAATGCTTGGATCTACCAATGCTAGTGGTGTTCCGTCCCTCCACTGTTTCCAAGCCTACAAAATCAATGGTTTCAGCAACAATTATAGTCACTTTAAGTCCAAAAGTTAAGAGAAATTTCTGCATTTTATTTTAGTGCTTGTGAGAAAGAACTCACATAAGTAAGAAGGTCATCTACGCCGTTGGCCAGCAAGTTACTGTTCTTCTTGCCAGTTATGATCTCTAGAACTAAAACACCAAAGCTGTAGACATCTGACTTTACTGAGAGCAGGCCATGGAATGCATACTCAGGGGCCATGTAACCACTGCATAAACAAAACAACAACAGATATTATTTTGGAGAATGCAACGAAAAAATGAAAAAAAAAAAAAAAAAACATAGGGGGAAGATTGTTCAACTTACAATGTGCCAGCAATTCTACTTGTGTTTCCTTCAGATTCATCATTTTCAAAAAGCCTGGCCAAGCCAAAATCTGCAATTTTTGCGTTCATGTTTTGGTCTAGTAGCACATTGCTTGCTTTCAGATCGCGATGTATAATTTTAAAGCGAGAATCTTCATGTAGATAGAGAAGGCCTCTTGCTATTCCTCCTATGCTTTTGTATCGTGTTTGCCAGACCAACAACGCTTGCTTCTCTCTGTCTACACAATATATGATGCAAAATTATTCATCATATCCCCATAAAGTAAGAGTTTCACAGTTTTTCTCCAATCAATGTATTGAAGCTTACCAAAAAGAAAGAAGTCAAGGCCTTTGTTTGGAACGAATTCGTAGATGAGGATCTTTTCTTCTCCTTGCAAGCAATATCCCAATAATCGAACCAGATTCCTGTGCTGAAGCTTGGCAACGAGTGATATTTCATTGATGAACTCTTGGGAACCTTGTGCTGAGCCTCTAGACAACCTTTTCAGAGCTACTAATTGCCCGTTTGGAAGTGTACCCTGAAATTATAACATTATAAGTGGTGGATCAATGAGAAAAGTTGTATATCTTGATCTTTGACATGCAAGAAATTGTCCACTCTTAAAATGTACCTTATATACAGGGCCAAATCCACCTTCACCAATCTTGTTCTCAACAGCAAAGTTGTTTGTATAAGCTTGAACTTGACTAAAGCTACACCGAAAAGATTCAGAATCAGTCGTGATACTGCTTGCACCTGCAACAATTACAGTGACATTGTGAAATTAGTCTTTGGATCATCAGGTAAGAAAGTTTAATAAATACTTTCCCATTCTTCAACTGACCTGGTTTTTCGTCAATCACGTTATGTGCGTTTGTTTTCTTGGCCCTCCTCCTCCTTGCTATGCAGAAGAGTAGCACTACAAAAACAAGAATCCCAACAACGGTTGAGATAACAATCGCTACAATTGTTCCGGCTGAGATTCCCCCATTACCTATATATCAAAAAACCTTTCAGATTATTTTAAAAAAAGTAAATAAAGATTCAATCGAGAAAGACAAATACAACTCCCCTTCCCATTACAATAGTCTAGTTTGGAGTTGTACATTGTGATGCATAAACTGTTGTAGTACCGAACTCTTCTAGTCAAACATAAGAAGTATTAAACAAACGATGAGGGCTTACCTGGACCCGGAGGAGGAGGAGGAGAGGCCGGAACTCGATAAAATGGAGCTATCTCATACCTAATATTACAGCTGGTAATAAGAACTCTACCTCCCTTTCGATTACTACAGCATGTTGGAAGATAGGAAATAGCAGTTCCAAGGCACGATTCACAGTCCAAACTCGAAAGATCTGGCGTGCACTGTCCGAGAGCGTATATCTTCTCAAATGGTGTAAAATTGGCCTCTTGAACAGCAAATTTTCTGCCCGAAAGATCATTCGCAGCCCGGGTCGCAATCTGATTAAACGTGTCACCTAATATCTGGTTGAACGAACTCGTATCAGAGACATTATCTGGGATTCCCCCGTACACCCGAAATCTCATATCCAGCACGGAGAAAAAGGATACATTTGAATACCGCAACTGACAATTGTCGTACCAGCTCATAACCTTGTTTTTGTCCGGGCAGAGGCGTAAAGCATCGGAACTTGCTGTCGCAACGCAGTCTCGACAATCGCTGGTTGTAACATCGCCCCGGCAGAGAAACAGGCCGTAGACGGCGGTGTCGCCGCTTCTGACGGTGTAATTATAGAACCCATTTGGCTGAGAATTAGCGTTTGAAGTCAGAACAGATAGGAGAGAATCCAAGTTCTTTCTGTAAATACTTCCACTTGTACTGTTGACGTCGTACCATGTCTCATTCGGGCAACTTTTCGACACAGGATCACAGCTGCCGACGTCGAAGCAAGCTAATATGTAGAGAATCGAGCAAGCGAACAACGCTATATTTCTCGGGATCATGCTTAACTCCTATCAAAAGTGTAGTTTTAGAGCCACGGATCTTCAATTTTGAAAATTAGTCATTCACTTAACTATTGGTTTAGCTGGGAATTAGTGTTAATTACGCGTTTAAGCTTTGAACAGGCAAAAGATTGACCAAGCTAAGGGTAGCTCATCCCCAACGTTAAATTATTTTAGTGATAATTTAATTAATTAATTGTTGTCAACCAACTGAACCGGGACATGGAGATGATATCAATAAGTCAAAATAGTTACTTGAAATATTCTTTACTGCCAAGAATTTAAACCAGATGGAGTATAGGTGTCCGACAAAGGGTACCATATACTCTTTTTTTTATTTTTTATTTTATTTATTTAGACATTCAGCTTTTTCAATTTTTTTGATAATTTTACTTAGACAATACTTTTTATTTATTTTTTCTATTTACTCCAGATAATATACATAATATATACTTCATCCGTTTCATTATAAGAGTCAACTTTGTCCAATTAACAACTTATTATCAAGCTCAATGTACAACACCTAAAATAGCTAATTTGTAATTATTTATTTCATTTATATCCTTGCTTATTAAGTATGAACTAATTGTGTACCACACATAATTATATTAGTAAAGCTATGAGAAGTAAACAATTTGAATCTAAACTCTCCTATTGAAACAAAAAATATTTATTAAAGTGGGATTTTCTAATGAAACAAAAGAATTATATATTTACATATTTGAACATGCAATACTTATATAACTAAACTCACATGCTATAAATTACACACAATATATTAGAGGCTAAGTGAGATATCATGCTTGTGAGAGTTTGGCACTACAACCCAACCTAAGGAGCAAATATTAGGTAATTAACATGGGGCTCGTAATCATCACATGTGCCGGTGTATGAGCCTCTCACAATCCACCCGCGAACTTGTTTTCTTATCGTATAATCATAAAAATCTCAAACTTCGGGCCGATTCAAGAAGACTGCACATTTTGATCATCATCTTTATCCGACGCTCCTTCCTCTACCCATGGACCATATTTCATCTTGCCATCCTGATCATATCGTTGCAGTCCATTGGGGGGTGTGAGACTGTCGAAGTTATTAAAATATGCGGTCGTTGAGGCATACGTTCCAGAAACTGGGCATCGATTGGTACTGTTCGGGAAGGAGACGGATGAACCAAATGGTTTGAGCTTGGGACTGGGTTAGTACATAATAATTTTATCTATTCATTAATTTTGTCAATTCATAAGATGATTGCACTTTTTGTCTCATTATTCATCCGGTATTTGATACAGGTTGCATTCGTTGGGCTAATATTTTTTTCAAAGTCAATATCCCCCATGTATAATATTGGAGCAAGTTCCAGTCTTCCTCAATTACAGTATTTACATTAAATTAATATATTTTTTTTGGGAAGCATATATAATAAATTTTAAAAAGTCACCCAATTGATAAAGTCTGCAAAAACAACCAATTAACCTTATTATTTTATTTATTTATTTATTATGAATTTGGGGGTCCATTGAGCCTCACCCCCGTTACATTTTCTCAATGTGAGTTTTGAATCCGCGACATGCGAGAAACCAGTTTGTGATACTAATCTTATTATATTTAGCCTTTAGGCCAATGTTTGGAACAAATGGGGGATTAGGTCATTACCATAATAATTTTTTATCCATTCTAATACATCTTTACATTTTTAATACACTTTCGTATATAAAATTTTATATTCTTAAAACATATTTTCAAGAGTACACCTTTCAAATAATGCTCCTCTTTATCTCAACTAGTTTGCTCTCCGGTCTGGATCTGAGTCTTCTGACAACACTATAAGCACTGGCGGTACCAAAACAAAATATGAAGCGAGTACCAGGTAAGAAAAAAAATTTCTTCATCAAATAAACTATATTATAACTGCTAACGTACCAAATTAATAAGTTAATGATAAAATATAAAAAGATACATACTAGTAAAACAATAATTTGTTGAATGCTGAACTACAAGTATTGGGAGCGACAGTAAGACGAAATAACTGTGTTCTACGATCACCCATCTATTATAAAAACTGTAATTTTTTTAAATTTTTAACTGTGGAAAAATTCTCTTCTCGATGTATACTATTATTCACTCATACATAGCTCATTCTATTACCCAATAATTACCCAAACTATTACATAATTACAAATTCATAGTTATTTAATCAATAATCATAATACAGTTCTTTTAATAACTATTATATTATAAATTTAAAACATCATTAAAATTTAAGTACAATTACATATAATTAGCATTAAACAATCAACAATAAAAATACATACACAAAATTATTTGTGTGGGTTTAGAAATTTTCTGACTAATTCTGACTGGGACGGCCCTTTTTTCTGAGACAAGAAAACATAGGGGACTGGGGATTGTCACGATCAGAGGTGATCCTGAAATGAATTAAAGAAAAGAAAGAGAAGGAATTGAGAAAGAGTCAAATTTCAAAGTACTTATAGTTTGGGACGTTTGGGCCATTTTGGTCAAACCCATTAATTTTTATATTTATTATTCCTTAAGCGAAACGGCCCATAGAGGGAAAAAAAAAAAAAAAAACATATACGTTGTGGACTGCCCATCGTCTCTGTCGATCAGCGGAGTGAGCAGTCTGCTAAGTAAATACAGCAGCACGGTGGACTGGGCGGATTATCCTTGGCTACCAGAGTGTCACGGATCGCTAATTTGAATCACCAAAATGAGCGCACCGTGAGGCAAGCAAGGCTACCGCTAGCCAAGCTTCCGCCATTTTCCGCATCTGGGACTCGTTCCCGAAGTACTTGCAATTAAGCCATCCGAATCAATGAAAATAAACAAAGGCAAACTCATAAGCCAAAGCTTGGTTTTCATTAATAAAAGAAGGAAAATTACAAGAAATAGCCAAGAGCTTAAATGGGTGGTGGGAACCCAACTCTTGCTTGCATTACATCAACCCCACCAACAACTAGAAAGGCTAAAAATCAAAAGTTCCCTGAGGGAAGACCAGGGCGTACAAAATGGGTGATCTTGCAAAAGATCACCTGTCTAACTAAAAGTAACATCTCCCCCAATCTTATTAACTATTACAACATAAAGAAATAACACAAATGAATATTTACAAGGTTGGGCGCCGCTAGACTCGGTCGTTGAGGTACTGGGCGCGCAGAGAGGTGGCGGCGCTGGTGCTGCTTCTGGGCGCACTTGCTGGTGGTTGCAGGGCTCGTCGTGGGGCGCGCGGGGCGCCCTGATGCTGGGCGCGGCGCGCGCTGATGCTGGGGTGCTGGCGCGCGCTGAGGCTGGGCGCTGGCGCGCGCTGATGCTGAGGCGCTGGCGCGCGCTGAGGCTGGGCGCTGGTGCGCGCTGAGGCTGGGAGTGGGGCGCGCCCGCTGAGGCACTAGAGTGGGCGCGCGCGCTGACGCTGGGGCGTGGCGCGCGCGCTGATGCTGGTGCGTCTGCTGGGGTTTGGGCGCGCTAAGGCTGTGGCGTGGGCGCGCGCTCAGGCGATGTTGTGCTGCACCATGTGTTTGGGGCACCCAGTGCTGTCTGACATATGATGCGACGCGTTGTGCGACGCGTCGTGCGATTCCGCTCCGTCGGATGTCAGCTTTAAGCATGAGCTGCAACATGTCATTTTATGCTCATGGGGCATCGATGTGGTTGCGGGGTAAGCACGGGAGGTGCGCCCCGTAACACAGAGGAAGGCGGAGCGGTGGCATCGGCTGGCTTCACTGTAGGACCGCCAATAACAAGGATGAAGGTGGATCATCATTGATGAAGATTTCCAAATTCCGATGTGTCCGGATGTTATATTATAACAAGATATAATTTCTAGAGCCAACACTACACTATACATTGGCAAATTTTACCCGTGACTTGTGAATTCGATGCAACCCTGCCCGTCAAAGTGACTAGTTGGGTACATAATCAAACAATATAAACTATAAACAGTGATACAGTACTGTACATGCATGCATTCCGGCCTTAGACACTGATATCTTGGAGCAAGGATCTGGTGGTAGAAGATGATTTATCAGAATCTGCCGCAGTATGATCAACGGAGAAGCTCGCCGCCGTTCTACTCCGACCAAAATATGCAGGAGGATTTGGGTTGGACAGTGTAATAGAATAACTATTCAGCATCAGAACTACTGTAGCCATGGTTGGCCTTCGTTCCACATCTTCCTGAACACAAAGCAGCCCAATCTGAACACACCGAATTACTTCAGTTCTGTCGTAAGAATCTCCGATGCTTGGATCTACCAATGCTAATGGTGTTCCGTCCCTCCACTGTTTCCAGGTCTACAGAATCAAGCAACACTTTATTGTCAGTTTTAAGTCTAAAAGTTTAAGGAAATTTCTGCATTTTATTTTAGTTTTGTGAGAAGAAACTCACATAAGTAAGAAGGTCATCGGCACCGTTGGCCGGTAAGCTACTGTTCTTCTTGCCACTTATGATCTCCAAAACTAAAACACCAAAGCTGTAGACATCTGATTTGACTGAGAGAAGGCCGTGAAATGCATACTCAGGAGCCATGTAACCACTTCAAAAACAAAACAACTATTACTATTTGCAGAATGCAAAGAAAAAATACGTAAGTACAAGAAAGATTGTTAAACTTACAATGTGCCAGCAATTCTACTTGTGTTTCCTTAAGATTGATCATTTTCAAAAAGCCTTGCCAAGCCAAAATCTGCAATTTTCGCGTTCATTTTTTGGTCTAGTAGCACATTGCTTGCTTTCAGATCGCGATGTATAATTTTAAAACGAGAATCTTCATGTAGATAGAGAAGTCCTCTTGCTATTCCTCCTATGATCTTGTAACGCGTTATCCAGTCCAACAACGCTTGCTTCTCTCTGTCTACACAATATATGACACGTTAATCAAGGTGATCAAGCGAAAATGACAAATTTCATCTTCTTTTTTTTTTCCCTCCAATCAAAGTATGGAAGCTTACCGAAAAGAAAGAAGTCAAGGCTTTTGTTAGTGACAAACTCATAGATGAGGATCTTTTCTTCTCCTTCCAAGCAATATCCCAATAGTCGAACTAGATTCCTGTGCTGAAGCTTGGCAACAAGTGCGATTTCATTGATGAACTCTTGGGAGCCTTGTGCGGAGCCTCTGGACAACCTTTTCAGAGCTACTAATTGCCCATTTGGAAGTGTACCCTGACATTATAAGTAAAAATCAATGCTAAAAGTGGTAAAAATGCTATTTGATTGCATATGTATCTTGATCATTGACATTCAAGAAATTGTCCATACTTAAAAAGTACATTATATACAGGGCCAAATCCACCTTCACCAATCCTGTTCTCAACAGCAAAGTTGTTTGTATATGCTTCAACTTGACTAAAGTTACACCGAAACAACTCAGAATCAGTTGAGATACTGCTTATACCTGCAATTACAATAACATTGTTAAATTAGCCTTTGGATAAGGTGAAACTAGTCATCAACTGCTTTCACCTTTGATGCCAAGTTACCTGTCGTTTCGTCAATCACGTAATGTGCGTTTCTTTTCTGGGCCCTCCTCTTTTTTATGCTGAAGAGAAGCACCACAGAAACAAGAATGGCAACAATGGTTGAGATAACAATGGCTACAATTATTCCGACAGAGATTCCCCCGTTACCTACATATCCAAAATTGTTGCAGATCATTAAACAAATAAGTAAATAAAGATTCAATCGAGAAAGAAAAAATACTACTCCCCTGTCCTACTAGAAGAGTATGGTTTGGAGGTGTATATTGTGATTCATAAACAGATGTATTACTGGACTCTTTTAGTAGAATGGAAAGAGTATTAAACAAAGGATGTGGGGTTACCTTGATTGCTTGCAGGTCCCGGACCCGGAGGAGGAGGAGAGGCTGGAACTCGATAAAATGGAGTTATGTCGTACCTAATCTCACAGCTGGACAGGGGGATAAGAACTCTACTAGACTGATGCTTACTACAACATGTGGGAAGAAACGAAATGGCATTTCTGAGGCATGATTCACAGTTTAATCTCGAAAGATCTGGCGTGCACTGTCCGAGAGCGTATATCCTCTTAAACGGTGTAAAATTGGCATCTTGAACAGAAAATTTTCTGCCCGAAATATCATTCGCAGCCCTGGTCGCGATCTGATTAAACGTGTCACCTAATACTTGGTTGAACGAACCCGCATCAGTATCAGAGACATTGACAGGGGGTGTCACGTACACATGGAGTCCTGTATCCAGAACGGAGAAAAAGGATACATTTGAATAGCGCAACATACATGTGTCATACCAGCTAAAAACCTTGTTAATGTCCGGGCAGAGGAGTAAGGCATCGGAAATTGCTGTCGTCACGCAGTCTTGACAATCGCTGGTTGTAAGATCGCCCCGGCAGAGAAACAGGCCGTAGACGGCAGTGTCGCCGCTTCCGGAAGTGTAATTATAGAACCCATTTGGCTGAGAACTGGCGTTTGAAGTCAGAACAGAAAGGAGAGAATCCAAGTTGTTTCTGTAAAATCTTCCACTTGTACTGTTCACGTCGTACCTTGATTCATTTCCGCAGTAATATGACACGGGATCACAGCTGCCGACGTCGAAGCAAACTAAAATGTGGAGAATGAAGCAACCGAACAACACTGTCTTTCTTGCAATCATTCTAATTCTACTACGTACGAATGTACAGTTTTGATGCTCGACAAATTGTTGAGTAATTCATAGAACTTATGGTTGAGCTGAGCTGAGCTCGGAATTAAGGTGAATTACTGCGCGTTTGAACAGGTTAAAAGTTTGACCATTCCAAAAGTAGAGGTCATCATCTCCAACACTAAAATATAGATTTTAGTAATGAAGAGACAGGAGAACTAGTCAAAAGGTAGTCAAAGATCATGTATAGTTAGATTTTATGATCTTTTTATTGTCAAAGAATAAGAATAAAACAATATATTGGGGAAAAGTGATGCACAATAAATATATATATAGACACGTATATTACGTATATTATATTGGAGCAAGTTCCAGTCTTTCTCATGCATTTCATAATAATATTCTTTTTTTGCGAACCATCCTCATGCATTTTAAAAGGTCACGCAATTGATAAAGTCTGCAAAACAACCTACCTAACTGATTTTAGCCTTTAGGCGAACGTTTAAAATATGATATCAAAATTTTTATATTTTATAATAATTTTTTTTCATTAATATACATCTTTTCACTTCTTAATACACTTTTTACAAGTAAGAACTCGTATTTTTAATAAATTTTCTCAAAACACGTATATTTTAAAAATGTTAAATCACTCTATTAGTTTTTTAACTTGGAAACATTCTCTTCCTTTGATCATTCAACTTAAAATTAATTATTTCGTTTTCGTCCCATAATTTAATTTTTTTTTAAAAAATAGTCTCATACTAAATTCGGACAATCTTTTAGATATTTTCAATTAGCATGTGAGATTTATACACGCCAAGGACAACAAATAAAAAAAAATTTAAATAACTTTGTTCATCTTTTAATTTAACTTGTAACAATTCACGAAAAATGTATATAGTTACGTGACCAGATTTTATGGTTGAGAAATGATCATCTTCATTTTCTCACTATTAAGTGAGATTAAAAAAAAAAAAAAAAAAACTACTGAAATAGGGAATTTGGAGTCTTTGAGTCGACTGTTTCTAAAGACAAAGGGTACCTCATTCTAGAATCGTTGACTTTTTCTTTCTGTTGGCACGTGTACGTTCAAGATCATATTTCTACCTTTTAGGTCAACGTGTTACGTGTACTTGACCTGATTTGGCCTCTTCTCATTTGCGAGGCGTTTTGAATATCTTACCTCGCTATAGGGACTTGGCTATGATATAATATATGAGAATATCACATTCAATTTTAAATAAAATTTTTAATTTCCATTCATTTTGTCTATACATATATTGTTTGTGGTCACTTTTGGACATAATTAAAAGTAAAATTCATTACGTTTGATATACATGAAAGGATACATGCCAAATCCCCAACCACAAACAAAAGGTGGCTTCAACCAAAAGATTAATAATAATAATAAATATATTTTCAAACAGAACAAAACTGGCTATGGTAAAGGTTCGAGGATTAACCAGGTCTCCGTCCAACTGGTAGTTTTGTTGAGAAGCTCCCTGTTCCACTCCGACCAAAAATGCTGGTGGATTCGGGGTTGAAAGCGTAATAGAGTAACTATTCAGCATAAGAACTACAGAAGCCATGGTTGGCCTTCGTTCCACATCTTCTTGGACACATAGCAACCCTATCTGAATGCACTTCATCACTTCATTTCTGGCATGGGCCTCTCCAATGCTTGGATCTACTAATGCTAATGGTGTCTCGACCCTCCATCGCTTCCAAGACTACAGAATCAATCGTTTCAACATTCTCGATCTATTGTCAGGTCAAGTCTAAATTTAAGTTGTCGTAACTACTTATGAGTCACATGACATAATTTAAAACATGACTCTTTGTATGAGACGGTGGGAATATATATATATTTAAGAAAATTTCTACGTTTTGTTTTACTTTTGTGAGAAAAACTCACGTAAGTTGGGAGGTAATTGGCACCGTTGGCCTGTAAGCCACTGCTCTTCTTGTCACTTATGATCTCCAGAACTAAAACACCAAAGCTATAGGCATCTGCCTTCACCGAGAGCAAGCCACGGAATGCATACTCAGGAGCCATGTAACCACTTCATAAAAAACAAAGCAAAACAACCATTTTACTATTACTATTAATCATTCATGAACTAGAACTAATTGGAGAATGCGTGCACACAGAGACTTTTCAACTTACAATGTTCCAGCAATGTTACTTGTGCTTCCTTCAGATTGATTATTTTCAAAAAGCCTAGCCAAGCCAAAATCTACAATTTTCGGGTTCATATTTTGGTTAAGTAGCACATTGCTAGTTTTCAGATCACGATGTATAATTTTAAGGCGAGAATCTTCGTGAAGATAGAGAAGCCCTCTGCTATTCCTCCTATGATCTTGTAACGTGTTTCCCAGTCCAACAACGGTTGCTTCTCTGTGTCTACATATAGTATGATGCAAAAATATTGATATTTGTCCCCAGTTTGTTAATCAAGAAGTTCATCAATCAATGTAATGAAGCGTACCAAAAAGAAAGAAGTCAAGGTTTTTGTTAGGTACAAATTCATAGATGAGTATCTTTTCTTCTCCTTCCAAACAATATCCCAGGAAGTCGAACCAGATTCCTGTGCTGAAGCGTTGCAACAAGTGCAATTTCATTAATGAACTCTTGTGCGCCTTGTGCCGAGCTTCTAAAGAACCTTTTCACAGCTACTATTTCCCCATTTGGCAGTGTACCCTGACATTATAAGTAAAATCAGTGCTAAAAGTTTTAAAAAGATTTGATCTATGACGTTCTGGAAATTGTACCTTAAATACAGGGCCAAATCCACCTTCACCAAGCCTCTTTTCATTGGCAAAGTTGTTTGTATAAGCTTGAACTCCACTGAACTTACGCCGCAACGATTCAGCAGCTGTTGCGATAGTACTGCTTGCACCAGTTGTTTCGCGTATCGCGCTATGTATCTTTCTTTTCTTTAGCCTCCTCGCTCTCGCTATGCAGAATACGAGCAAAATGGCTACAAAGGTTGAAATAGCTATGACTGCTAGTGTCCCGGCAGAGATTCCCCCATTATCTGCAGTACAGATCCAAAAATATTGCAGATTTTGAAAAATAAATAATAAATAACTTGCATTAAGAAAAAGATATTCATTCAACCTAGGGGTGATACATATCGAACCTAGTTTTGAAGTGTTGAAACTCTGTTCATTTATTAACGGAGGCTAAAAATCTTATTGTGCCAATTTACATTTAATATTGACTGAACATTCGTGTTCGTTCTTAACCCTATTTCAACCTCATTAAATATTGAGTGAGAAATGCTTACCTCGATTGGTTAATTCAGACCCAGGCGGAGGAGTTCTGGCTAGAACTTGGTAAAATGCATGTGTCTCGTACCTAATATTGCAGCATGTTGGCAGATTCGAAATACCAATTATAAGGCAAGTTCCACATTCCGACTCGAAAGATCAGGAGTGCACTGACCATGAGTGAAAATCCTCTGAAATGATGTAAAATTGGCTACTTGAACCGCAAATGTTTTGCCTGAACGATCATCATTGGAAGCTCTCGTCGCTATTTGATTGAAAGTGTCGCCTAAAACCTTGTTAAACGAGGATTTCTCAGTGACTTTTTCCAGGTTCCATAAAGTCACCCAAAAGCTTGTTTCCGCCCTGGAGAAAATGGATTGATTTGAATACCGCAACATACAGTCGTCGTACCAGCTAATAACGCTGTTTTTGTCGGGGCAAAGGCGTAAAACATCGGACAGGGCTGTCGTCAAACAGGTTCGACAGTCGCTGGTTGTAACATCGCCCCAGCAGAGAAACAGGCCATAGACAGCGGTGTCGTTGCTTCTTATAGAACCCATTAGGCTAAGAAGAGTTTGAAGTCAGAACAGAAAGGAGAGAATCCAAGTTGTTTCTGTAAATCCTTCCACTCGTAGTATTTGTGTTGTAAAATGTATTGTTTGGGCAATCATATGACAAACGATCACAGTTGCCGACGTCGAAGCAAATTAATACGCATCGAACCCAGCAAGCAAAGAACGCTAAATTTCTGGGGATCATTCTATAACTCCTGAATTGAGAAATTCTACTATAATCGAAGGGAATAAAGTGTATCAAAAGGCTACTTAATTTAGAGAAATTGAAGTCACCCATTCAACTTGTGGTTCAGCTGCGTTTGGACCGACAGAAGATAGACCAATCTAAAAGCGTCCGTCATCTCCAACTGTCAAATTTAATATATGGACTTTAGTAATGACGCTAATAGCCACTTAGAGCTTGGGCGAGACTAGTATTTGACCTGGGAAGTCCTCGTGTTGTACCCTGTAAAAAAAATTAAAAAATGCACCTTCAAAACCATGTTCCCAAAAAAAAAAAAAATTATCTATGGTTTTCCTTTTATTTCCTTTCATATTATTTAATTTTATTAAATAAAACGGGTAACCAATCCCACCTTAAAAAAAATATATATATATTCACATTTGAAAATCAGTTCTAAAATTAACTTTTGAAATCAAGATGAAGAGGCCCTTAGTAATGAAAGGGATATATTTAGAAAATATATAACTTTGTATATATTAAATATATACTTAGTTATGGAAGGGACAACTTTTTATGAGTTTAAATATATAACATTTAAATCGCACCTAATTATATTTATAAAAATATGAAAATTTAACTAATTCAAGATTTTATGATTTATTATATTAATTCGATAAATCCTGTTGTTTTTGGAATAACTAATGATATATCCAATTGAATGAAGTAACATTTTTGGGATCAATTATCGTGTACGACATTCTTAACAATTATCGAGATCAATAAATGAGGAGTTTCATGTCCATTGTAAGATCGTTCGACATGCAATATTTTAGTTGCCGTGTACCACATTCTTAACAATTATCGAGATCAATAAATGAGGAGTTTCATGTCCATTGTGAGACCGTTCGACATGCAATATTTTAGTTGCTAAATTCGATAAGAGTATTTTCTTTTAAATACTTATTGTTTTAATATAATTGTTATATTTTTAAGTTAGTAATTGTGATAGTTGAACAGTTAAACTTAATATTTGAGCCCTTAAAAACGGTGTGCGACTTTTGAGAATACACAATATTTTTCGTTTTAAAATACACATGATAATTCATATTCTAAATTCAATATTTGAACACCTAAAAACGATACGTGAATATTCATCACATATATTCATCAGAAAATCAAGAATGTTTATTGTTTTAACATACACGGGATACCTCAATATACCTAAAAACAGTTTGTGATACTTCAACACCTATTCAATACACACTATAATAGTGATACTTTAAATGCTAAATTCAATACGTGCCTCCGTTAAACCTTTGATGCATCATATACAAGTTTTTGCCTAAATAAATTCACTATTCAAATATTCATCTCTTGAAAAAATCAGTCTTGTTTGGTTTGTGGAACTATCATTTAACTTTTGTGTCAAAATTTTCAAGTGGTTTTACTCTCATAAGATTGATGACTACGGCATACTTTATGAAATGGACATGAACGCAAATTAAGGTAAGCTTTTGTAATAAAGGCAAGTAGTTCCCTTTTGGAATTGGAATGTTGACTCTCTAGAATCCTTGCAATTGACGTCTCTTTCCGTTGGCACAAATCGTCAAATCCACTATCATCGATCAATATTCTTTGTTGCTTCCTTCTTTTATTTTTATTTTTGAAAGTGGGATTAGATACTCTTAGATTGATGCAGAAAAGAAAAGGAACAGTTCAAATTAATGAGTAATAAAAGGAGGTCGAATACAAGTGACTTTAAAGTTTAAACATCACGGAAATCTAGGAGTTAAACTGTATGTATGACTGTTAGGGCTATCTAGCATAAACTTCAGTGATGGGCTCGTCATTTCCGGATATATTTGGCTCAAATGATTTAGTGGTGGATGATTTGTCTGAATCTGAAACAGGGGGCTCTCTAGGGAAGCTCTCTGTTCCACTCCGGCCAAAATATGCAGGTGGATTTGGGGCCGAAATCGAAATAGAATAGCTGTTTAGCATCAGAACTACTAAAGCCATGGTAGGCCTTCGTTCCACATCTTCCTGAACGCATAGCAACCCGATCTGAATACACCGAATTACTTCATTTCTGTCATAGGAATCGCCAATGCTCGGATCTACCAATGCTAATGGTGTTCCGTCCCTCCACTGTTTCCAAGACTACAAAAAAATCAATGGTTCATGAGCAAGTTGTTACTGTCAGTTTCAAGTCTAAAAGTTGTCAGCTGAAAATTATCAAAAACTCACATAAGTAAGAAGGTCATCGGTACCCTGTAAGGTACTGTTCTTCTTGCCACAAATGATCTCCAGAACTTAAACACCAAAGCTGAAGACATCTGACTTCACTGAGAGCAAGCCATGGAATACACATACTCGGGAGCCATGTAACCACTTCAAAAACAAAACAAAACCAAGCAACCATTACTATTATATATCAATATATAAATAAATAAATAAATATATATATATATATATATATACCAAGACTAAAGACTTACTTTGTGTCAACAATTCTACTTGTGTTTCCTACAGATTGATCATTTTCAAAAAGCATATATATATATATATATATATATATATATATATATACATATCAATACCAAGACTAAAGACTTACTATGTGCCAGCAATTCTACTTGTGTTTTCTACAGATTGATCGCTTTCAAAAAGCCTTGCCAAGCCAAAATCTGCAATTTTCGGGTTCATATTTTGATCTAGTAGCACATTGCTAGCTTTAAGATCGCGATGTATGATTTTAAGGCGAGAATCTTCATGAAGATACAACAGCCCTCTTGCTACACCTCCTATGATCTTGTAACGTGTTTGCCAGTCCAACAATGCTTGCTTCTCTCTGGCTACACAAAATGACACAAAATTATTGAAGGAAGATTTTAAAAGTTTTTTTTTTTTCCCAATCAATGTATTGAAGCATACCAAAAAGAAAGAAGTCAAGGCTTTTATTAGTAACAAATTCATAGATGAGGATCTTTTCTTCTCCTTGCAAGCAATATCCCAATAGTCGAACCAGATTCCTGTGCTGAAGCTTGGCAACGAGTGCGATTTCATTGATGAACTCTTGGGAATCTTGTGCTGAGCCTCTAGACAACCTCTTCAGAGCTACTAATTGCCCATTTGGAAGTGTACCCTGAAATTATGAGTAGTGGATCAATGGTAAAAGTTGTTGAAATGCCATTTGATTGCATATCTTGATCTTTGTTGACATTTAAGAAATTGTCCATTCTTAGAATGTACCTTATACACAGGGCCAAATCCACCTTCACCAATTCTGTTCTCAACAGCAAAGTTGTTTGTATAAGCTTGAACTTGACTAAAGCTACACCGAAAAGATTCAGAATCCGTTGAGATACTGCTTACACCTGCAATTGGAATAGCATTAACATTGTGAAATTAGTCTTTGGATCAAGTGAGAAAGATTAATTAATGCTTTCTCATTCTTCATACTAATTACCTGTAGTTTCGTCTACCACGTCAAGTATATTTCTTTTCTTGGCCCTTCTCCTCTTTGTTATGCAGAAGACGAGCACCACAAAAACAAGAATGGCAACAATGGTTGAGATAACAATCGCTACAACTGTTCCGGCAGAGGTTCCCCCATTACCTACATATCAAATAATCTTTCAGATTATAAAAAAGTTAAGCAAATAAAGATTCAATCGAGAAACAAAAATACTACTTCCTCCATTTCATTAATAGAGTTGAGTTGTACAATATGACTCATAACGAGTTGTACCACTATACTTTTGCAGTGGAACATAAGGAATGTTAAACAAACGATGTGGGCTTACCTTGATTGGTTACAGGGCCTGGACCCGGAGCAGAGTTGTTTGCCGGAGCCAAACCCGGAGCAGAGTTGTTTGCCGGGGCAGGACCCGGAGTAGGAGGAGAGGCTGGAACTAGATAAAATGGAGTTATCTGGTACCAAATTTCACAGCTTGACAAGGGGATAAGAACTCTAGTATACTGATGATTACTACAGCATGTGGGAAGAATCGAAATAGCAGTTCCTAGGCATGATTCACAGTCCATACTCGAAAGACCTGGCGTGCACTGTCCGAGAGCATATATCCTCTGAAACGGTGTAAAATTGGCATCTTTCACAGCAAATTTTCTGCCTGAAAGATCATTCGCAGCCCTGGTCGCGATCTGATTAAACGTGTCACCTAATACTTGGTTGAATGAACTCGTATCAGAGACATTGGCAAAGGCTGTTATGTACACCCGAAGTCCTGTATCCAGTACGGAGAAAAATGATACATTTGAATAGCGCAACATACACTTGTCATACCAGCCGAAATACTGGTTTTTGTCCGGGCAGATCCGTAAAGCATCGGACCTGGCTGTCTTCACGCAGTCTTGACAATAGCTGGGGGTAACATCGCCCCGGCAGAGAAACAGGCCGTAGACGGCGGTGTTGTTACTTCCGTAAGTGTAATTATAGTACCCATTTGGCTGAGAAGCGTTTGAAGTCAGAACAGAAAGGAGAGATTCCAAGTTGTTTCTGTAAATCCTGCCGCTAGTACTGTTAACGTCGTACCTTGTTTCATTTCCGCAACCATATGACTCAGGATCACTGCTGCCGACATCGAAGGAGACTAACGTGCATAGAATGAAGCAACCGAACAACGCTATATTTCCGGGGATCATTCTAATTCTACTACGTACGAATGTTCAGTTTTGATAGTCATTTATGGTTGAGTTGAGCTCAGAATAAAGATGAATTACTGCGTGTTTGAAAAGGTCAAAGTTGTGGTCATCCCCCAGCAGTCAAAATATAGACTTTAGTAATGAAAACAGGAGAATTAGAAAAAAAGCTAGCGACTTTGATAAACTAATTCAACACTTAAACTTAATTAACTAAGTACTTAATACAAGTTCATTTCTAACTATATACTTGCCACTTCTCTCTCTTTTTCCCTTCTTCGCTGCCTTCTCTCCTTCTTCCCCTTCTGTGTCTTCCTTTCTCCCCCATCTTCCATTGATGGAGGATGGGGGAGGTTATGAATTAATAAAACTCTCCTTTTGGAGAGTCTTCTGTCCTCTCCCCGTTGAGAGTTTTCGTTCTCTCTATTTTAGAGAGTTTTGCCCTCTCCTTTTGGGAGAGTTTTGTGTTTTTCACTTAGTTTTGAAGTCTTTAACTTCAGATCTAGGGGTTGAAGTTGTTGATGAAAAAGATGGTGAAAATAAAGGCAACCGTGGTTGGGTCCATAAGTTGTTCGCTAGGGATCCCATGGATCTCTTATGTCATGAGTCAGATTTGGACCTACAACAGATTTCAGTAGCAGTCCTGCAGCACCAGTCAGATGATCTGCTCAGCTCTTTGAGAATTTGCTGCTCAATGTTTAGCTATAGGCTAGATCTGCAGTTTATAGATTTGTTTTTCAGATCTACGTTGGTTCTACATTGTAGATCTGTTCTGATTTACTTGAGAGACCCATTTGTTATTTAGGCAAACTTCGGGGAGGTAAATGTAATTCACCCTTTTTTCTTTCACATACTAACTCTCAAAGAATTTTGCATAAAATAAAAATTACTAATAATTGTAAAGGTAAATATACAATTAGCAAAATAAAAATACCGTTAATTAATGATCTCATAATAAAATCCAACATTCTTGAAAATTAGTTGAATAGGTATTTATAAAACAATGTATATTGAGAAAATTTAAACATATACGATTATAACATTAAAAAGTCTAGTCACAAATCTTTCAGCAATATTATGAAGAAATAATTAAAAACTTTGACTAAAATGCCAAAAACGAATTAAAATATACAAAATTAATAAGATTACAAGTTTTAAATTTATGGAGACACATGTTTGCTTTTTTTTTTTTAACTTTTATTGAGTTTAGTAGTTGACTTAATTAATAATTTATAAATAAAATATTAATATGTACCTAAGCTATGGGGGCACATATTAAAATACAGAATATATTACATGATATCTATACTAAATTTACTGATGCAGTGGAGGAGGCAGCAGGTGCCCCGGTTCCCCCACTGTAGCTCCGCCACTGACGTTACGTGTGTTTTTCTTGGCCCTCCTCCACTTTTTTATGCAGAACACCAGAGCCAGAAGAGCAAAAATGGCAGCAATGATTGCGATAATTAATCTCAAAAATTGCTCTGGGAAGCAAGCAACCGAACACCGCTACCTCAGTGGGAAGCATTGTAATTCTAATAATTCAAGTACGAATGTTGAATTCTACTAATCATTTATGGTTGAGCTGAGCTCGGAATAAAGGTGAATTACTGCGTGTTTGAACAGGTCAAAGTAGAGGTCATCCCCCAGCTGTCAAAATATAGACTTTAGTAATGAAAACAGCTAAGAAACTATGAACTACTGAAAGATTGAGAGACAAACTTGAGCTCTGCAAGAAATGAGAGAAAATTTCCTTTTCTGCAATGTACATTGATCCTCCTTACATAGCCAACAATGGCGTGATATAGAGTTAAACTTACTACACTAGCTAGTTACATTTAAGCTAAAACTAACAAGAGAACAGCTGTACTAGCTAACTAGAGTTAATTATTTTGATAAATTAATGCAAACTGCGTGCATGTGATCAATGCAAGTGGTGGGATTGGCACTGCCTCTGTCCAAATGATTGAGCAATGCATTTCTTAAATAGAGAGTTGCCTTCTTTTGAGCAGGAATGGCATTTTCTGAATGAAAACATGAATGATTATGAATTATCTTAGCATTTTCTTTTCTGATTTCTGAAAGGAACATTAATTTGTTCGTTGCTCTAAGTCTCTGTTTGATAAACTAATATTTCAGCCATTAAATTTAATTAATTAAATACTTAATAGATTAATGTCAAATTACTCACCAGATCACATAAGAACCTTGATCACACAAGAAAACGAGCCTTGAGAGAGAATTTCTGTAAACTGTATTTCTTGTTAATTAAGTTTTCGTCTCCAGATTACGGGGATGTTCTTTACGTTTTGGTTTTGGTTTGACATTCAGTTTCGACAGTAACTTTAATATATTATAATTAATTTTCATCATTTTCAATAAAGCTTTTTACTATTTAGCTATACTTTTTTACATTTCTAATACACTTTTTACATTATAAAATTATTTTTCAAAACATATTTTCAAACTTAGTTTCAAACATGGGATAAAGAACAGGCCATTATATATACTCCACAAATATCAAAGCTAAGCTAACCAACTAGAAGAGTTAAAATGACAGCTGTACACTAACTAGAGAGTTACTATTATCTAACTGCCTGAGTTGCAAGTGGAACCGAGAGAGGTCTCCCTCATGGCGACGTCAATTGCACGCTCTTTAGGCTCATTCATTGATATACCTAGATCTGGCTTTTTGAGCACTGAGGAAGATGTTTGGACTCCCGGTAAACCTACTTGGCCCGTCCACCACTGGTTCGCCATAGCTTCAGCTGATCAAAACTTGTTCGATCAAGAAGAGGAAGAAAGAAAGGATAAGGGTTTGATCAATATATATAGGTTGAGGACAAAGTTACCCCTCCCTTAAAATAATACTACACCACATGGAATAACAAATTTATGACATGGAATTGGTCTCACCTAATGGCTGTTTTATTAATACATGTCATTTACCCTGCATTTTAGGATTTTACTTTTCATCCATTTACCCTAAAGGTGCAGTTTTGCCCGTAAAATAGTCTAACTTTGCCTTCAATTTTTGTTTCCGCTCAAAATGGTGCTTCTTCTGGATAACAGTGGAGTTAGCAAATACAAATTTTACACAAAGCCTAAGGGCCTGTTCTTTTAGAAAATTTTGAAAACGGTTTTGAAAATAAGTTTTGGAAAATAGTTTTATAATGTAAAAAGTGTATTGAAAATGTAAAAAGTAGATGCTGAATAGTAAAAAGTTGTATTAGAAATGATGAAATATGATTAAAATATATTAAATTTACTGTTGAAACCAAAACCGTTTTCAAAACGAACAAAAAGAACAGGCCCTAAGACACACCACAGATCACCAGGAGATCAGGGTTCAATTCGATCTCTATCAATTTATGCCATTTTAACGTGTGGAGGGATAGGATTTACAGGGGCGCCTCAGACCTTTTTCCTTCCGCTCCTCCTGTTATGATGTAAAAGAAAAGATTGGTCAAATAGTATACGATGATTCAATTTATTAGGAAAACATCCTTAGATTATAAAAAAATATTCTAAGCCATGTTTCTTATACATCATAATCAGTTCAGAGTCCACACTACAAACAAATTTTAAAGAAGCACCGATCTTAAAAAGAAGAAGAAGAAGAAAGAAAGCATTCAGGCCTTGTTTTCCACCTCTGTTTTATCTGGGATAAAGTTCGGTGATAGAGACTTCATTCTAGAGAAATCTTGCAGTAATGATTTGGTGGTAGATGATGATTTATATGATTCTGCAATAGGGAGCTCTTGAAACAAATACTATTATAGATGATTTTGCATCTAGAAAAGCACGAAGAATTAATTATAGATAAATTTTTACATTATTATGATTTTGTTTGGATCATTCTGACTTCAGATGCTCTGGCAAAAGAAGTAAATACTCAGAGAATATCAAGAACATATCAGGAAGTGGAACTCGCAAGGACGATACAAGAAATTGCTAGACTAGATAGACTAGAAATTGTAGACTAGTAAGTATCAACCATTCGGTTGGTTAGGGAGTCGGTGTCTGTATAGTTTATTATCTAGCATATGCATTTTGCACAAAATTTGTACCTTGAGGTAAGGCTCATTACGTCCCCCTCAGTCACTTTTACCTATTATATTTTTAATAAAGGGTCACCAAGCCCTTTAGCCACTTAATCGGCTGTTCCCTAAAAAAAGATATTTTGTTTAGGGGCCCATTTTTATTATTTTGCACCAGGGCCTTGTAAGCGTTAAAAATCTTAGCTCCGGTCCTGTGCAGGTGTACTTGGGGTTGGCAGCGTAATGGAATAACTATTCAGCATCAGAACTACTGAAACCATGGTAGGCCTTCGTTCAACATTTTCTTGAACACATAGCAACCCAATATGAATACACCCAATTACTTCGTTTCTTGCATAGCAATCCCCGATGCTTGGATCTACCAACGCTAATGGTGTTCCGTCCCTCCACTGTTTCCAAGACTACAAAATCAATGGTTTCAACATTTTATTGTCAGTTTATTCAGTCTCAAAGCTGTCAACTAAAAAATATAATTTTCTCATAAAGAGTCATGTTTTGACTTGTATCTGATGACACAAAAACAGTTATACCAATAGATTTCCTTAATGGGATGGATGAACTATATATAATTCCTTTCCAGTTATGATTGAAGCCATAGCTTGAGCCATTAATTCCTTTTTTGCTGCTGCAAATGGTTGAGAAAATTCTCTCAGGCTAAGTGATGAGAAGGAAATAATGGTGAATGTTAAATCTTGATCAGGTTTTTGTTGTATGCTTTCTGTGATGTAGAGTGAATACTCTTGAGGCACCTTATCTGAGTTTGGATATGCTTTTAGCCAATCAATGCTCTTGTTTTTGACAAGTTGGATCAGGTTACATTTGGGGCTATAGAATTGTGACACGTGGAATGCAAAAAATATTTCAAATTTATGCACTATGGTGAACTAAATTCTCCATGGAATTAGATCACTAGAATATATATATATATATATACTAGTACAAAGGTTGCACATTTGCCGAACATTGATTGCTCCTTCCAATCATTTTGCCCACAATTAACTCTAAATGATTTCTAGAATGAAATGCATTTTAATCACCTTACTTTGCTGGGCATGTTATTTGATAATTTTACTAAATGCAGGTATCATTTTAAAATTTGAAGTGTGAAAATACTAAAGTATCCTCCCACTAAAAAATATTTCTTAAATTTTTTTTTTAATTTTTAAAAAACACCATAGTTGCTCGAAACTTCGCCGGCAGCTTTCGCCGGCAACTATGGCCGACCTGTGGCGACCTTCGCCATGGGCGGGTGAAGGTTTGTGGCGAAGGTTTTTGATACTTTCCCTCTACCCAGTGAAAGTTTCAAAAACTTCCGCCACAGGATGCACAACCTTTTTCCTATATTTCGCATTCTCTGCTGAAATTTTCCAAAAGTTATGCGTCATGTGGTGGAAATTTTGGAACTTTCGCCGGGTATTGATGAAATTCTTATAAAGTTCCGCCTTCCGCGGGTGGAATTGTCAGCAAATTGGAAATTCAGCAAGAACACTTGGCAGACAGCAAAAATTGGAAACCCAGAGCGCCCAAACAGCAAAAACACGATAGCAAAATAGATTGGAATTCAACATCCTCCCTTTTTTGTTAAATACAACTTAAACAATGAAAAAAAAAAAGGAAAAACTGAGAACAGAAATTGGGTCCGCCGTTTCTTGTGGAATTGGAATCGGTAATGGAATTGGAATCGACTTTCCGGAAACGATGGAGACTTCAGTTCGCCTGTGCTGTCCGCCGTTTCTTGCTGTCCTGTTTGATGCCGTCCGCCGCTTCTTGCTTTTCGGTCTACTGAAGAGCAAAGGCAAAGGTTTTCCAAAATTTTTACCGAAGAGCAAAGGTGAATTCTCACTCAGTTTTCCGTTAGTTGTAGTGAAGGGCTTTATAGTATTTTAGTAAATAAAATTTTAAAATGTGTCCTACATTTAGTAGAAGTGTCCCTGCAATTAACAATTTCTTACTTTGCTCTTTTTCATTAACAAATTTTTAAGTGTTACAAATTTTGACACTCCATTAGATCACTCCATCAATTCCTAAAACAGAAGCCTATTCGATAGGGGTAAAATTGTCCAATTTTCTATTTTTCTATATTACTCTTGTACTATTTTTACTTTTTAAGAAAAACCCTAATATTTTATTTCTTTTATATTCTCGTCCAATACAATTAATTTTACTATGAACCTATTTATTGAAACCATAATGACGTTTTCTTCTTTTTTCTTTTCATTTTCTTAAAAATTTGATATCAATTTAACCTTCCCTTTTTAAAAATATTTCTTTTGTATGTTTCCTCTATATATATATATACTAGACGGTACATCCGTGCAATGCATGGCTTATGTCCAATAAAATATTAATTTGTATCATAATAATAAAAAGTTTAATTGTGCGCATGCTAACATACAAATAGGACAACGAATATGAGAGCTCGTTTAAATTTATCATCTATTAACTTAATTCAATACATTTTTAGAACAATTGGAGTCTACAAAAAAATATCAAAATCAAGGAAGAAATTTTCCCTCCTTAAATAGTATATGGTTACCGGCACACTACCTTCATCCGACATATTCTTGTTGTTTTTGTATGTAACTTGACATCCTTCCATTAAGGACCTACTTTAGAATTGTGGAAAATTTTGAGGTTGTTGGAAAAAAATTGATTTTTTTTTTTTGCATATTTAAAATTACTTCTCTACATTTTTTTAAAAACAAGAAATTAATATAACAAAAGCCTATAAAAGAAAGGAACAATCTAGAGAATACATCAAGATTTATAATTTTACATACATGATACATTGTGAACTAATAGGAAAGAGAATTTTAACCCAATAATCCTTCAACTCTTGATAACTAAAAGTTTTCACATGAAAAAATTGCACCAACAACAAAACAATTTAAACAAAACAACAAATTAAAGTAATCAACAAAAAACTTAATGGGAAAAGAAAATTCAAGAAAGGATCTATGTAAATCACATATTATTAGATGTGTAAAATGTCATAATTTTTAATAGTAAAATATAAGAATAAAATTTCTCATTTCGAGAAATTAGTTAACATATTTAGAACATAATAACTCACTAACCTTGATGCACTTCACAACAATTTAAAAGAGAATTTCAGTGTTGTTTAAGGCTGAGAGAACGAAGATGGTTGAGAATATTTCAAAGTGTCATTCACAGAATGGATCAAGGAAGGAAAATACACAACTGATTGATTGTAACTAATAGAAGGTGAAAGAAAAGCAATAGTTTATTTAGTAGTTTATTCATATTTATAATGATAGAAGGTGAATCAAAGAGGATACAACATATTATTTCTATTTGTAATAAATAAATGGTGAAACAAAGAGACAATAGACTTTTCCTATTATTTAGGAGTTAAAAACTAATACTCTCAATTATCAATTGAGTAATTAACTTCATGGTGAAAATGTTTAGAAAATGTAAAGATGTGAATTTAAGATTATAAGTCTAAAAAAGAAAAAAATAAAGTTTTATTTTTATAAAAAAAAATGTATATATGGAACCTAAAAGTTGGTCTTATGTCTTTTTTTTTATATAAATAAAATCCTTAAATTATATAATTAAAGTTTAAATTTTTGTTGACTTGTTGGTGTATATATATAATTTTTGTGAGATATGATTTTAATAAATATATAAAAAAAAATGAAAGAATAAAAGTGCAATGCTCCTATAAAGGAGTGAAAGAGCCATATGTAAAAATAAATAGATAAAGAAATTATTTAATTGAATGGTAGAAAATAAAATAAGTTTACTCAATATTTAACTATTAGATATTAAGCTTATGTGGCATCCACATAGATAGTTAAATTAAAACACTATTAGACATAAATTAGAAAGATGCTTATTAAATTATAATCCAATGTGACAGCCACATGGCACTCTAATATCAAACCTATATTAGTTTCTATTATATAGGGTAGATATATATTTTTTGAAACAGCCAATTAAGTGGCTGATGTGCTTGGTGACCCTAATTATTAAAGAAAATATTCAGTTATTATGACCATGACTTTCGAATTTTTTTTAATGTGTGCTTTTAAATCAAGGACACCGTATACCTCTGTTTTCATGTAAATGTTGCGCACGAGTTAATTGACTTATATGGATTTTGATGAAGCATATTATGGCAGATACACTAGATAGAGATACAATTATGTGTGTCAGCCAAAATTATTATTTTTCTGAAAAAAGAGAGAAGTCTTTAATTACACTATGACGCCCAAGTTAACACAGAGTAAGGTATTTGTGTAAGTAGTTTAGTTTAAAATGAATTACGTACCTTGCAAGAGTATTCTACACTCTTGTTAATAGATCTTGAGAATTGAAAGAGACATTCCAAAATAAACTCTTTTAGCCGTCCAACAATTCAACCCCTTAATGTCACATACAACCGTCACGTACCCTCTTGATATGTTTTACCCAATGTCCAAATAAACCCCCTAACGTTACTTTTGGATCAAAAAAGCCTCCGACGTTATCAAAACGGGCCAAATAAGCCCCTCCTCAGTTAATCATCTGACACATGAGCAATTTTTGCTGTCGTGGACTGTTTTTACCTCCATGTAGGCGAATTTTTGCTGGGCACGACGGGAGGAAGAAGAGAAAGAAGGAAATAGGAACTGAAACTGAACCAAGAGAAAGAAGGGAACTAGAACTGGAAGATGGCGACAACAACTGATCAAGAAGAAGGAGGAGAAAATAATAGAGTTGGTACTGGAGCTCAGTACTGGAGCTGGTTTGAAAGCATCCAGAAATCTAGAGCTAGCTGGTACTGGAGTTAGACTTCTCAGTCCAAGCTTTGCTTTCTTTTCTTTTCCTCTCTTTCTTCTTCTTTCCTCGGTGAGGTCTAGAACCATGTGTCCGGATCTTCTATCCAAGAAAATCTGTCCAACTCTATCCAAGTGCCAAAATGATGCCTTTTTACTTAAAATTTTCACTCCTCTCAATTGGCCCACATCTTACTTGCTGCTGTAAAAAAAAAAAAAGAGGCTTCCATGAGAAGACAAACCAAACCTCTTCCTCCTGTGTGCAGACCAGTCGACGCTGCTTCCGATTTTGTTTCTTTCATTTTGGCTTTCCTCTTTCTTCGGAGCTTCATCGTCAATATCACTGCTCATCTTCTTCTCTCCTTTGGGTTTTTCATTGTTATCCGGAAGACAGACCAAACCTCTTCCTCGTGTGTGTGCAGACCAGTCGATGCCGCTTCTGATTTCGTTTCTTTCATTTTGGTTTTCTTCTTTCTTTGGAGATTCATCGTCAACATCACTGCTCATCTTCTTCTCTCCTTTAGGTTTTTCATTGTTCTTCGGAGGTTGTACCATTTATGTTGTTGTGTTGTACCGTTTATGTTGTTGTGTTGTAACGTTCATGTTGTTTTGTTGGACCGTTTATATTGTTGTGTTGTAACGTTTATGTTCTTTTGTTGTATCGTTTTTGCTGTTGTGTTGTATGGTTTTTCCTGTTGTATGGCAATGTATTTTTGCCGTTGAGAGGTTGTAGTAGTGGTAAGAATACTAAAAAGAACATTTTGGAGAACCCTTCTGTGGATGCAAAGGGTTTTGATGATTCCGGTGGTGGTTTCACGGGATTGAAGGCTTCGAACAAGAATGTTAAATTAAAGGGAAACTTCAGTGTAAAAGTTTCATCTCCCATGGAATGTGCAGCTCATAAAAATCATTCCGAGACTAACTACAAGACTTTGAAGGTCTTGAGTTATAATGTTTGGTTTAATGAGGATTTGGAGATGCGTACGAGGATGAAAGCTTTGGGTGATCTTATTCAGCTGCATTGCCTTGGCTGAATAATATGCTTTCAGGAGGTTACTCCATTCATTTATGATGTCTTCCAGCAATCGGGCTGGTGGAAGCTGTACCGTTGCTCTGTCTCAAATGAGGGAGCATTTACAAGGGGATACTTTTGTATGCAGTTATCCAGACGCCCTGTGAAATCCTACAGCTGCAAACCTTTTGCTAATTCCATAATGGGAAGAGAACTCTGTATTGCTGAAGTTAATGTTCAAGCAGTACATCATTGGGGAATGCTACTTCCGGCAAAGAAGGGAACGAAAACATAAGAGAAAGAAAATGGTATGAAGAAATGCCCCCAAAAAGTTGCCTCGAAGACATTCCGGGCGTTTGGGTTGACTGGCAGAGGCAAATCAGCAAAAAAAAAAAAAGAAAAAAAAAAGAAGGTGATTTGGTAGAGCCAAGTTAGCCAAAAAGAGGATGTGGCAGAAAGTTAACGGAAAAGGGGTTAATTTGACCATTTTTTGTAACGTAAGGGGTTTTTTTATTCCAAAATTAACGTTAGAGGCTTAAGTGGACATTGGGTGAAACATTAGAGGCTTATTTGAACCTTTGCCCTAAAGTTAACATTTTACACGCATTTTTCTTTTAAATGTTTCATATCAGTGTTGATTTAATTTATACTTCGTAATATTTATTTTATGTTTTATCTTTTATGATGTCAATTTCTTGACTGTTATAATTTTAGCTTTTCTAATTCTACTTTCAAAATTTTGTACTTTTCACTTATTAATTATAGTAATTGCGTATTATTTTTTTAATTTCCCCAACTGAAATTACCTTTTAGCATATAAATCAATATTTTTTAGTCATCCATCAAATAATAGCTGTTTTGATTTTTTTAATACTAGATTTTATTTTTATGGCACCATCTTATCTTAAAATTATATCTTTGTCAATAGTAACATTTACCTCTAATTATCTTAAATCAAAATTTAACATAATCGGTACAATACATATATTAAAATGATACTTGTAACAATTAACCACAAATGCAAACAGAGAAGTTCTCAAAACGGCCATATACGTCAAGTGATACTAAAATACCTTTGGAAATATAGCCAAAGATAACTAGTGAAAAACATACAAAACTATACCGAGAGATAAGTTGTGATATTTGTCAAGTTGAATAGTATTACTTTTGAACTGAAAATTGATACTCGAAAGTGAAGATTTTACTATACAAAGTATCGATTATAAAAACTTAAAGAAATAAAAACACACAAAAAGGTTATTTTAGAATTATATTTTGAGTGTTACATTTTTGTATTTATGTGGCAGTACATGTCTCACCAGATAAGTGAGGCCAGTGACTCTGAGAATAAGTGAAAATGTCTGATTCAGATGTAACATTTAAACTCACAAAGTATTACAGTTGTTACTTACGAGTATAATTTTTTTTATTCAATAGTAACACTTTTAAATTTGACAAGTACCATAATTGTCACTCATTGATATCACGTTTTAGTTTAAGAGTAATATCTTCAAACTTAACAAGTATTACAATTGTTACTTATGGATACTGCTTTTTTGTCTGAGAGGAACATTATCAAACTGAATTGACAAGTATTATAAGAGTAATACTCTCAAACTTGACAAGTATCATGATAGTAACACCTTCAAATTAGACCAATATCATCAGAGCCGTTCCTACCATAATAAGGGCTCAGTCCATCTTATATCATCGTAAATATAAAATAGAATAATTATATTAAGAGTTATTCATGTCAAATGGTTTGACCATTCGATAGGAGATTGCACTGCAAGCATACCCGTGCAACACTAATTCTTCTTCTTCTTTTTTTTTTTCTTTTCGTTTTATTTATAAATAGACCATACTTTTCATCTTACAAGCACTATTTATACCATTCAAATTAAGATTTATATTTTTATTATTTTATAATTATGCACTACTTTTTATTTTTACAGACACTATTTATACCTTTGAAATCAAAAATTATTATTATTATTTTTTTAAAAAATATGCACTACCTTTTATATTACATGCATTATTTTTTCAAGAGGCATTATTTTCACCCTTAAATTTGGTACTTTTTAGTTTACATGCGCAATTTATAATCTTAAAGTAATTTTTTAAATTTTATTATACTATTATTATTGTTATTATTATTATTATTATTATAAATCGGCACTACTCTCAGCATCACATATGCTTTTTTTTTAATAGGCACTACTTCTACTATTAAATTCGATAATTTTTTACTTTACATGCGCTATTTATACCTTTAAAGTAAAAATTTTTATTATTTGATTGTTAATTTTAGAAATATGTACTATTTTTTATAGTACATGTGCTACTTTTGTAAGGAATCATTATTTATACCCATAAAATTAAATACTTTTTATCTAACATACACTATTTATATCCTTAAACATAGATATTTAAATATACTTTTTCTACCCTTAAAATTGATACTTTTTATTTGATTCGCACTATTTATATATTAGAGCTTATACACAATATTTTATAATATGAACGTGTTACTTTTGAAACTAAATTGAGTATATTTTATATAAAAAATGTCACTTTTTAAGATTATATTTTATATGTAATATATATAATTAAAATAATATATATATATATATATAATATAGGGCTGTAGAGGACCTATAAAATTTGAGAGTCCTAAGAGCCTACCTAGGCTCAGGCCATGAGTATCATAATAATATTATTTATTTTATAGCAATTGAAATAATATTATTTTTCACTTTTTTATTTTTACAGTTGTGATTTTGTTTTTGTCTCTTTTGCTCCCAACTCTATCCTACTAAAATTATTTTATGGAATCAACTCAGAAAATACTTTACGAGAGTGAGGAAGAATGATGATGGTTCTCTCTGTAAATAAATTTTTTTGGACATCTAAATGGTAGAAATTGGAAGGAAAATGAGTAGAGTGGCCTCTGTAATATACTGATCTGGAAAGTTGTTCTGGATGGAGGGAGAAGATGAATTGGGAGACGGAAAGATGGAGAGAGAAATGTGGGGAGATGGAAAGATGGAAAGAAAGGGGAAAGAGGTAAAACACATCTTCATTAAATGAGTTGGGTGACGTGGATTAATTTTATATTTATTTATAATATTAATTGCTTATTTGTATATCACATAAGAGAGGGTTAGTAATCCTCAAGAATCAAGATAAATGTAGCACTCCTTAGAGTGACCGCAGAAACTCTTTAATTCTTATGGAGTTTGACGGGAGAGACTAGAGAGCAATGATTACTAGTCAATGGGGCATAGTTGCTGACCAAGTCAATTGGGGATGGGACAGGATAGAGGTAACAAAGGGACCTGTTTGGTATCAATGTTCAAATCATAGTTTAAAATCACTTTTAATTTTATAATAATTTTTTAATATTCTTAATAAGCTTTTTTATATTTTTAATAAACTTTTTTATATTTTTAACACACTTTTTTATATTTCCAACATATTTTTAATATTATAAAATCAAAAATAGTTTCAAACTATGACTTGAGTCATGTTACCAAATAAGACCAAAATTTTCTAGGAACCCAGTGGGACCTTACTTAATGGGGAGGGAAATTTCCATTAATATTTTTCCAATGGGTACTAGTGGAAGTGGAGGGAAATAGTTGGGGATGGAATTGATGGAATTCGGATCCTATGTGTATTTTTCTCTGTTTTGTTATTTTCATTGATTGCAAGTAACGTTACTTTGTAACTCATTCATACTCACTTGTTGTTTAAATATGAAAGAGTCGATAAATATATGTTACTTTGCTCTCAGTAGACGATGAATTACTTAGAATTGCAAGGATTGGACTTTGGGCCCCTCTCTTAATTAAAGACAAATGGGTTTAATCACTGAGATTGATTAAATTAAACCCTGTCCTTTAAGCTACCGACTCTGGCATTGAAGCTTTCTAAAACCAACAAGAAACAGAACAACAATATTTTCTTCGTAATCATACCAACAATTCAAGTGAAGGTGAGGAAAACTTCAGTTTTGTGGAGGCAGGTAATGGGAAAAAACCAATGTTTAACAAATCGGATCGGACGCTGAACCGGCCAAGCTCAAAGCTTGGGATTTCATCGGGGTTTAGGGGTCGAACCGAGAGTCGAACCGGTGACATCATTATGATGTCATAAATATATTTAAAATATTATATATCTCATAATTAATATATAATTAATTTTTATAATATTAAAGATAATTTTAAAATGAACAATAATAATATAAATTATCTATCTAATTTATCATATAAGCATTTCATAAGAGTTTTTCTCTTCTTGAAGACATGGGTTCGAATCCTAACTGAATATAATTAAGTTTTACATTTATTTCAGATTTTTTTAATCCCACATTGGTTGTGACAATGAATAAATTCTCATTTAAAAGGAGAAGAGATGCAAAACTCTTCAGAAAGAAAAAAACGATCCAAAGAAAAGGAAAAAAAGAAAAAATTCGGTTGGGACCGGTTAACCCGGTTCTAGTTTATTTCCATGTTTGACCAAAAAAAACCAAATTTTCCCATTTACCATAATTTATGTCAAATCGTACCGGTTCCTGATTAATTCAGTCGAACCGGCCAGTCTGATCTGGTCCGGTTTGTTAAACACTGGAAAAAACAGGGTGTTCATTGATATTGACGGGGAAGAAGTAGTACTAAGCTAAGAGGGAATATTAATTTTGTGGAAGATTTTTTACTCATAGTTTGACAAGGTAGAGGACTCGTTGGAGTTTTGACTCATAGTTTCGAGGATCTTGAACTGTAATCCCAAAATTCCAAATCAATTATAGTTTTGATTTTGCCTCATCCTAAAAGATTTTACTAAAATGACTCAATAAGAGTAATTTTTATAATTTATCTGTTTACATATGCACATTTTTTGGAGGATATCTTACCATCCCATTGATCCCGATCCTACATCCAAATTGATTTCGCGTAAGATCCCGATCTTGCAAATAATTCTGACCCATTTCTGTCTTAAATTTGAGGTGGTTAATTTTATGTTTAATTTAACGTTGTTAGTTTACACAAATTGCATTGTAGGATCGATGGGGGAGAAAAGGGTTGTTCTTTTGGGTAATTGTGGAGCTAGCTCGCTAGCAAATACAAATTTTACACAAATCCTAAGACACATGATGGATCACCAAAAGATCAAGGTTCAATTCGACCTCTGTTAGTTTCCTTTCCCTCCTCCTGTTATGATTGATGTAATAGAAAAGATTGGTCTAATAATATACCATGATTCAATTTATTAGGGCAAAAAAAAACGCACAGAAAGAAAGCATCATCCACGCATATTTCTTACATATCACAATCAGTTCACAGTCCACATGCAGTATAAACAATTAAAATTCAAGCACCAATCTTACACAATAAACAAATGCATGCATTCAGGCCTTGTTTTTCACACCTTTTTTTATCTAGGATAAAGCTCAGTGATAGAGACTTCATTTCTAGAGGAATCTTGCAATTGTGCAACAGGGAGCTCTCTAGGGATGCTCCCTGTTCCACTTCGACCAAAAAATGCAGGTGCATTTGGGTTTGGCAGAGTAATAGAGTAACTATTCAGTATCAGAACTACAGAAGCCATGGTAGGCCTTCGTTCCACATCTTCCTGAACGCAGAGCAAGCCAATCTGAATACTTCGAATCACTTCATTTCTGTCGTAGGAATTGCCAATGCTTGGATCTACCAATGCTAATGGTGTTCCGTCCCTCCACTGTTTCCAAGACTACAAAAAAAATCAACGATTTCATGAGCAAGATGTTATTGTCAGTTTCAAGTCAAAAAGTTGTCAGCTGAAACTGAAACTCACATAAGTAAGAAGGTCATCTGCACCCTGTAAGGTACTGTTCTTCTTGCCACTAATGATCTCCAGAACTAAAACACCAAAGCTGAAGACATCTGACTTCACTGAGAGCAAACCATGAAATGCATACTCCGGAGCCATGTAACCACTTCAAAAACAAAACAAAACAACCATTACTATTATATACCATAAAAATGAAATATCAATATCAAGACTAAAGACTTACAATGTGCCAGCAATTCTACTTGTGTTTCCTACTGATTGATCATTTTCAAAAAGCCTTGCCAAACCAAAATCTGCTATTTTCGGGTTCATATTTTGGTCTAGTAGCACATTGCTAGCTTTAAGATCGCGATGTATAATTTTAAGGCGAGAATCTTCATGAAGATACAGAAGTCCTCTTGCTATTCCTCCTATGATCTTGTAACGTGTTAGCCAGTCCAACAACGCCTGCTTCTCTCTGTCTACACAATATGACGCAAAATTATTCATCATATCCCCATTAAGTTAGTTAATCAAGGTGATCAAACCAACCGAAAAGTAAGAATTTCAAAGTTTTTCTCCAATCAATGTTTTGAAGCTTACCGAAAAGAAAGAAGTCAAGGCTTTTGTTAGTAACAAATTCATAGATGAGGATCTTTTCTTCTCCTTCCAAGCAATATCCCAATAGTCGAACCAGATTCCTGTGCTGAAGCTTGGCAACGAGTGCGATTTCATTGATGAACTCTTGGGATCCTTGTGCTGAGCCTCTAGACAACCTCTTCAGAGCTACTAATTGCCCATTTGGAAGGGTAGCCTGACAATATAAGTAGTGGATCAGTGAGAAAATGTTGTATATCTTGACCTTTGACATTCAAGAAATTTACATTCTTAAAACGTACCTTATATACAGGGCCAAAACCACCTTCACCAATCATGTTCTCAACAGCAAAGTTGTTTGTATAAGCTTGAACTTGACTAAAGCTATACCGAAAAGATTCAGAATCAGTTGAGATACTGCTTACACCTGCAATTGGAATAGCAGTAACATTGTGAAATTAGTCTTTGGATCATCAGGTCAGAAAGATTAATGCTTTCTCATTTAACTGACCTGTCGTTTCGTCAATCACGTTATGTGTGTTTATTTTCTTGGCCCTCCTCCTCTTTGCTATGTAGAAGACCAGAAGCAAAAAAACAAGAATGGCAACAATCGTTGAGATAACAATAGCCACAATTGTTCTGGCAGTGGTTCCCCCTTTACCTACATATAAAAAATCTTTCAGATTATAAAAAATTAGTCAAATAAAGGTTCAATCTTGAAAGAAAAATACTACTTAATTTCTCCCTTCCATTAAAAGAGTCCAGTTTAGAGTTGTATATTATGACTCAAAAACAGTTGTACAAGTAGATATATAGTGAAACAGAAACAGTATTAAACAAACGATGTGGGCTTACCTTGACTTGATACAGGGCCCGGGCCCAAACCCGCAGCAGAGTTGTTTGCCGGGACCGGACCTGGAGCAGAGTTATTTGCTGTGGCCGGACTCGGAGGAGGAGGAGAGGCTAGAACTCGATAAAATGGAGTTATCTGGTACTTAATCTCACAGCTTCCCTGGGGAATAAGAACTCTAGCATACTGATGATTACTACAGCATGTGGGAAGAAACGAAATAGCATTTCTGAGGCATGAATCACAGTTCAAACTAGAAAGATCTGGTGTGCACTGCCCGAGAGCGTATATCCTCTCGAAAGGTGTAAAATTGGCATCTTTCACAGCAAATTTTCTGCCCGAAAGATCATTCGCAGCCCTGGTCGCTATCTGATCAAACGTGTCACCTAACACTTGGTTGAACAAACCCGTCGTATCAGAGACATTCGGCGAGGATGGGAAGTACACCAGAGGATTTGTATCCATTACGGAGAAAAAAGATACATTTGAATAGCGCAACAGACATTTGTCATACCAGCCAAAAAACCTGTTTTTGTCCGGGCAGATCTCTAAAGCATTGGATCTTGCCGTTGTCACGCAATCTTGACAATCGCTGGGGGTAAGATCGCCCCGGCAGAGAAACAGGCCGTAGACTGTGCTGTCATTGCCTCCATAAGTGTAATTGTAGTACCCATTTGGCTGAGTAGCGTTTGAAGTCAGAACAGAAAGGAGAGAATCCAAGTTGTGTCTGTAAATCCTGCCACTTGTACTGTTAACGTCGTACCTTGATTCATTTCCGCACCAGTATGAATCAGGATCACAGCGGCCGACGTCGAAGCAAAGTAATATGCACAGAATGAAGCAACCGAACAACGCTATATTTCTTGGGATCATTCTAATTATAATAATAATTCAATTCCACAACGTACGAATGTTCAATTCTACTAATCTTTTATGGTTGAGCTGAGCTCGGAATAAAGGTATATTACTGCGTGTTTGAACAGGTCAAAGTAAAGGTCATCCCCCAGCAGTCAAAATATAGACTCTAGTAATGAAAACAGGAGAATTAGAAAAAAGCTAGCGACGACTTCTTGAATGATTATGACGGGAGGGACCCATGAATTATATTAGCATTTTCTGATTTCTGAGAGTTATATTAATTTGTTCGTTGGTCTAAGTCTCTGTTTAATAAATTAATTAAGAACTTAAACTTAAGTACTTGATAGATTAATAAGGTTTTAAAGTCAACATCCCTATGTACACGTTAGGATCGTGAAATATGGTCTTCCTCCATGAACTTGAGGTGTAATTATGAAACCAATCATGTTATTTCAAATAATTACATTTACATCTTTTTTGAACTGTTCATACTACAAAACAAAGCTTGCCGAGTGTAACAAACTGAAAAACGAATCGCACGTATATCTACAACACACATCATGTAACACATATAAATTGTATTATACATTTTTTAAAATAAATTACTACAATATTTACGTTTGTGGAAGAAGTATTTTGTATTTTCATTAAATAGAAAGGTGCCCGTAAAACAGTCTAACTTTGGCTTAAATTTTTGTTTCCGCTCAAAATGGTGCTTCTTATAGATAACAGTGGAGCTAGGAAATACAAATTTTACACAAAGGCAATGACACATGACAGATCACTAGGAGATCAGGGTTCGATTCAATCTCTGTCAGTTTATGTCATTTTAATGTGTGGAGGGATAGGATTTACAGGGGCGCCTCATACCGTTTTCCTTCACTCCTCCCATTACAATAAAATAGAAAAGATTGGTCCAATAGTATACAGTGATTCAATTTATTAGGAAAACATCCTTAGATATAAAAAAAATATTCTACTCCATGCTTCTTAAACATCATAATCAGTTCAGAGTCCACCCTACAAACAAATTAAAAATAAGCACCAATCTTAAAAAAAAGGAAAAAGAAGAAAAGGAAGCATTCAGGCCTTGTTTTTCACTCTCTTTTATCTGGGATATAGTTCGGTGATAGAGACTTCATTTCTAGAGGAATCTTGCAGTAATGATTTGGTTGTAGATGCTGATTTATCCGATTCTGCAATAGGGAGCTCTCTAGGGAGGCCCCCTGTTCCACTTCGACCGAAAAATGCAGGTGTACTTGGGGTTGGCAGTGTAATGGAATAACTATTCAGCATCAGAATTACTGAAGCCATGGTAGGCCTTCGTTCAACATTTTCCTGAACACACAGCAACCCAATATGAATACACCGAATTACTTCGTTTGTTGGGTAGGAATCCCCGATGCTTGGATCGACCAACGCTAATGGTGTTCCGTCCCTCCACTGTTTCCAAGACTACAAAATCAAAGGTTTCAACGTTTTATTCAGTTTTTTCAGTCTCAAAGCTGTCAACTAAAAATTATACTTTTCTCATAAAGAGTTATGTTTTGAGTTGTATTTGATGATACAGAAACAGTTATACCACTAGATTTCCTGAATGGGACGGATGAAGCATATTCAAGAAAATCCGGGTGGGGGTGGGATGAGAACTTACATAAGTTAGAAGGTCATCAACAGAACCCGATTGCATGAAGCTACTGTTCTTCTTCCCAGTTATGATCTCCAGAACTAAAACACCAAAGCTAAAGACATCTGACTTCACCGAGAGGAGGCCATGGAATGCATACTCAGGAGCCATGTAACCACTTCAAAAACAAAACAACCATCACAATGTGCCAGCAATTTTTGAGAATGCAGGATAGAAAATAGATAGAAAGATTGTTTTACTTACAATGTGCCAGCAATTTTACTTGTGTTTCCTTCAGATTGATCGAATTCAAAAAGCCTTGCCAAGCCAAAATCTGCAATTTTTGGGTTCATATTTTCATCGAGTAGCACATTACTCGCTTTAAGATCGCGATGTATAATTTTGATTCGAGAATCTTCATGAAGATACAAAAGCCCTCTTGCTATTCCTCCAATGATCTTGTAACGAGTTGCCCAGTCCAACAACGATTGTTTCTCTGGGTCTACAAAAACAAGATGAAGTGAAAATATCATATTCCCAATCAAGTTGATATTTTTTTTCTCCAATCAATGAATGTATTGAAGTGTACCAAAAAGAAAGAAATTGAGGCTTTTGTTACAAACAAATTCATAGATGAGGATCTTTTCTTCTTCTTGCAAACAATATCCCAGAAGTCGAACCAGATTCCTGTGTTGAAGCTTGGCAACAAGGGCAATTTCATTGATGAACTCTTGGGAACCTTGGGCCGAGCTTCTAGACAATCTCTTCACAGCTACTATTTCTCCATTGGGCAATGTACCCTGACATTATGAATCATTGCATCTTATGTTTTAACATTGAGGAAAATGCCCAGTACTTAAATAAAACCTACCTTGTATACAGGGCCAAATCCACCTTCACCAATCCTGTTCTCGACAGCAAAGCTATTTGTATAAGCTTGAACTTCACTAAAGTGACACCGAAACGATTCAGCTTCAGTTGGGATGCTGCTTGCTCCTGCAGTGCGAATCGCAATAACATTGAGCAATTAGTCTCTAGTCATGCATTCATCAATTGCTTTGAAGTTTGAAACTTCACATTATGTTACCGGTTAATGTCTCCTCTATGGCATTTAATGTCTTTTTCTTTTTTGCCTTCCTTGCTATGCAGAAGACCACCACCACAACAACACCAACAATCGCAAAAATGGTTGAGATAACAACAGCTACAATTGTTCCGGCTGAGATTCCCCCATTGTCTGTACAGAAGACCACAACATCATTAACAATGGCATAAAATTCTTTTCTAAAAAAGAAGAAAAGAAAACGGGGATAGTTACAAAAATCCACATGTTCCCTTCGTGGTTCTCAAGATTTTGTGATGATCGGAGCTCTAAAATCAGAAAATAAACACGAAACTAGAATTGACTGAAACGGAAAGAGGATTAAACAGAAGAAAATCAGAAAGAATTGGAGAGGAAAGGGAGTGGTTAATTCAAGAGAGAAAGCAGATTCCAGAAATTTGCATACCACTCAAAACATGCTCACTCACTCTCACATCCCTCGATTTTATACTCTAACAATCTCCCAACACAGTGGGAATATTCTCAACCTATGACGTCATAAAAACAGAAAACAATAAAAGTGAAAACTAAAAACTAAAATTCTTAACGTAATAAGAAATTGCATCGTGCGCATGGAAGATTTAAGAACTATCTAAACTGTACATATTGTCCATCAATTAAAATTAGGGATCGACCTAAAAAGCTCAAACGATGTGGGATTACCTCGATCTTTTGCAGGGCCCGCCGAAAGAGGAGAAGGAGGAGGAGGAGGAGGAATGGGTGAGGCCTGTGGTGGTGGCGGAGGTGGCGCTGGATCTTGGTAAAACGGATACGTCTCGTACCTGATATTACAGCTGGGGTAAACAACTCTACCACCCCGACTATTATTGCAGCAATTGGGAAGATTCGAAATAGCACCTCTAAGGCACGTTTCACAATCCAAACTCGAAAGATCAGGAGTACACTGTCCCAGAGCGTATATCCTCTGAAACGCTGTAAAGTTTGCTTGTTGAACCGCAAATTTCTTCCCCGAATCATTATCATTTGCAGCTCTCATCACTATTTGATCAAATGTGTCTCCTAAAACATGCTTTAACAAGGCCGTGTCAGTCACATTCTGTGTGTTCCAAAGAGACCAGTGGATGCTCGTATCCACCCTGGAGAAGATCGATTCGTTTGCATAACGCAACATACAACTGTCATACCAAGTAATGGCCCGGGTTCGATTCGAGCAGACCCGTAAAACATCAGACTGAGCCGTTGTCAAGCAAGTTTGACAATCACTGGGCGTAACATCACCCCGGCAGAGAAACAGGCCGTAGACACCGCCAGCGCTGTAATTATAGAAGCCGTTTCGCTGAGAAGCATTTGAAGTCAGAGCAGAAAGGAGGGATTCCAGGTTGCTTCTGTAAGTTCTGCCACTCGTAGCACTATCGATGTAAACTGTATCGTTTGGACAAGAATATGACAAAGGATTGGAGCTTCCATAATTAATGCAAACCAATATGCATAGAAGCTGCAACACTAAATTTCTGGAGATCATACTGAATGAACTGCAGAGCTATGAATCTTCAATCGTGATGGCAGATAGATTATACTCTCTCGGGTCCCATATCAGAGTTTTGTTTCTAGTTATATATTGTGATTCACAAACAAATTCATTATTGAACTCTTTTAGTGAGATGGATAAAGTAGTTTGCTAATCAGCTTGGAATTAATATGAATTTACGCGTTTGGACAGGTGGGGTGCGGTGACTTCTCTCACTGCTATGGTCGTTTCTCCAATCCATTTTTCCAACGTGAGATAAACTTCAGTTATGAACACGGGAAATTAATTAACAAAACTGTCATTGTCAATAGTGATTCAATGATTTTGACGGAAGTGAACAAATTGTCTTACTTTACTAAGATTAAAGGCTCAGACTGGAAATTAACGTTAACTCATCACGACTTAGGAGTTAGGACAGGGAAAAAAAGAAACATGGCTTGCCAAGAATTTGTCCAAGACTATTAGGCTCTGTTCTTTTCCATTCAATTTTAGAAAAATATCATTTTTTTTTCAAAAATATTACACAAAGAAACAACATCATTTTTACTAAATTCATAATTCAAAATTTAAAATTTTCTCTAAATCTTCATTCACATAAATTCAAAAAAAACATAATCATTACACTTTTTCTTCTCTTTCCTACACAAATTTTCAAAAGAAATTTCTTCCAAAATAAATTTCTTCTCTAACCAAAAAATTTCCTAACCAAATTACTAAGAGAACAGAGCCTTAGTCATCAAGCAGGGGACACAAAGAAAAAAAAAAAACCAGGAAAAGCTTAGGAAAAACCAGGAAAAAGCAAGACAAAGTCAGCAAACAATAACCCATTCCCCGTGTGAGCTTTCTTGCTTTTGTTCTTCTTTCCTTTTCTCCTCCCCAAGCACCACCACAATAACCAAAGCCCCCCCTCTCTCCCATTCTTCCAGCGCCACCATCACAAACCCACCACCACCGCCCTCCTCCCCTCACTTCACCACCTTCACAAACCCACCACCAACCCCTCCTCACCCATATGCCAAAATCAGCAACAACAAAAATCATCAAACAATTAAAGAAAATGGTCATCAAACAATTAAAGTGTTGGTAATGTGCAATGAACAAAATAATTCTGAATTATGTCTTTTAGAATTCCTATGGTAGACTGGTCAAGTTCATTGATTTATGATTGTTAGTATTTCTAGACAATGAATGTGGAAGATGGAAGATTCATGAGATGTGATTAAATGTATGGAAGTCTAGAAGGTTGTATGACAACTAAAAAATGGGGGCTGAATTCATGTAATCAATCAAGTCAGTCTGCAATATTATTATTGAAAGAATAGTAAAAGTCTCTCTTCCTCTAAAAGGTTTCTTGTCTCTCCAACGTATGATAAAGCATATGAAGTACATTTACAATGTCCAAGTCAACTATGTGAATGAAAGAGAACTATTGGACTTTAAATGAGATTACCCATCACTGAAGGAAGCTCATGCTCATGAACATTTGATGTGGAAATACGATTTGGCAATCCAAGAAATTGAAGAGTTAAAGAAGATGATTGCAGATTCAAGAGATGGTCGAAATTAAAGGTAAAGAATCTCAAATTTCAAGAAAATAAATATCTAAATTTAAGGGTGGATGTTGGAATAGTAAATTTAAATATTATAATTATTATGGCTCGTGTATTTAGTATTAAGTCATGAAATGTCTGTTGATATTCAAGAATAGTCCAAGAATCTAAAAGTCTAAGAATATTGATATTTAATGAGTCACTAATAAGTTCATGTCCTTTCGTATTTCAAGATAGTCTAGATAGTTCCATTAGAGAAGCTAGAGCTCAACAACATTGGGGAAGCATTGCCGGAGGGTTTCCGGGGAGAGGGGAAGAGAGAATTTTGGTGAAGAAGAAGAAGATGGCTGATTCTTCCTCATCGTTGTCGGCGGCGAAGGAATATGGCAGGAGAAGGAAGATGTACAATGTGAAAAGATAAGTGGGTTGCTGAAGAATTTTTTTGGGTTTGAGAATTGGGTTTCAAAACTGGGTTGTGGAACATTGTTTTGGTTTTGTTTTGGGTTTCAAACCCAAACAGGTTTAAAACTAATGAAAAGAACATGATTTTTTTCCCCTAAATATTCATTTTGGCCACATATAAATACGAAAATAATCAAAAAAATAAAATAAAATTCCCAAAATATAAAAAACGAAGTTGGGAGATTCGTTTTCATCTGAAAACGAATACCCCAACTTCGTTTTCTTCAAAACTAACCAAAAAAAAAAAAAAAAAAAATTCTTGAAGGAAACGAATGCATGGAATCGTTTTCTTTTGAAAACAAATTCCATGCATTCGTTTCCTTCTTTTTTGTTTTTTATTAATTTCATTAATAAACAAATTCCATAATTAATTTTTTCTTTTTTTGTTTTTTATTAATTTCATTAAGAAACGAATTTCACTAAAATTAGTTTTAAAATAAATAAAAATAATTACATTTAAACGAATTTTAAAAAATTAAATAATTATTTTCATTGAAAACGGTTCACCAACATGTTTCTAAGTTTTTATTCATTTTAAAAAAATAAATATTATTTAATGAAAAACGAATTTTAGGGTTTTGGAAACGAACCCCGTAAATCATTTTACAGTTGTTATTAAAAAAAAAGGCAAAACTTAATTATATAATTGAAATTTTAATTTGTAATTCAATAAAATTTTAGAGGAAGTAATTTACGACATTTTTTGAAATACATAAAATCTCCGTATAAATGAATTTGGGGAATTTATTTATCTTTGAAAGTTTAGTCACGCATTTATATTTTTAAAATAATTAATTCTGTTAAAAACAAAACTCATAAATTCGTTTCCCTCAAAAAGAAATAACATTAGACCGATATTGATGTTTCCATTTTTAATTGTTTTTAGTTTAAATGAGCTTGCATAGGGAATACTAGTGGGATTAGGCAGGCGCAATAATATAGAAAATGGAGAGAATAAAGAAGACAAAGGTAATTGACTACCATTTCAAAAAATGCCGTAAATTACTTCCTCTAAAATTTTATTAAATTACAAATTAAAATTTTAGTTATATAATTATATTTTGCCTTTTTTTCATAACAACTCAAAAACGAATTGCGGGAGTTCTTTTGAATTAATGAAATTAATAAAAAAACAAAAAAGGAAAAATTTATTTTGAAATTAATAAAAAAAAGGAAGAAATGAATTCATGGAATTCGTTTTTCAAAAGAAAACGAATTCCTTAAGATTTTTTATTTTTTTTTTGTTATTCTTGAAGGAAATGAAGTTGGGAGATTCGTTTTCATTCATTTTTTATATTTTGGAAATAAAAAAAAATTATCTATTTTGGTAATTTTTGATCCTAATATAAATATTGGGGAAAATAACCCAAAAGAACACCCCATTAATTATTCTGCAACAATAAATTATTGGTCGTTGTTTATCTGAGGGGAGTGAATACATACAATTATCTGCCCACACTTATCACTTTTGAATATTCATTGTTGAATAATAAATCACTTTAGTGCTTCTTAAATTGAGAACTACTTTTAAGGAAGAATGACATTTTTAGTACTAAAAATTTGGGTTGTTTGTAACTTTGGTACTAAAGGTTTACTCAATTCCAAACTTGTATTTTATGTTTATAATTTGTTGTATTTTTAGTACCAATACCAGCTATTTCAGATTTTATGTAGTCAAACCAAAGTCAAACCAGCACCCCTGGACCAAGTAATAATATAACAATTATCCCCTTTTGGCTTTATAAAATTACATTTGCCCATTTGTGAGTCAAAAAATTGAATTCAAAACTCAAGTTTTTTTTTTTAATTCGGGAAAACAGTATCCTGTCAGACTGTATGATAGCGCCACAGGTGATAATTTCGCCTTTAAAATATTTGATATGCAATATTTGTTAAAGGGAAAGTGGTCATGATGTTGAACCATTTGGCAGATTGATAGTCAAAATTTGAACGTCTAGAGATGTATCGGTAGTTTCATGAAATCTCAATAGAGTTTTAGTTGTTTCCACATGTCTTGATGGAGGTAGATATAATGTAATTAGGGAAACAACCTTAGATTATAAAAAGGAATCATCCACGCAATTTTCTTATATATATCATGATCGGGTCAGAGACCACACTACAAACAAATTAAAAATAAGCACCAATCTTAAAATAAAAAAAATTAAAAAAAAGGGAAGTATTCAGGCCTTGTTTTTCACCTTTTTTTATCTGGGATAAAGTTCGGTGATAGAGACTTCATTTCTGGAGGAATCTTGCAGTCTTGATTTGGTGGTAGATGATGATTTATCCGATTATGCAGCAGGGAGCTCTTGATCAATTAGAATCAACCTGATCCATTTTCAATTGGAAAAAAATAATAATAATAAAATTAAAACTAAAGAAAAGAAATAAACTTCCTATTTATAAGGGGTGTATGAAGGATCATTTAATTGTACATACTACTTTCTATTTATAAAAAATATTGTCCTACTAAATTTTCGTAAAAGATCAGAAAAAAGAAATAACTAATTAACTTGTAGTAAAAGGAAACTTCCTAATTATACGGCTGAAACGTAAAAAGGGACGCAGCCCACGTAATTCAGCTCACACAAATTTGAACATTGCCAATAAAATTGCATTGTAGACTCCAATTTGATGTGATCCAATCCCAATTTGGATTGGAATTGGAATTGAGCTTCAATAATTAATTCCAATGGGCCATAGCCCAGCAAGGTAGTTCAGCCCAAGTCTCAATAATGCAATCCACTTTACTTTAATCTTCCGCCCATCTTTTTGCTTATTCACGTATTTTGGAATATTCTCCCTGTTACTGTTCACAGGCATCTATTTGTACAAATAGACCATTATTTCTGTTATTTTTACAACTCTTATCTTTTTCTGTCTTGCTTAAAAAAATACTCCAAATACCCAGTGAAATATGTCAAGAAAAACTAAAAGTAAACAACATATAGACACATATCATTGTTGCTCTAAGGTTTTAAACAAGTAGCAGAATTAGGTGGGAGCTGGTGCCCATGAGTTTTTATGTCCACATTTTCCCTATCTTTATTGTCCACCTCTCACAATGGAGTAGTGGGCCATATATGGGTCCCATACTCCATTGTGAGTGGGTGGACAGGGAAGACAGTGAAAAAGTTGACAGAAGATCTAATCCTGAGCTGGTATAGCCTCCAGCCTCACCAAGTTCCCAAAAAACGCTACAAAAGAATAGCTATTTCAGCCCCAAGGGGAAAGTTGACAGAAGATCTAGCTCTCATAGCCCTCACAGTACTGGCTCTAGACTCCAAGGGAAACCTTTTGATGTTAATGGTTTCTAAACAATGTAAAGAATAATTGCAAAGTTTGGCTATAGCTTTCTTGAATTACTGAGTTGTCAAAAATAAGATTTATGTTAAATAAACAATTAACCATTTAAATTATTTTACTTTTACACTAATAAAAAATGAAAAGAAAACCTTTCTCAAATATGGAATATATACATTGCTTGGATAGTAAAAAAGTAATTTTGTTTTACTATTTATTGGGGAAAAATTATATAAGAACTTAAGTAATTTCATTTTCACTCTTTAAGGGGGATTATATAAGAACTAAAGACGGCGCGATGGGCTACACACTGGGTTCCTGGGCATTCCGTCGAACACTTAGGACTTGCTCAAAGGTTGTGCACAACTGGCCGTGGCCTCGTGGAGAAGAGGCCCCAGATGGTTCAGCCACTGGTTTGAGTGCAAGAAATTCCCTAGCGTCAAGAGCTGGCTCCTTCCCTTCACGTCTCACCGGTGGATTCGATTTTCCAGCAAGCACAATCCCGCTGGATTCAACTGGAATTGCTCGTGGAGGATCTTTCGGTCGCCAATCCTTCCCATCCCACGGCTTCGGATCTGGAGGCTTTCCATCATGACAATTGCTACGATGATGCCCCATCTTTCTCAATAATCTGGGATTCGTTCATAAACTAGTTGGTAAAACCCAACTTTACGGTGCTCAAGCCAAACACGGGAAAGTAATTCTCCCATCACACCAAGTTCAACACAGACCGTGGCTACCTTTGGACGAGAGATCATCTCCGAAGCAACATCAATTTTCAGTGGCTGTCCTACTAGATTACCGATTGCGCCACCCGCTGTTGAGAACTACGCAGATGCTGATTTATGCGCACCATCGTCTGTGGAGGCCTGCGAGTAGAGTGCCTGCCCACCATCCGCACACCTTGTTGCCCATCTTTGCAGCCCAGGCCAACAGGAAGCACCTGTTCTACAGAATACCTCAGTGGAGGCCTAGGACAGTGATGTTGAGGAAATTTACTCCGAAGACCCTCCTAATCAGCAAACTCGAGTGGAATCTCCAGAATCTCCAATTCATACAACCTCCCAAGTTGTTCAAGCCCTGGACCCAACCAACCAAGCGCCTAATCAGTCCAACCTTTGTGGTCTGATGTCTTCCAAGCAGCTTTAGCTCAAACTCAATGACTAAACGACTCATTAATGAATCGACGACCTCTCAACTCAGCCCCAATCCCGAAGTTATCCTCCTTGAAAAAGACTTTCACTCCAGTTGTTGCCCATAAAATGCCTACAAATGCTCAACTCTTAGCTCGCATGTCTACAAAGCCCTATGTCCTAACCACATCGACGGTGCCCCACACACCGATTGACCGTAGCGACAAGGATGATGGGGTGGAATATGGCCCCTGGAAACTAATGAAGAAGGTGGCACGAACAATGAAGAAAGATATATTATCGGCCCCAAAAAGTACGAAGAACCTGCGAAGACTTATTTCGAGCATCAACTCTGAAACAAGCCTAAAGTAGATTAATAAAATGGGTAACAAAATGGGCAACAAAATGTAAACCAAGATGGTTTTAATTTTTATTTAATTTTCTTCGATCAATAAAATGAATAACCAATCACACTCTTAATTTTATTTATATATATATGAACTTAAGAAGAACAACATCTTAATTGTTAACTATAAATCCATTTTAGAATATTATTCTAGAATTATATATCATCTCCTTTTAGATATTCTTTTATTTAATTATTCATGAAAGTGTGTCATTTTACTATTTACCTGTGAAGAGACATCATTTTTCCATATACAATGAACTAGTGTCACTCTCTTTGTCAATAAACTAATATTTATAGAATAACACTGACTTTCTTCTTCTTTTTTTTTCAATAAAGTAAAGGTGGGATTGATAAATTGACTTTTCTCTTCCTTTCATTGCATAAGTTTGAATAATACTAATATTTTATTGAGTGTGAATCAATGATATGATTGTCTATATTTATAAATTTTTATCATTTTTATAATATGGGATTTTAAAAGTTAATACATTTATTTAATAAAAAGGAATTATAAATCAGACCCCATAGAAAATTATTTCTCGTTCTGCCACTGTTTCAAACTCAATATTCCCTACATGTATATATGGTATGAAAAATGTTCATTTTAATCCATGATATTTACACAAGGGTCAAATATGCCTCTGACATTAGTGACTTATTTTGCCATAGCATAAAACATTAGGGAATAAAATGAACATTGCCCTTATACAGTAGGAATTATTAAACTGTTTTAAGGAGTAAATTCTAGTCATCCTCGAGTCTTTAACTTCTAGGGTGAATTACATTTACCTTCCTAAACTTTGGGTATAATTACGAAACCAACCCTACTATTTCAAATAATCATCGTAAGCTCATCCAAGAAGATCACCTTAATACTAATTAAGCCGAGAGGTATTAAAATCTTGTGGAAAACTTTTCCATTAGCTTAAAGGTAGTGATATTTTTGAGGTTTGACGATTTGACCCATTTCTGTCATAAATTTATGGTGTTTAATTTAAGGGTGTTAGTTTACACATATTGCATTGCGGGATCGATGGGAAAAAGAAATGGCTGTTCTTCTGGGTAACTGTGGGGCTAACAAATACAAATTTTATACAAACCCTAGGACACATGACAGATCACCAAGAGATCAGGGTTCAATTCAATCTCTATCAATTTTTGTCATTTTTACTCGTAGACGGATTCTGTGGGAACAAAGTGGAACTGGATACAGTTGGGAGGATGGTCTCAAAATTGGTGTTCTAGAACGTGAGATTTTCCGTATGCGGCTAAGTCATGGGTTATTTGGTTTCGGGATCTTCGGATCCAGAATAGGGTGTCCAATTGAAGAAGGCGCTATACATTTTTACATTAATTTCTATTACATTCTTACATTCCAAAATTATTTTTCCAATACATCCCTTAAAGTGGATTAATGTACATACCCGAATTTTTCTCTTTACTATAAATTCCATAAAAAATTACTTAGAGAATTTTATCTCTTTTCAATAATAAAAAAAAAAGTTTTCTCAACCAAGTTATTATCCAAAATAATATGTTCCCTTCTTGCTTCTCAGGATTTAAGAACTATCTAAACTCTATATTTTGTCCATGTAAAAGCTAAGGATGGGCCAAAAAGCACAATTCAAATCAACCAGTCAATCCAACTGGCCCAATCCAAAATTTTGGTTCAATTTAGTTCAGTTCGGGACATGTTTTGGGGCAGTTCGGTTAGTGAATATTCGGTCTATACCATGAAGGCCTGGCATCAAATCAACCAAAATTGAAATGTCCTTGAGTCTGAAACCCCACCCAACCCAGGAGACCCGGTTTGGTTCAGGTCAGGTCAGTATTTAGCTTTTGAAAAGATGAGCAATTGATGAGTTTTACAATTGCAAACAAAAAAAAATTCTCTTCCCATTCCATATAAATAGTCAATATTTTTTATTGTATTTTAATATTCATAAATGTTGTACAACTAACTACCTGCGTAAGAAAAGACATGATCCTGTAGCTAGAGTAAGCAAAAGAATTAAAGTTTGCAAGACTTTAACTTAAACGATATGGGATTACCTCGAGGAGGAGGAGGATTGGGTGTGGGCTGTGGCGGTGGCGGTGGAGCTTGGTAAAATATATACGTCTCGTACCTGATTACAGCTGGGGTAAAGAACTCTACCTCCCTGACTATTATTACAGCATTGGGGCAACTCTGCAACAGCTCGTATAATGCAATTTTCACAATCCGAACTCAAAAGATCAGGTGTGCACTGTCCCAGAGCGTATATCCTCCTCTGCAACACTGTAAAGTTGGCTTCTTGAACCGCAAATTTCTTCCCCGGATCGTCATCATTCGCAGCTCTCGTTGCTATATCATCGAATGTCTCGCCCAAAACCTGGTTTACAAGGCCGTTTCAGTCACAGTCTGCCACTAGCCTGGACGTTGCCGTATCCACCCTGGAGAAGATCGATTCGTTTGCATACCGCAACATACAATTGTCACGCCAAATAACGACCCAGGTTTGATTCGGGTAGACCTGTAAAGCATCAGACCGGACTGTTGTCAAACAAGTTTGGCAATCACTGGGAGTAAGGCCGTAGACACCGCCAAGGGTGTTATTGTAGAAGCCGTTTGGCTGAGAAGCGTTTGAAGTCAGAGAAGAAATTAAAGGAGGGATTCCAAGTTGTTTCTGTATGTCCTTCCACTTGTAGTACTAGTGCTGTAAAATGTATCGTTTGGGCAAGAATAAAACAAAAGATCCGAGCTACCGACATTAAAGAATACAAATATGCATAGAAGCAAGCAAGGAAAGAACACTAATTTTCTGGAGATCATACTGAATGAACTGCAGAGCTATATCAATATTCAGTTTTTATGGCAGATAGATTATACGCCCTCAGTCCTATATAATTATATGCCCTCAGTCCTATATAAAAACCTAGTCCTGTTTCGAATTATAAATTGTGACTCAGAAACAATTGTATGAACTCTTTTAATGAGACGGGTGGAACACGTAGTTTACTAATCAGCTTGGAATTAATAGAATTTACGCGTTTGGACAGGTTCAAAAAGTGGGGTATGTGATGACTTCTCTCACTGCTATATTTGGCCGCTCCTTCAGTTGTGAAAATAAGAAAATTTAATTAGAAAAATTGTAAATTAATAAATGTCTTTTATCTAGTGTTAAAAAGGTTAACTAATTGTCGAGGGGGTAAAAAATATATTTAAGAAACATAATGGGGCAAACGTAAAAAAAACCAATTAACAGAAGGGGTTTACAGGATTTAAGCCTGTAAAATATTATAAGAGTCAAGGACCATACTTATAAATCAACTTCACACAGTTTATGAGGGTACATTTGGTTAATTAATTACTAGAAAAATTCCAGTCTCCCTCAAGCATTTTCATGAGCCAAGGAAGGAACAGCACTGGTGAATTAAGTTGTAATGGGATTTTATCCAATGAGGCAACAATATTTCTGCAGTATTTTTTATTTTATTTTTATTTTTATGTAATTTACATCAGAGTGTAGTCAAGATAAACTAAACAACCCCATATGAAGTCGTCAATATTTTTTAATGCTCTTTGTAAATTAACTCTTACATTAGTTTGAATTTAGAAGGATTAAGGCTTAGTTACCAAAAAAAAAACTTACTAAAGGTTTGTTATTCATGTTTTTGTCTGAATTAACGCATTCAGGTTGGCGGGCTCTCATGTCAACACCTTTAAACCTTAACCTTATTTAATTTTATGGCCTGATTGTTTCCTTTGTGTTTAAAGAATACTTTGATTTTTGCCCCTTGAATTAACAAAATTGGTCTTTTGTCCGTTAAAAATACATAATGACATTTATGTGTCATTTACTTTGTAGTGATCTCCAAAATGTCATTAAAACATGTGAGAAAATGTAATTTACCCAAAATAATATATCAATTATTTAACCGAATTACCTCATGCAACAATAATTTTATTTTTTTCACCGGTAAATATCAAAACACGCTCCAAGATTCAGAAAAATATCAAAATAGATCACGGAGTTACAAAATCATTAAAAAAAAATTTCCACTCCCATTATTTTTTAAAATACCAAAAATGCCCTTCACCAAGTGAAAATTTTATTCATGGATTGAAATTGTTTTAGTCATTTCATAAAAATTAAGGGCCATTGTTGGGCAAATAATTTTTTAATTTCTTCCAAACCTTGTGGTTTGTTTTATTTTTTAGGGTTAATTATGCAAAACTCCCATGTGGTTTGCGAAAGTACATGATGATCACCCTATAGTTTAAAAAGCTACGCAAAACCCCCCTGTGCTTTCCAAAATGCTGTAACGTTAGAAATTTCCGTCACATTTAACAGTCGAAAGGGTAATTTTGTCATTTTACTAATTTTCCTTTTTATATTTGTTTAAAGACTTAATGTTCACTAAATTCCAACCATTAACCCTAAAACCTAAATCCCTTTCCCTTCTGTCCTCTCATTCTCTCCCTCTCTACCTCACTCACCCACTGCAGCCTCCGCATCACTCTCCCATCCCCGCCTCCATCAACTCTCTCTCCGCCGCTTCCATCACCTCTTTCCGCCGTCCTCACCTATTTCTCTCGCCACCGCCGCCTTCATCAACTTTCTCTCTCGCTACCGCTGCCTCCACCGTCTCACTGGCCAACGCAATGGGTTCGATTTGGTTCAAACTATGAGGGGTGGGTATAGGTTTGGGTTACGGATCTGTGTTTTTGCACTTTTTTTCTAGGAAGAAGCAAGGGCTCAAGTTCGACGGATTTGGAGTGTGGTTTTTTTTTTTTTTGTGGGAATTATGAGTTTTTTTTTTTTCCTGGATGTATGATTTTTGTGTTTCTTTTTTTTTTTTTTTCTCTTGAATCCGATGATGGTGGTCAGTTCATAGTGGTTAACTCCTAGATCCGATTCTCCTTTTTCTTTTAAAGTGTGTTGATGAGATGTTTGTCATTTTGTATGATTTTTATGGTGGGTTGAAGATGGTTTTTTATGGTGGTGATTTTGGTTATGGTGGCGGGTGATTGCTGATGGTGGTTGTGATGAAGCTGATGGTGGCCATGATGGCGGGTGGCGGTTGTAGTGTTGATGAAGGTAGCAAGATTGTTGGTTTTAACTAAGGAAATTATAAAAGAAACTAATAAGGAAAAGGAATAATATATTAATGTATATCAGATATAATTTATAAAAGAAATGGATAATAATTTTTGATATTGTAAGATTATGATTTTTACAAGAAAAGGAAAATAATAATTATGATTCTTTTTAAATTTAAAAAGGAAAGAAATAAAATATGGAAATCACAAATTATTAAAAGTAATAATAATATATAAAGTAAATTGAATTTTAGCCTTAATTAATTGAAAATATGGAAGAGAAAATTAAGAAAAAGCCAAAAAGCCTTCTTTTGTTAATAAGGGTAAATTTGTCATTTTATAACAAAAGTTAAAAAAAAGAGTTGGCTTTTTGGGTTTGACCTTTAATCATAACGGAATTAGTCTACTTTACAGCATTTTGGAAAGCACAGTGGATTTTGCGTAGCTTTTTAAACCATAGGGGCATCATCCTGTACTTTCACAAATCACGTGGAGGGTTTTGCGTAATTAACCCTATTTTTTATCACGCCATGATGGGTGGTTTGAAATTACAGTTGAAGGGATAATTTGGGTAGATTAATTCGGTAACATTGTTTAAATATAGTTTGGAGATTAAAATATAGAGTGGAGGGCATAAATGTTATTAAATAATTTTTATCCATTTGACCAGTGACCAAAAAGGTAAAACACCTATTTTGTTAATTGAGCAAATTCTATTTGTTGTAAAATTTAATAATTACTTGTTTAGTTTGTTTTCAATTTGTATTTGGTTGGTTCTGAAAAAGATTTGGGTAACTATGGATTTAGATAAAGAACTTATGTGATATAGTTTTCAGTTGAGGAAAGAGTTTGAGACGTCATAGATGTTTCGGCTCTCTACCTCCGGGCTGTGTGATGGAGCTTTTTTGGCTGTGTGTGTTGATGAGAGACAACATTTTTGCTAGTTGATGAGTTGTTGTGAGATCATAAGAAATGAGTGTTTCTACTTATAAGGTTCGACATTAATAGTGATGTGTTGATGTGAGATCATAAGATATGTATATTCTTGCTTATGCCTCTGATGTTATGTTGTTGGTGCAATAGGTGTGTAAGTAAAACAATTTTGATTTTCTCCGCCTGTTATTGATGACATTTGTTGACATAAGTCTTTTGAGATCCAACCACATTGAAATTGTGTGTTTGTTTTATTTACTTCACTACGCATTATTGTTTTTGCGATCAGGATATTTTTATATTTTACAATAAGTCAAAATACCATACAAACACAAAGGGCAAAAAAACAACTAAGCCTTCAATTCTTTATGTCGACATCAATTCCTAACCCGTTTAATAGTTCAAGGGGGGTTGCCAACTCAAAATACCATGAAAACACAGTCATGTTTATACATTTCCTCCTCCTCAAATGCACGTCACTTTCATATGCAACCACATTTCTATCAAGGTTTTTAGCCATAGGAATACGTACTCAATTTCGATTTTACTAGGATTAAAGGCTCAGATTGGAAGTAAGGGTTGAACTTGGAAATTAACATTAACTCATCACGACTTAGGTCATTAATAGATTTCACTTCCAAAAAAATAAAAATAAAAATTTTATTGATACGCTCTAATTAGTACGGTTATTTTAGAGTCTTTATTGGCAGTTCTCATGGGTATTTTTAGTGTTTTTCTATGTTATGCACAGGTTTTAAAAACTAAGGTAGAAAGAGTAAAGAGTTGCTAAAAGAGCAGAATCAATGGTCTATTTGCCCAAATGGACTCCTGTGAATAGTTCGAGCAATCAATAACAGAATGCCATAATGCTATAGATGAGTTGGGTTGCTGAAGGACCAAGTGGACTAGATAATTCTTGTTGGGCTGACTTACTTGATGGGCTGGAATCTTGGTGGCCCAAAGAAATTAATTAAATGGAAGACCAAAGTCCAAATCTAAGTGAGAGATGATTTGATTAAATTGATTGCATACGGGTAAATTCCTTGAGCAGCAATTATGGATAACAAGTCTTGATTGACTTGTGAAGCAAGTAGGAGAATTGAGATTTTCTTTTCCTAATCTGATGAGTGAATTGATTTGCGAGATTCTTGGGCTGCGTCCCTATTCCTTTTCCGTTTCAGCGCCTAGGCTTAATCTTTTCCTTCTTTAATTAGATGATTTACTTCTTCTACAAGTTAATTAGTTATTTCCTTTTTCTAATCTTATTAGGAGATTAGTAGGATAATTTCCCTATATAAAGGGATGCTTTGCATTATAATTTTTATGTCTTCACAGTAGAGAGCTTCTGCTCTCTACCTTCTCCACTACTACATAATCACTACTACAAAATAGAGCTTTAACGGCTGCGGTTTAACGGCGGAAAATAGAAAACCGCCGTTATAAAAGAAATACGGACTTTCTACGGCGGTTTTAAAATAAAACGCCGTAGAAAGGGACCTTCTACGGCGGTTAATTGTTAAACCGCCGTAGAAAGGGACTTTCTACGGCGGTTTAAAGCAAACTCCTGTAGAAAGTCCATACTTTCTACGGCGGTTTGTCCCAACCGCCGTAGAAAGTTCCTTTCTACGGCTGTTTAACAATTAACCGCCGTAGAAGGTCCCTTTCTACGGCGGTTTGATTATAACCGCCGTTGTATTGACGTATTTAACCCTAAATAACAACGTGTGTGTCCATATCGCGGCCGAAAGTGTTCTTCTCCAAATTTCTACTACGGTTTTGCACGTTTGATGTAAAGAATCGTCATTTGAAGCTAAAATTTACCACCTTAAGGTTAGAAACTTCTAAAATTTCTCAGTAATTGCTTATTCTTGTACTTTAGATATGTGTGTATATAGAATTTATTTTTATTTATGGTAGAGTGCTGAAAATTAAAGTTGCAATCCATGTATATAGTGAACCTTAGTATTGTGGAACCCTATTTAGTTATACTATGTAGTTTCTTGGTGATGTGATTTGATTTATAGTGTTTGATTTTTAATGATGATGTTCATATAATTAGCACTACTTAGAGTGTGTATTATTTTTTTATGCATTGCATGTGTTTGATGAAATGCATAAATGAAAAACTTATGGGTTCTTCTTCATTTGATTATGTCTACTGCACATGTGTTGGTTATGCATATTTTTTTCATTGATATATTATATTAGTTTTGATTATATGAGTAACATTAGTATGACATGTGCTAAGACAAGCATGCAACTTGATACTTTCTACATTGTTTGTTGAATTATTATTTGGGTTTTTTAATTATTTGAAGGAGTTAGTTACGCATGGATCGAAATATCTTGTTGTATGGTGATCGGACCTCTGATTTTTATGCGAAAGAAGTTGAGAATTTCATTGAATTGGCTTATAAGAATACAAAGTACGTCCATTGTCCGTGTAAAGCTTGTAAAAATGGTGCTCGGTTCGATAACTCAGATACAATAAGATTCCATTTATATCGGAACGGATTTGATCCTTCTTATAAGTTGTGGATTTGGCATGGTGAAAGTATTGATAGTTTACCTGAGCAAAGAAAATCTCATGCAAAAGGAAATGATGGGATTACTAAAGATCGATTAGATGACATGATTGAGGATGTGGCCCAGGATTTTGCTGATAAACCGGAAGTTCTTGCTTCCATTTTGGATGACAATGAGAAGCCTCTATACAACCATTGCACTAGATATACAAGCTTGTCTAGTGTTTTGAAGTTGTTTAATTTGAAAGTTGCAAATGGGTGGTCAGATACTAGTTTTACAGCCTTATTGAGGGTATTGAAAGATATGCTCCCAGAAGATAATGAACTTCCAGATCGAATTTATGAGGCAAAAAAAATATTGTGTCCAATGGGTATGGAGCATGGTTGTTAGAATCGGGCCTAGACTCGTAGAATCGGCCGATTCTACGAGTCTAGACCAAGGAATCGAGCCAAACTCGGGTAGAATCGTATCTAATTTTAGAATCGCATCATCCCTGGTAGAATCGGCCTAGAATCGGGTAGAATCGGGTAGAATCGGCCTAGAATCGGCCCTAGAATCGGCCGATTCTACCCGATTCTACCCGATTCTACCCGATTCCACAAATTTATTGAATGGGCTCCGAAATTGGACCAAGTCCACTTAAATATGCGATTTGGAAGGCCTAAATTTGGTCAAATTTAGGTGGCCCAAATTTACAAGTACACTTTTGATAGCCCAAATTCTCAATTGCAATCATTTTCCCCTATCTTCTTCAATCTTCACAACTACGGGTTTTATTTCATTCAATTTAAGACTTCATTTTTTAATCTTCATTTTTTTTGTTTTGCCTTAACTCCTTTATGCACTACTTAAGTCTTGATGGATTGAGATTTGACATTTTTATTTTGGTTTTTATTGAACAAATATGAGTTTGTATGATACTCATTAAGTTTATGATATAATTATAGTTAAATACATGTGTATTTTCTATTTTCCGATTCCAGGATCCGATTCTACGATCCGATTCTACGATTCCGATTCCAGGCATAAAACGATTCTATCCCAATTTACGAGTTTAACAACCTTGGTATGGAGTATAAGAAGATCCACGCTTGCCCAAACGATTGCGTCATTTACAGGAATGAGTATAAGGATTTATTGGTTTGTCCTAAGTGTAAAACTTCACGATACAAAAACAAGCAGCTGTGTGATGAGGTTGAAGACATTTCTGATGTGCAAAAGAAGGGGTCACCGGCTAAGGTTCTCTGGTATCTTCCTATAATACCGAGATTTAAACGGTTGTTCGCTAATACAAAAGATGCAAAACTTATGACATGGCATTCAGATCGGTGTATTCCCAGTGATGATAACACGGTGATAATGCATACATCAGACTCGGATCAGTGGAAAAAAATTGATTCAATGTATCCTTCATTTGGGGGAGAAGCTAGAAATTTGAGGCTTGGTTTGTGTACTGATGGAATGAACCCGTTGGGCAGTCTGAGTAGCACACATAGCTCATGGCCGGTGATGTTGGTTATTTACAATTTGCCGCCTTACTTGTGTATGAAGCGCAAGTATATACTTATGTCTCTAATGATTTCAGGCCCACGGCAACTAGGAAATGACATCGATGTTTATCTTGCTCCTCTTATTGAAGATTTGAAAAAGTTATGGGATGAAAGCGCACTTGTGTTTGATTCATACCGTGAAGAAATGTTCACATTACGTGCCATGTTGTTCTGTATCATTAATGATTTTCCTGCATATGGAAACTTGTCTGGGTACTCTGTTAAAGGGCATAAAGCATGCCCTATATGTGAGCAGAGTACAGATTTTTGTCAGCTTGCACATGGGAGGAAGACAGTATACCTTGGGCATCGTAGATTTCTTCCCGAGACTCATCCGTATCACCGTATGAAAAGAGTATTCAATGGATTTCAAGAGTTTAGAAAAGCTCCAGAACCCTTGAGCGGGCCAGAGGTGAAAGTTCATATGACGGACATTAATGTGGGGTTTGGAAAACCTTCGGATTCCAGCAATAATGATACATGTTGTTGGAAGAAAAAATCCATCTTTTTTGAACTTTCATACTGGGAGAACTTGGATGTCAGACATTGTCTCGACGTTATGCATATTGAGAAAAATATTTGTGAAAGCCTGTTAGGTACGCTTTTGAACATACCTGGTAAAACTAAGGATGGTTATAACGCGAGACTTGATATGGTTGATATGAACATAAGATCAAATTTAGCACTGGTAGCTCGAGGACAACGCACCTATCTACCCCCTGCCTGTCACACTTTGTCCAGAAAAGAGAAAAAATAGCTGTGTTCAAGTTTGCGTAGCATCAAAGTTCCATCCGGATATTCTTCAAACGTAAGTAGACTTGTTTCCTTGAAAGATTTAAAACTGGTTGGTTTGAAGTCTCATGATTGCCATGCCTTAATGCAACAATTGTTGCCTGTAGCTATTCGCTCGATATTGCCCAAGCATGTTAGGTCCAGTATAACAAGACTTTGTTTCTTCTTCAATGCTATATGTAGCAAGGTTATCGCGCGCGAAAGACTTGATCAGTTACAAGATGAAATAATTGTTGTCCTTTGTCAATTAGAAATGTATTTTCCACCCGCCTTCTTTGATATTATGGTACATTTGGTGATTCATTTGGTTAGAGAGATAAAAATCTGCGGGCCTGTTCATTTGCGATGGATGTACCCATTCGAGCGATATATGAAAGTATTTAAGGGGTATGTTAAGAATCGTTATCGTTCTGATGCTAGTATTGTTGAAGGTTATATAGCTCAGGAGGTAATTGAGTTTTGCACTGAGTACTTGGCCGATACAGCATCAATTGGAATATCTAAGAATTGGCACGATGGGAGGATTACAGGTATGGGCACAAGGGGAGGAAAAATGTTTACGCCTTCTAATGTTGAATTGATGAAGGCGCATCTCTACATACTGCGCAATTCTGAAGAAGTTGAGCCCTATGTGAGAGACCATATGCGTTCAATAAGAACGTCTTATCCTGCTTGGACGGATCAAAATGTGCTCAATGAACATATTCAGACATTTGTATATTGGTTTGGTAATGATGTCATGGGCAAAGACGTTTCGGAGACATTAAAATGGTTGGCGTTTAAGCCCAGCCATGCGGTACGAGCATTTTCATGCTATGACATAAATGGATATTCATTTGCTACTAAGAGACAAGATGAGAAGAGCACGGCACAAAACAGTGGTGTTACATTAATCTCGGAGGCTTTACATGTTTCTAGCAGGAAGGATAAAAATCCAATGTATGCAAGCATGGCATATTACGGGGTGATCGAAGATATTTGGGAGCTTGACTATGTTTGTTTCAAAGTAGCTGTATTTCGATGCAAATGGGTTGATAACAATAATGGGGTTCGAACTGATGATCCATTGGGTTTTACCTTGGTTGACCTTAATCGAGAGGGTTTCAAGGGGGAACCATTTATACTTGCATCGCAGGCGAAACAAGTCTTTTATATCACCGATCCTAGTGACGAACATTGGTCTGTTGTTCTTCATGGTAAACAACATCACGGAGTGGAAGGGATTGATACAGAATAAGGGCTTTGTGAGGCGGGCCCTTTCTCTAGTGGGTTACCTAAATCGAGAGCATATGAAGAAGATAGGGAACTTGATAAATACATACTTCGTGATGACCACAGCGAAGGATTATGGTTCGAGGATCAAGTGTCCCGTAAGAGAAAGAGAATAAGTTAAGAATCATTTTCAGGTATATTGTTTATTTTTATTTTTATTTTTTTTTTCTGTGGGTGTGTATGTGTATGTATGTGTGTGTGTGTGTGTGTGTGTGTGTATTTATATATGTATATTTGATTTTAATGAAACGAGGTGGACATAATTTTATAACAATATTTATTTTTATCCTTCGTACTGTCTGCTTGAAACAGGTCACAACTTGGATGAAGCCGCATAAGCAAGGGATAAAATTTCTAGGGAACTTCATATAGCGAAATGTTTATAAATGAATTTGTTATTGTTGGAAATTGTGTGAAGCTTTTGTGTTGATGTTAGGATGACTGAGTGTTTTGGTAAAATTTACAGGGGAGACTCTGTCGGAATTGATTTTAAACTGAATTCCATATTATTTGAAGTAGTTATTGGAATTTTAATGTGTTATTCAGGACTGACGTTCGAGGATGCTTATTGGAATCGGTGAAAGGCGGGGGGGACTCTACTACTTCAGGGGTGGCTTTGGTGTTCAGGTAAATCGAGTTGTTGATCAGCAGGATCCGGTTGTTTGGCATCAAAGATTGGGGCATCCCTCAGCTAAGATCGTGAAGAACCTACCATTTGAGTTTGTTTCTAGTGTTGGTTTGAATAAGTCCTGTGATGTGTGTTGCCTGGCTAAACAGAGTCGTGAATTATTTTTATTAAGTGACAATAAAGCATGTTTTCCTTTTGAATTAATACATTGTGATTTGTGGGGTCCCTATCATACTTTATCTTTGTGTGGTGCTCGTTTCTTTATCACTATAGTTGATGATTTTACTCGAGGAGTTTGGATTTACTTGATGCGTGATAAAACTGAGGTGTTTGAATTGTTTACCCGTTTTTTAGCTTTAGTAGAACGTCAATTTAATGCTAAAATTAAAACGGTGCGGAGTGATAATGTGACTGAATTCTTTTGTCTTCGGAATTTTTTTTGATCGGGGTATTATTTTTCAAACCTCTTGTGTGGGCACCCCCTAACAGAATGGTAGAGTTGAACGGAAACATAGGCACATATTAGATGTAGCTCGGGCTTTAAAATTTCAAGCTAATCTTCCTATGCAGTTTTGGGGTGAATGTATTTTAACTGCTGGCTATCTGATAAATCAGACTCCCTCGAAATTGTTGAATTATAAGTCCCAGTATGAATGTCTGTTTGGTGTGAAACCTCTTCTGTATGAGCAACGTGTTTTCGGTTCTTTGTGCTATGCCCATAACTTGAAGGCCAAATTTGATAAGTTTGCTAGTAGAAGTCGTCGGTGTATCTTTGTGGGATATCCATTTGGGAAAAAGAGGTGGAAGTTGTATGATTTGGAGACCCGTGAATATTTTGTCTCCTGTGATGTTAAATTTGTTGAATCTGTGTTTCCTTTCTCCGATCATTCTTCTGCTGCTTTGGTTGAAGAACATATTGTTGCATCGGACTTGGTTGATATTGTATAGGATGAGTTTGAGGAAAATGAGGACCTACTGGAGGTGCCTCCCCCTTCGGCTTCGCCTAGCACCACCGCGGCGCCACCATATGTGCCGGGTCCAGCGGCGGCAGGGGGAGATCCTGAGGCTATTCCGCAGCCCTCTGTTGCTGCCGAGAGCAGCCAACAGCCGCAGTCCGTGGTGGATGGGGCTGAGGTGCGAGGCGAAGGGGATCCGGTTGTGCATTTGGGTAGAGGTATGCATACTCGGGTTCCTTCTGTTCGTCTTCGAGATTTTGTGGTTAATACAGTTGTTGGTTTCAAGTCCACCCCCCCCCCCCCCCCCCCCGCTTCATCGAGTTCCAAGCATTCCTCCGGTCATGGTAATCTCTACCCTTTGTCTAATTATTTGGATAGTAGTTATTTTTCGGTGGACTATCGAACCTTTCTTGCAGCTGTTACCACAGGAGTTGAGCCTAAGTCTTTCAAGGATGCCATGAAAGATGCAGTCTGGCGTAAGGCTATGTGGTAGGACCGTCGTTAGCCCTATCAAATACAGTAAAAGTACTGTATAAACCTGCAATAATTAGCTATAAGTAGCACAATGATAACAGTGTCGATCCCACAAGGAACGGACTGCTTAAAATCACAAAACCTATTAATTCCTAAAAACTTTGGTTCGCAACCACCTTTATTGCTCAGAGAGACTTTGTAAAAAAATATTGAAAACTAAATACAAAATTAAATTAAGAAAGAGAATTTAATCAATGAAATAAAATATTCCAGCAATATGTAAATCACAATAATCACGTGCATGTTAATCATCAAGTCAATAATATATTAAATAGCATGTCATCAATCAGTTATAGGTTACCGTGAATCCGCATCAGACATAACCCAATCTCCCCTTACTTTATCGGCAATTACCGTGAATCCGCATCAGACATAATTGCTACTCTAATTAACAAGGAACAGGCCGTAAGGCATCGACACCTATTAACCATGTTAACAGCCTTAAGATCTAGGGAAACCCGATTTTAGTTATTCTTATTGAATTAACATCTAAGAATTACTAACCCCTTATTCTCTATTACCTGAAGGTAACTCTGCCACTAATTAATCTTGCCCAATAAATATTATGTTTATTTAACTGGGAATTAATTGGCTCTACCTAATTCAACTAAGGTGATCAAGCTTAATTAAATATCAGTAATCAAAGTTATGAGCAGAGAATAAGAAGGAACACATGAAATTTAATTTAAGCACAATTCGGTTTCATAACATGCCCGGATTAATTGCTATTACATTATGCCGGAATAAGAAATTTAGCTACTCATAATTAAACTAACTACGAACACAATTATTATATGAATCATACTGAAAATAGTTGAAAAGAATAAAATAAATAAGAAAGGAATACTTGATTTGCGATCTGGAAAATAATCTCAGAGTCTGCAACGTCCCGTTTGGGCAAACGGGACCTTGTCCTGGCAGAATTTCCCAAAACGCGAGAACCGAAACCTACTGCTCTAAAATCTGAAATAGCTATGAAAAATATGGAATAATATTCTGCTTCCTACGTACGTACTGTTCTCTCCCTTCTATCCCTTTATAAAGGTGTAGAATGGAGATAATAACTAATAGTAAATTACTAAAACTCTTGTCCATGTAGGATACTACCAAAAATAATCTCCAAAATAAAGAAGGATAAATAAATTAGGAAATAATCCCTTCTTCCAGCTGGCGCACCACCAATGTTGGCAAATAAAGAATCCAAATTCCATTCCAATTGCTTTACACGATTGATCAATTAATTGCTTCATTGGGCCTTCTTCAATTCTTTGGGCTGCTTCAACTTCTATCTTTGGGATGCTTCAACTTTAGCCCACTTGCTCCTTTTTGCATGCATGATATTAATAATTCCTCCCTTCATTGCTTCTTTGAACTTGATTGCTCTTTTCTTCCTCTTTTTGCATCTGCTTCCTTTAATTATTCTTCTTCCTAAAACCTGCATTTATCTGACAAAAACTTGCACATACCCGTGAGATTTGCCACAATTATGCTCTAAAATTCAGCAGCTAAAGGACATCTATCACTATGCAAACTGAAATCCAAGCTCTGGAAAAGAATGGGACTTGGACATTGGATAAATTACCAGCTGGCAAGAAAGCATTAGGGAGTAAGTGAATCTGTAAGATCAAGTATCGTTCAGATGGGTAGGTTGAGAGGCTCAAGGCACGGTTGGTTGTGTTTGGCAATCACCAAGTGGAAGGCATTGATTACTCTGATACGTTTGCATCAGTGGCGAAGATAGTGACTGTTAGGACTTTTTTATCAGTTGCAGCAGCAAAGGATTGGGAACTACACCAGATGGATGTTCACAATGCCTTTTTGCATGGAGATCTGACGGAGGAGGTGTACATGCGGGTTCCTCCTGGTTTCGGCAAAGGGAGAGATGGCCAAGTGTATAGGCTTCACAAATCGTTGTATGGGTTGAAGCAGGCCCCTAGATGTTGGTTTGCAAAGTTGACAGCAACATTGCGGAGGTATGGGTTTGTTCAGTCTTATTCGGATTACTTACTGTTTACTTTTTCGAAGCAGGGGATTAGGATGAATGTTTTGGTGTATGTGGATGATTTGATTATTTCGGGGAACAATTCCAAGGAACTTGCAGAGTTCAAGAAATATTTGAGTGCCTGTTTTCACATGAAGGATCTGGGGAAACTCAAATATTTTTTGACATAGAGGTGGTGAGGAGTGCAGAGGGTATTTTCTTGTGTCAGCGGAAATACACTCTGGACATGATATCTGAGATAGGACTACTGGGAGCGAAGCCCGTGTCGTTTCCAATGGAGCAGAATCAGAAACTTGCAGCTTCGACGAGTCCGGACCTGGCCGATAGGGAGAAGTATCGGCGGCTCGTGGGTAGGCTTATCTATCTGGCTTTCACTAGGCCAGACTTGTGTTTTTTTGTGCACATTTTGTCTCAGTTTTTGCATGCATCAAAGGAGGATCATTGGGCAGCAGCCTTGAGAGTAGTACGTTACTTGAAGGGGAGCCCGGGACAGGGTGTTCTACTTCAGAGAGACTGTAATCTGAAGCTAACAGGGTAGTGTGATTCAGATTGGACTGCTTGTCACAAAACACGGAGATCAGTTACTGGATGGATGGTATTTCTTGGTGCTTCACCTGTCTCTTGGAAGACCAAAAAACAGGTTACATTTTCACTTTCCTCGGCAGAGGCAGAATATCGGGCTATGGCGAAAGTGACTTGTGAGTTGAAGTGGCTTAAGGGACATCTCCAGAGCCTTGGGATTTGCACGGAGGGGCCAATGCAGGTATTTTGCGATAGTTAGTCAGCACTGCATTTGGCTCAAAATCCTGTTTTTCATGAACGTTCGAAACATATTGAAGTGGATTGTCACTTCTTGAGGGATGCCATAGTGGAGGGGACCATTGCTACATCACACGTGGCTACTTATTTTTCTTTTTTTTTTTTTTGCAGTGAAGTCAACCATTGAGTAAACTACAAGTGGGTAGGGTAGGGTAGGGAAAATAAAAGGAAAAACAAAAGGATATATTTCATGTATTTTTCAGTGTGCAACCAACCAAAGAGGAAGTAGTCAAGGCTTCTATTGGGAACGTATTCATAGACAAGTATCTTTTCCTCTCCTTCCAAACAAAATCCCAACAGTCTAACCAAATTATTATGCTGAAGCTTGGCAACCACTCCAATTTCGTTCTTAAACTCTGCTGCTCCTTGCCCCGAGCTTCTAGAAAGCCTCTTCACAGCTATGTATTGTCCATTTGGCAATTTTCCCTGTTCGATGGATCGATCAAATATGTATCAGAGGATCGATCTGTTTCAAAGCACTTGATGCATATATTTATACACATACCTTGTAGACACCACCGAATCCACCTTGGCCAATTTTGTTATCAGCAGAAAAGTTATTGGTGGCAGTCTTGACTACACTCAAGCTATACTGTAAGGATTCTGGTTCTATAGTTATGCCATTTTCATCTACAGAAGAAACATAAAAGAAACAAGCAAATCGATTATGGAATTGGGAATATTTTAGAACCTCTCTATCCTAGCTATTGTACACATTTACCTGCTGCATCCTGCCAGTTAGCATCTCGTCTCTTCTTTGATCTCCATTTTAGAAAAACAAAGGAGATGATAAACAGCAGAATGCAAGAAAAAATTGAGAGAGCAATAGCCACAGCCACATTTGTAGAGATTCGCGATTTCCCTGAATCAAAAGAAGCACGCCTTCATGCATTGATGCTTGGGGTAAAGTATGGGTTTATCCATTTGCAGTGACAAAATGTAACTCGACATGCATGCATCATGTTCTAAAATGCATTTAAGAATGAAAATCAGGTATCTTACATTAGTTCATGTTTTTATTTTGTTTTGGTTTCGTTTTTTTGTATTCTACAATACATTTTATATTTGGTAATAATTTAGTTTTATTTTCAATATACCTTGTTATTATTGAAGTACATACTTCAACATTTTTAATCGACTCTTTATATATCAAAATTATGTAAAAGAAAAAAAAAAATGCTTCGGAAAACATACTTTAAAATGAGCTAACGGGCCTTTGATATGTTTTAAAATATAATCCAGATGACCGTTAAAAAAATATACTTCTCTAATCCAAAATAAATGACATTGAAAAGCATATCATAATTTTCAAAATAATTGACATTTAACCAAAAATACTCTCATCTTCTATCATCTCTTGTAGTTGAACAGAAGGAAATATTACACAAACTATGTGGGCTTACCTTGATTGGTTGCAGGAACCGGACGCGGAGCAGAGTTGTTTTCCTGGGCCGGACCCCGAGCAGAGTTGTTTGCTGGGGTCGGACCCGTAGCAGAGTTGTTTACCCGAGCTGGACCCAGAGGAGGAGAGGCTGGGACTAGATAAAATGGAGTTATCTGGTACTTAATCTCACAGCTGGCCAGGGGGATAAGAACTCTAGCATGCTGATGATTGCTACAGCATGTGGGAAGAAACGAAATAGCATTTCTGAGGCATGAATCACTGTCCAAACTCGAAAGATCTGGCGTGCACTGTCCGAGAGCATATATTCTGTCAAACGGTGTAAAATTGGCCTCTTGAACAGCAAATTTTCTGCCCGAAAGATCATTCGCAGCCCTGGTCACGATCTGATCAAACGTATCACCTAATACTTGGTTGAACAAACCCGTCGTATCAGAGACATTCGGCGAGGATGGGAAGTACACCAGAGGATTTGGATCCATTACGGAGAAAAAGGATACATTTGAATAGCGCAACAGACATTTGTCATACCAGCCAAAATAACTGTTTTTGTCCGGGCAGTTCCGTAAGGCATCCTTTGCGGCTGTCGCCACGCAGTCATGACAATCGCTGGTTATAACATCTCTCCGGCAGAGAAACAGGCCGTAGACTAAGACATCCAATGTGTTGTTACTTCCGGAAGTGTAATTGTAGAACCCATCCGGCTGAGAAGCTTTAGAAATCAGAACCAAAAAGAGGATTTCCAAGTTCTTGCTGTAAATCAAGCCACTATAACTGTTAACGTCGTACCTTGATTCATTTCCGCACCAATATGAATCAGGATCACAGCTGCCGACGTCAAAGCAAACTAATATGCATAGAATCAAGCAACCGAACAACGCTATGTTTCTGGGGATCATTCTAATTCTAATCCCTCAATTCTTCCAGGGCGTGTATTAAAGTTAATTTTCTGTGCTTGAATCTTCAATTTTGATGGCAGATCGATGAATTTAAGTTGCTAAGTTGAACTTTATGACTTTTCAGTTTTGGAATTAGCTAGTATGAATTTCCACGTTTGGACAAGAACTGTCATTATTATTGATTCATGAATGATTTTGACGGTGAAAGATGAATTGCATAAATATATTTATCGATCAACTTCATACTTGTTTATTATTAGTATCCTTAATTAGCTTTTTCGGATTTCACATTAGTTTCCAGAAATCTCGCCGAGGTAAATGTGTAATTTACCCTATTCCCTATGTGTTAGGACCAAATTCTAGTCTTCCTCGAGTCTTTAATTTTTAGGGCAAATTTACATTTAGGATCTAATTACGAAATCAATTCTACTTTTTCAAATAGTTACATTTACATCCTTTATAAACTGTTTATACTTCAAAATTAACAAAGTTTGTGGAGTATAAAAACTATAAAATGAATCATTTAAGTGTGTTAAAACTGCAACACAAATCATATAGAACATATAAATTGTATATATTTCAGAGATTTTTTTTTATAACATTAATATTTAAGTTTGTGCAAAAAGTATTATTCTGTATTTTCATGAAACATAAAGAGTTAATTACGTAACTATACCCAAAATTCAGAGAAGTAAATGTAATTCGCCCAAATTGTCTATGGCATTCAAGCTGGCATGCAACATTTCTGCAATATATATATATAGAGGCAAGAGGTAGCTTGCTTCTAAGCTGGCCCGACCGCGAGGAATCAAGAGATTTTCGCCGGTGATGACTTGGATCTCGGGTGATGGAATAAGGCCGCCAGAAGCGACAAGCAACTGTAGTCGAAGCTTACTGATAGCATATTGTATATAGGGATAAGGTTTATTACATACCATTCTCTCATATTTTTTCACTTCGTAATTTTAATAAAGGTTCCCCGATCCCCCCAGCTAGTTAATCCACTTTATCATATTTTTCCACTTCTTAATTTTAATAAAGGGTTCCCAAACCCCAGACCCTCAACCGCTTAATCGGCTGTTATCTTAAAAAAAAAAAATTTAAACAATTCTATATGGTGTCGTCAATGACTATGCTATTTTAGTATATATACTCCTTGTAAATTATTTATCACATTAGGTTGAATTTAATTAGAAGGATTTGAGGCTTAACTAGCAAAAAATCTATTGAAATTTACAGATTAATACAACCCTATAAAATGATGATTAAGTTACTTAATTATGAACCACCCATTTTTGTGATTTGAATAATTCAAAGGTTGCATTACATTGGCAATGGTTTTAATACTCTTCTTCCTTCTGCATCTTTCATGTCCACTATATAAGTCAACTTCATATAAGATTTGAGCTTGGAAATTAACATTAATTCAGCACGCGTTATATGGCATACCAAGACTCTGTCTATTAATCAACGGAAATATTACTCTTTGGTCAACATTCTTGTAAAACTTTTCTACATTCTTTCTACACCCATAAAATGCATCCACGTAATAGATAAGTACCTTAGGGTTAGTCAAACTCGCATTTGACCGGCTGCACCCCCTTAGGACCTGTTTGATAATATTTAATGATTAAATTTGAAAGTTTAAGGCTGAAATTATTAATGTAGTTATTTATTTATTATTTTTAATTAAGTGAGTATATATATTCATCCATTTATTTAAAAGTTTGAAGAAAGTACAGAGGGAGGCAGAACCTCTAATAAAATTGCAAAACAAAGAAATGAAATAGAACTATTTTGAGGATTTTAACAAGGTCGTTCATACATAAATAAATGCCATGTTCAATAATATAAATTTTGGTCCTTTTATATTATCGTAAATGTAAAATAGAATTATCAGCTTAAAAGTCATACATTTCAACCGGTCTGACTGTTCGACATGAGACTGTATTGCATGTGTGCACACACGCAACACTATATCTTCTTAAGTCAAAAAAAAAAAGAAGATATAGACCACTTAGGACCTGTCTGATTAAATTTGAAAGTTAATGAAATTATTAATGTAGTTATTTATTTATTATTTTTAATTAAGTGAGTATATACATATATACATATATATATATATATATATTCATCCTTTTATTTAAAAGTTTGAAGAAAGTGCAGAACCTCTAATAAAATTGCAAAACAAAGAAATGAAATAGAACTATTTTGAGTATTTTAATATTCTAACTAATGTTGTGTAGTCCTACGCAAGAGCGATTGAGTTTGAATGATTTTTGCAAATAAAAAATTATTCTTTCGTCTTCTTTGTTTTTTTGAAATCACTAATTTGAATTTTTCTTCATTTGATATCCAATTCTTGTATGGAACTATTTAAATCAAAGGTTACTGCATCCGGTCCCACATAATGGTTGTTTTATCAATACATGTCATGATTTACCCTGCATTTTACGTTTTTACTTTCATTTATTTATTTACTTTTTTACTTTTCATCAGTTTCTCGTCCATCCTCGTAAGCTCACCCTGCATTTTAATATTGAATATAGCGACTTCCAATTCAATTTGCTAAGATATTCTTTTCTTTTTTTTCCAAATTGATCCTGTACCTCAGAATTTAGAGGTAATCTCATGTGGCAATACGCACTTAAGCCATTAAAATTGTTTTGAACTGACGAAATATTTTTTTACCAACAATATTTCAACTCTTATGATTAATACACACGTTATTTTCCCTACCTTGATATTTTTTGTTAAATAATGAAACTTTTTTGTTGCAATCAATACTTTTCTAAATAGGCTATACTTTAACCCTTACCATTATACTTTTCTTTTTTTTTTTTGTACTCCATTTAATCTTTTTTATTTTTTTTTTATTATTATTTTTATAGAAACATTACATGAGCAACTGTATCATGATACGCGGTATATTCAGAAGCTATATATGATATGCGATACTTAAGTAACTAGACTCAAAGCTACATTAACAGCTACACGTACACGATCAATCAGAAGTTATATCGATACACGTGTTTTATAACATATCCACGATACTTTTAGACTAAAACCGATACATGTGTCTTTAAAATAATACTAACGAAAAACCAGATGTCTAAATTTTCATTATGCGCCCTTTATATAATTATTTATGTCCACCTCACATGAACTATTCTACATGAAAATGTTTAATCTTTGTTTTAGAAAAATAAGAAAACGTAGAAAATGAACAGTACTTTCTAGGCAAGGAAAGAGTACATATGCAGGTCATATAATGAGTTAAATTATCTTGCTATGAATCTGCAACAGGCGGCTCTGTGGACAAGCTCTCTGTTTCACTCCGGCCGAAAGATGCAGGCGGATTTGGGATTGACAGCGTAGCAGATTTACTATTGAGCATCAGAACTACTGAAGCCATGGTAGGCCTTCGTTCAACATCTTCCTGAACACAGAGCAACCCAATCTGAATACACCGAATCACTTCATGATTTCTGTAGTATGAATCGCCAATGCTTGGATCTACCAACTCTAATGGTCTTCCACCCCTCCAACGTTTCCAAGACTACAACAAAAATAAATGGTTTTAGCAAGATTTTATTGTCAGTTAAAAGTGTAAAGGGGGAGGATTTGAAAAAACTCACATAAGTTATAAGGTCATCAGCACCATGCGACTGCAACTGTAAGCTACTATTCTTCTTGCCACTAATGATCTTCATAATAACTACACCAAAGCTATAGACATCTGACTTAACCGAGAACAGTCCATGGAACAGTCCACTAATGATCTTCATAACAACCATTACAATTATATATTGTTATGGAAATAAATCTCAAGTTGTATCTAATAGGCCAAAAAAGACAGTAAAGAAAAATAACATAAAAAAACAAAGGAGACAATAGACATAAAGATTTGCGTGGTTTAGTCAATGTGACCTACATCCACAGTCGGAGGAGGAGTCAAATTCACTAATGAATGTGGATTTGTTTTACATGTAACTTGCCCACCAAGCTGGAAGCATCCAACCCAAATAAATAACCAGTACAAAATTACCGACTATAGAGGAAGAGATTTCTGGCAAGAAGGCTAAGCAAAAGGAATTGAGAAAGAAGCCTTTCTGTGCTGCTTCGGGTTACTACTTCTGCTTCATAAATTCACCCTGAACCGAATGTCCATTCCATGCACATGCCATAAATTCATGCTTGCATTTTCTTCCTGCTTTCTTTGACTTAGTGTGCATATCCACTATTCCTTAACATGCATGACATCCATTTCCTTCATGCTTGACTTGTGTGCACCAAAAAATCAAGAGACATGCATGAAATTAGCTGCACTTCTCACATGCTTATAGAAGCAAAGTTTTGAAGATTTGACAAATTGAGCAACCTACAAAACATGCATGTCAGAAGCACGCATTGCATTTATGGTGTAGGGCCAAGTCATTTTAACAAATTTTCCACCTTGACTTAGTCTCGAAAAATTAATGACTCACTCCATCTCTTCCGGCAAGGCCCTGATGGGCCAAATCACCAACAATGAACTCCGATCAAGGTTCTCCATCTCCACCTGTTTCCTATGCCATGATAAAGCATATGCAACTAAATTTGCATACCTTTGTGGTGGTCTAATATCTCTTCTTAGCCTGTCTCTGGCTATGGAATACTCTTCACCTTCTGGTTCGTCTACAACAGCTTCTGGATCTGGTTCATCGTCTTCTTCTTCTTGATATGTAGATGAATAGAACTAGAATTGCCAAACTCTAACTCCACCTGCTTTTGAGTACTATCCTCTTTTTCTAAATTACAAGGATTACAAGACTCTAATCTGGCGTGCAATATAGATGATTCATCAAAAGTAACATCTTTGCAAATTACAAATTTAGGTGATTTGGGATCAGGACACCATAATTTGTATCATTTCACCCTAGAAGCATAATCCCTGCAAAATATACAATACCAGACTTGCAAGCTTTCATCAGTACAAGAGCACCTTTAAGAATTTTCAAAACTACCTTTAGCTGATTACTTGTACCCAAGAGCATCAAGAGTGCACTATCCGAGAGCGTAAATCCTCCGCAAAAACCTTGTAAAATTGGCTTCTTGAACCGCAAATTCCTTGCCCATATGATCAATATCTTTCGCAGATCGGGTCACAATTTGATCAAATGTGTCACCTAAAACCTTGTACAACAGGGCCTTATCATTCACATTCACTGTATTCGGGTTGTTCACGGACATCGTAATGCTTCCATCCACCTTGGAAAAGATGGATCAATTTGAATATCGCAGCATACAGTTGTCTAACCAGATTGTAGCCCTCCGCACATCAGGGTAGACCTGTAAAACTTCGGACGCTGCGGTTTTGACACAATCTTGACAATCACTGGTTGTAAGATCACCCCGGCAGAGAAACAGGCCGTAGATGGCTGTGTTGTTACTTCCGTAAGTGTAATTATAGAATCCATTCGGCTGAGCAGCATTTGAAGTCAGAACAGAAAGGAGAGAATCCAAGTTGTTTCTGTAAATCCTTCCATTGGTAGTATTAGTGTGGTACATTGTAGTATTTGGACAGTCATGTAAAGGGTCCTGAGAGAACCCCACATCGAAGCAAACTACAAATGTGCAGAGCAAGAAACCAAAAAACGCTATATTTCTGGAATTCATGGCAGCTTAAGTGCAGAAAGTGCAATGAATCTTCAATCTTGAAGATAGATAAACTTAAAGTTTCTAACATAAGTTGCGGTCTAACTTGTAGTTAGCATGAATCAAGCGTTTGGAGTATGGCTACTGCCATTTTCTTCACTCATCGTGACAATTGAAATAGAATCTCACTACTACAAAAATGACTTTTAATGGCGATTTTTAAAGGTTTTTAATAGCGGTTTTTGGTCTTTTTGAACCGCCATCTATCCGGCAGCCGTAGAAAGTTTACGGACTTTCTACGGCAGTTGTGAACCGCCATAGAAAGTTCGGACTTTCTACGGCGGTTCGCTTAGGAACCGCCGTAGAAAATTTGGACTTTCTACCGCGGTTCGATTAGGAACCGCCGTAGAAAGTCCGACTTTCTATGGCGTTTTTTTTCAAAACCGCCGTAGAAAGGACTTTCTACGGCGGTTCCTAAGCGAACCTCCATAGAAAGTTAGGCTTTCTACGACTGTTTTGAAAAAAACCGCCGTAGAAAGTACCAAATTTGTAAAAAAAAAAATTTAATATTTCATTTTTTTATCTCTGCATTCAAAATATATATATATCAAAAATAGCAAGAACAGCCGTAGAAATTTTTTGATATATATATATATTTCAACTTTATTCAAAATATATATATATTAAAAACTTCCATGCTAATAAACCGAACAACCACCAAACTTCACAAAATTTTTGCGTGCATCCATCAAATTCTAATTAATTTAATCATTAACAGCAAGAACAATACAATAACAACATAATCCTGAAGTAAACATCCAATATATATATACAAAAATCCAATCTCAACCTAATCAATTTTGAGAATAAATCAAACCAAAATCAGTAGGAAAATTATAAAATGGAACATACAATAAACCACCTATTTAACACTAATCAAACCCAAATTTAATCATTCATCTCACCAAACCCGAATTTAACACTAATAATAAACACTAGGCCAATCACAATAATCAAGTAACAATAAATTTGTAAAACTTAAATAAAGTTGAAACTATTCGATATAACCTTTTTTATGATTTGAAACCCACAACAAGGACCGATTGTGGTGAAATTATGATGGGGGATTAACTCCAAGTGGTGGGTGATGGCCGATTAAGAAACTATCTCCGGAGTTGGGAGACGGCGGATCTTGCTACACCGGAAGAACGGCTTCGGGGGAAGACAGGAGAAAAAATCGACGGCGAGAGGATGGGCGCCGGCAACGAGAGAATGGCTTCAGTTTGCTGGAGATGGAAACAGGGGGAAGCCGCGGTTGGCTGGAGATGGAAACAAAGGGAAACCCTTAAAATTCAAACAAAATCAAGTTGCTATGGCGGTTTTAATAAAAACCGTCGTAGAAGAAATAACTTTCTATTTAATTAAAACTGCCGTAGAAAGTTACTTTCTATGGCGGTTTTGAAGAAACCGCCATAGAAAGTAACTTTCTACGGCATTTTTAATTACAACCGCCGTAGAAAGCCCGTAATTGTGTATTCCCGCCTGTTCCTTTATTCTTATTAATTTCTAGTTTTTCTTTTCTTGTAAATTAACCCCCAAATTTTTTTAAATTTAATAATAAATATGTAATTTACTATTTATCAATTTTTATAGTAAAATTCATCATATTTATTAATTATACGGCGGTTAGAAATAAAACTGCCGTAGAAAGGGACTTTCTACAACGGTTTTCTCTATGGCGGTTTTCTTACAGCCACCGTAGAAAGTCCCTTTCTACGGCGGTTTTAAAAAAACCGCCGTATATAATGTCTTTCTACGGCGGTTCTATATAGAACCGCCGTAGAAAGTCCGTACTTTCTTTTTAATGGCGGTTTGGGTTTTTCCGCCGTTAAAGCACCGCCGTAGAAAGTCAATTCTGCAGTAGTGACTGTTAGTATTATTATCATTGCTTTTGACTTTCGAGAAGTATATTTGTTAAAGTTTCATTTGCCAGAAAGAGGGAACACATTTTGCTTTCACTCCTGACTTAGAAAACATTCCAATTCGGTCAATCACTTGAAACATCTAATTTATATATATAATGAACCATGAAGGAAATTAATAGTTAATACTCGTTCAGTGCCAATAGGAAAGACATGTTTTAAAATTATTTTTGTTCCAATAGAATAGTAATATTGGTAATTATTACGTTTTATACCCATACTAGTAGAACAATGGGTAGTGAATTTAAATCCATCGAAAGTTGTACTTTGTTAAAACATGAATCTACTATTGGAACAGAGAAAATATTAAAATTTAATACCTGGTTAAGTAAATATTATTATAGGCAACTCATGTTAAGAGCTCTTAAATATAATAAAGAACATCCCGTAACATATTTAGGGTACCATATTGCGGACCCATGTGAACACCACACCATGCACGTCTAGATGGTCACTCTAAGTTAGTAAGGTTTGATTTTTGAGAGCAGTTTCTTGTCCGACCGTCTACACAGTGGCGGAGCTAGAAATAATTTTTAGTGGGGGCACAAAAAGAATTTATAATTTTAACTTAGAATATAAAAAAGAAAACACTAAAATACTCATAATAAAAGAAAACATTAAAAGACTCATAATAAAAGAAAACATAAAACAATAATTAGCAAAATGAAAATTCAATTAATAAAAAGTCTCATAATAAAATTTGGAAATTAGATAAAATTTAAACAGAATTTTATTATAAAAAGTATGTCAATTGATATATACTCCATCCATTCCATTAGAAAAGTATATTTTGAAAAACATTTTTTGTTCGATTAGAAAATTTTACTTTGAAAAATATTTTTTTGTTCTACTAGAAGAGTTTACTTTCAAAATTTGTACTTTTTCTATCTTTACTAATATAGTCGTGTGTGGTTCATAATTAGATTATAATTGAAAATTAAGGATATGATTGGAATAAATTATGTTAACTTAATTATTTTAGGTGTTGTACTTTGACATTCATAATAAATTATACATTTGTTAAAATAGACTCTTATATTAGAATATATCATAAATAACAACATTTCATGTAATCCAACACAAAAAAAAAAAAAAAGTCTCATGAGGGCACTATTTAAAATTAAAATATGAAAAATAATATATAACATTTTGGTGGAGGTAGTGGGCGCACGTGCCCCCAGTACCCCCCTACTGCCTCCGCCACTGTGTCTACGTGTGATAGTGCAAAAATAAAACTTGATACATTTGTTTTTTTTCTATATTTTTGTTTTAATATAACTACTATAAATCAGGACTAAACTTCATACATGATACTTTAACAACTAAATTTATAATCCTAATACGTCACCAACTAAACTCAATCTACCAAAAGCTAAAATCAATACGCAATATATTATCACTTACACTCAATATATCAGAGTTTAAACTCAATATGCGATATAACAAATGATAAATTCGACACGTGTGTTTTCAAAACATAACCGCGATACATGATAGACTAAATTCAGTGCATGCACATGGTCAAACTGTTGCATAGAAGTTTTCCATTTTAAATTCTCTTGTTGAAAAAGAAGCAAAATTGTTATTGTATGTAACAGTATGAAATTGGTTGTCGCTCCAGTATGAAAAAATGCATTTTGCATTATATCTATGGACAGGAAAATTCGGAGAATGGAATGTTGTATTTTCTAGTCAATCCCGTGTACAGCAAAACTCTTGCTTTTATTAGTCTTCCACGAGATTTTGTGGAAATGACTCTTGAATCACCTAATGGATTTTGTATTATTACCAAACTTTTTTAGAAATAAATATTGGAAAAAATGCAAAAGTAGTCCACAATCTTTACCCATGTTGCAAATGTAGTCCACAATCTTTAGTAAGTAGCAAATGTAGTCCACAATGTATCCATTTTGTTGCAATTTTAGTCCAAAAACGGAAATTTGACCTTGACTAACGGTCAACGGGTTTGACCGTCAGTCAAACCTGGGTTTGACCATCCTAAAACCACCCCACCCCTTCCTTCCAAAACCATCTCACTGTTAACAAATCCATCAAACAACCGAATTGCCTCTTTTGCTTCCTCAAAGCTCCCCATTGGGGAGAAAACTTCTAGCACCTACTCAATATCGGGAGAAATTTGGTATTTCATTTTGGTGGGTTAAATGGAGGGCTGAGTTGCTGCTCCGGTGCCCGGATGCTGGAAATTTGAATGTTGTACTGGAACTCAATTGCTGAATTCAAGAAATTTCCTTGGCTGAACTAGGTTTTCTTGGATGACTTAAGATTTCTTGGGCTGGTTTAGGGATGGGGCTTTATGGTTGTCTTGGTTAAGATTAGCTTTGATGGGTGAGGGTGCTGCTTGAATTTGTGTAAAATTAGCATCATGGATGGGTTGGGTAACGGAATTTAGAGCGTGCTGCTACTGGAATTTCGGGATACCTGTTTTTCCTAGCATGATGATTAATTTCATAAATCTTTCACTGCATTTGATCTTGTTGGCAATTGAGACTTAGTACTTCTCTTGGGGCTGTCCCTATTTCGGCTTCAAATTGTGAGAATTGATGCAGCTGTTTTTTCTGCTGTTTGGGTATGGGTGAATTGATTTAGAGCTGTTTCTGATTGCTCTTAATGTTGCTGGAATTGTGTTTGATTAACTGAATTTCTGGGCAAATTGGTTGGGGTTGAATCGGGTATACTGAATTTTAGTGCTGATTTTTTTCTGGAAATTTTGTGCTGAAATTTTGTGTGCTGAATTTGGGATTAAATGCAGAATGCAGGTTCTGTTTTGGGTTCTTTAATGATGTAGAGATTAGATGTTTTGAATGGACTTTCTTGCATTTGATCTGTTGGCAATTGAGACTTAGTACTTCTCTTGGGGCTGTCCCTGTTTCGGCTTCAAATTGTGAGAATTGATGCAGCTGTTTTTTCTGCTGTTTGGGTATGGGTGAATTGATTTAGAGCTGTTTCTGATTGCTCTTAATGTTGCTGGAATTGTGTTTGATGATGGGGTTTAAGCTTGGAAAAATTTATGGGTTTTGCTGCTTTGAATGGGAGCTGAATGCTAGAGAAAGAAAGGTTTTCAATTGAAGAAGAAGAAGAAGATGCACGCAATGCACCGAAAAAAGAACACAGACGAGATGGGACTGGAAAGGGTTTATGAATGGTGTGAAGACATGGAAAAGAACATCAAAAAAAATTGTGGGACTTATTGATCAAAAAACGAAGAAGAAGAAGATGAGAGGATGAGAGAAATGGTTTTGGAAGGAAGGGGTGGGGTGGTTTTAGGATGGTCAAACCCGGGTTTGACTGACGGTCAAACCCGTTGACAGTTAGTCAAGGTCAAATTTCCGTTTTTGGTCTAAAATTGCAACAAAATGAATACATTATGGACTACATTTGCTACTTACTAAAGATTGTGGACTACATTTGCAACAGGGGTAAAGATTGTGGACCACTTTTGCATTTTTTCCAATAAATATTCTATTTGTTATTTCTCACCAATTTTTTTTTCCCGGATGGATGATGTACCTCATAAAATTTTCAAAGTTTCTCAATCGATGTGGCAAGGAAACTGTCATGAATATCCAATTTCACATAGAAATTACGAGACGTTTATCTGTGGTATAAATAAAGTTGAGACTCTTCTCCTCATAAACTAATTTTTGTATCAGAGATAATATCAATTTTGCGATATGAGGTTGGTTGGTAACATTGGCATTGCAGTGCTCTGAGACTAGAAGGAAGTCTAACTCCCACATGGGAAATCACATATATAGTATCGATGAACTTTGAGTTTTTCTCCTCATAAGCCAACTTTGGATTCTCCCGAGATTTATGGCATAAACTTGATCCCACAACCTTTCATGGCCTCAATACGAAAAAACTTTTCCATGCATTTTCATTACACATCATAGAAAGTTTGGATTTTTTAAAATACAAATTTGGTTGCACTATGTGTGAGGCCTGGACCTTTTGATCTGAAACTATATTGTAATTATTCTGATTGTTCCCAGTATTCGGAAGTGGAGCTTGTTGATTGGCTTCCGACTTAAAGGGCACTTGAACTCCTTCCTCTGGATTCTTCCAACCAAAAGCTGGATTGTCCTTCCATCCTGAATTATAAGTGTTAGAGTAGGGGTCCCTCCTTGGATGATTTCTATTCCAATTCCCATTATTCCAACTTCCGACAGCATTAACGGACTCCTCCTGTGCAAGGTTGCAATTTTGTGAAAAATGCCCTTGATTCCCACAACACCCACAAACAATTTCTTCCTGGCTGCTACTGGATGGGGTTGCAAGTTGTGCTACCAGAGCCGATTGCTTGACTACCAAAGTCGTCAATTTCTCCATAGTGGAAGCAATCTGTTCAGCTTCTCGTCACTGGAATCATCAACAAGTCTCACTTCGGCCTGCCATTTGGTTGATCGAGAGGGTTCCCCGAACTGACTCCTTGACTCAATAGTATCCTCGATTAGTTTCTTGGACTTGGTTACTGTGTTGTTCTGGAATGCTCCATTGCTGGCTGAGTCCATATGGTTTGGGTCATTGGTGGTCATCCCATGATAAAAATACTGAAGAAGTTGTGCTTCAGTATACTTGTGATTTGGGCAGCTTTCCACCAGCTCGTAGAATCGTATCCAGTAGTTGCCAGGGGACTCATCAGCTTCTTATTGAATGCTGCTTATTTCCTTCATGACCATATTGGTTTTGGTCGAAGGAAAATACTTCTTCAGGAATAGCTCCTTCATCTACTTCCAATTGGTAATAGAATTTGGTGGTAATGAGGAAAACCACCGATTTGCTGGACCCGTCAGGACATAGGGAAAAGCCACCAACTTCAGTTGATCGATGGTGGCTCCAGTTGGTAGGCGCCCCACCTTACAGTTCTTCACGAACTCAGCAAGGAAATTGTGATGATCATCTCTAGCACCCCCATGAAATTTTGGAATGCCATTAAGCCAGCCATTCTTCAGTGGGAAACCATTGGGCAGTTCTGGAGTGACAACAGCAGAGGCTCTGTCGTCAGTGTCTTGACTGCTCAATTCCTTCAATGTGGGTTCTGGTGCTGGCCCTCTTTGTTGTTCTTCATCCCCATTCGCTTGTCTATCCTCTTGTCTATCTCCCATGATATCAAGTTCAGGTTCAGAACTACCGTCTGTTTGTTCACTCGGTCGGTTGACCGTTTGTTCTCTCAGTCGGTTGATAGATTCTGATTCAGCGAGCTTACGTAACCGTGCTTCCTTGGCTAAGCATTTACAAGTCTTTTCAATCTCTGGATCACTTTAGTAATATAGTTTTGAAGACCTGCTCATACACAACACAAGAAAACACCAAACACATTAATAGGAAAAAGAGATTAAAATTGTAACCGTCCCCGGCAACGGCGCCAATTTGATAAACCCGTCGTAGGACTATCAAATACAATAAAAATATTGTTAAAAACCTGCTCCAATTTAGCTAAATAAAACGTAGCACAGCAGAGTACAGGGTTAATCCACAGAGACGGCAAATTCAACACAATTTCCAAATTAACATGCAGTTTAACCAAACTTGACTAGCAGTCACCTTTTGTGTCTCCTAGAGACCTTGAATTTGTAGAAATGTGAAATAAGTAAAACAAAATATGCAAAACATATTAAGAATCAATTAAGAAAATATTCTAGCATTATGCAATCCACCTTAATCGTATGCATGTAATCATAATCCCCTTTTTCTATCTAATTATCCTATGTCGTTTCTGTTATAGATTACGCGAGTCCCCGCAATCATAATCCAATTCTCCCTTAATGAATCGATAACCCCCGTGAGTCCCCGCAGTCAAGGTTATTTCCCTATCTAGTTTAATTAACAGGCCACGAGTTCCCACAACCACCGTATTAACTAAGCTAGAAGCATTAAGAATAAGAAGAACCCAAAACCAGTAACCCCCCTCGACGATGCTCAAGAGATTACTACCCAATTAACCCTGTATTACTTGGCCGGTAATCGTGCCACTCACTGGCCCTACCAGATCTATATTAAGGTGATCAAACTTAATACAACCTTAGTTTTTAGACATATAAACAAAGGCAATTATGGAACTAGTTAATTAGACTGAAATTCATGCTTTGGTTTCATACATGCAATGGTTAAGGTCTCTCACATAATACTAGAATAAAGTATTTAGCTACTCATAGAATTAAACATCTCATGAATACAGATTAAAATAGCCATGGAATGAGGGCAAGGATGGAATAAGAAAAAGAAATACGTTACTAAAAATTGCTACTGGAGACTCTTCCCGTTTAGGCAATGGGTAGCCTGCTGGAAGGAACTCTCAAATAAAATAGAACTACTGCTAGAATAATGTATTGTATGTGATATTCTAACTTTATTAGAACTAAGAAAAACTCTACGTGAATAAAGAATGAAAAAATGAATACTGAGTGAGTACTGAATGAGAAAAACTGAATGACTTCTACCTAGAGAGCACCCCTATTTATAGAGAGGAAAACAATCATCTCTCAGTAAAAATATCCCATCACTTAAGGAGTAGAGCAATCTTTGACAAAGTCAGCACATCACTCAGATGAAGGAAACAACTGATTGATTTTCTAGAGATTCTTCTAGAGCTTCTGCTTTTAACTTTCACTGCAGTAATTTCTGGATCCTTCTAGAACTTTAGCTTTTAACTTTCACTGTAGTAATTTTTGGAACCTTCTAGAACTTCAGCTGCTCCAATGGGCTTCATATTTTGCCCTTTTTTTTGGGCCACAACTCGTGTGATATTCTGACCAAACATCTCTCGCTCCAAAATCCTTGTTTTAGCGTCTTTCCTCTTTATTTGGGTTGTTCTCCAAACCTGTCATAAAACACTAAAAACTTGGGCAAAAGCCGTGAGAACTGCCTTCACAGATGCTAAAATAATAGTCCAAAAATGGTCAGATCAATTTCTATAGTAAATTTAATTTATTATAATCATTTTCATCATTTTCAATACAACTTTTTATTATTTAACTATACGTTTTTACATTTTTTTTTACACTTTTTACACTAAAGAATTATTTTTCAAAAACATGTTTTCAAAACATAACTTCAAAACATGCAAAAAACAAGCCCTTAATTTTTTCATAATCTGAAAGATTTTTTAATATGTAGGTAATGGGGGAACCTCTGGGACAAAAATTGTAGCGATTGTTATGTCAACCATTGTTGCCATTCTTGTTTTTCTGGGGCTGGTCTTCTGCATAGCAAAGAGGAGGAGGGCAAAGAAAACAAAGGCACATAACGTGATTCACGAATCAACAGGTAATTTACCATGAAGGTTGAAAACAGTTGAAGAATGAGAAAGCATTAATCTTTCTCAACTGATCATCTAAAGAACTAATTTCATAATTATGTTATTGCTATTCCAACAGGTGTAAGCGGTATCCCAGCTTATGCAGAATCCTTGCGGTGTAAGTTCAGTGAAGTTCAAGCTTATACACAACAACTTTTCCAATGAAAACAGGCTTGGGGAAGGGGGATTTGGCGTGGTATATAAGGTACATTTTTAAGTATATATGGACGATTAATTCTTGAATGTCAAACATCATGATATGCAATGGAACTATATGAAGACTTTAAGAATTGATGTATTGCTTATATAATGTCAGGGTACGCTGCCAAATGGGCAAATAGTAGCTGTGAAAAGGTTGTCTAAAAGCTCATCGCAACTCGCAAGGTTCACAAGAGTTCATCAATGAAATTGCATTTGTTGCCAAGCTTCAGCAATGTAATCTGGTTCGATTACTGGGATATTGTTTGGAAGGAGAAGAAAAGATCCTCATCTACGAATATGTTCCTAACAAAAGCCTTGACTTCTTTCTCTTTGGTAGGCTTCAATACATTGATTGGTTGGATGAGAAAAATATGAACTTGATGGTTTTGGCGTGATATTTATAACCTTGATTAACTAATTGGGGACATCAATATTTTTGCGGCATGTTGTGTGTGTAGATCTTGAGAAGCAATCGTTGTTGGACTGGGAAATGCGTTACAAGATCATAGGAGGAATTGCAAGAGGGCTTGTGTATCTTCATGAAGATTCTCGCCTTAAAATCATACATCGTGATCTTAAAGCTAACAATGTGCTACTTGACCAAAAATATGAACGCAAAAATTGCAGATTTTGGCTTGGCAAGGTTTTTCGAATTTGGCCAATTCGAACATGACCATATTGGTTTTGGTCGAAGGAAATACTTCTTCAGGAATAGCTCCTTCATCTACTTCCAATTGGTAATAGAATTTGGTGGTAATGAGGAAAAAACCGATTTGCTGGACCCGTCAGGACATAGGGAAAAGCCACCAACTTCAGTTGATCGATGGTGGCTCCAGTTGGTAGGCGCCCCACCTTACAGTTCTTCACGAACTCAGCAAGGAAATTGTGATGATCATCTCTAGCACCCCCATGAAATTTTGGAATGCCATTAAGCCAGCCATTCTTCAGTGGGAAACCATTGGGCAGTTCTGGAGTGACAACAGCAGAGGCTCTGTCGTCAGTGTCTTGACTGCTCAATTCCTTCAATGTGGGTTCTGGTGCTGGCCCTCTTTTGTTGTTCTTCATCCCCATTCGCTTGTCTATCCTCTTGTCTATCTCCCATGATATCAAGTTCAGGTTCAGAACTACTGTCTGTTTGTTCACTCGGTCGGTTGACCGTTTGTTCTCTCAGTCGGTTGATAGATTCTGATTCAGCGAGCTTACGTAACCGTGCTTCCTTGGCTAAGCATTTACAAGTCTTTTCAATCTCTGGATCACTTTAGTAATATAGGTTTTGAAGACCTGCTCATACACAACACAAGAAAACACCAAACACATTAATAGGAAAAAGAGATTAAAATTGTAACCGTCCCCGGCAACGGCGCCAATTTGATAAACCCGTCGTAGGACTATCAAATACAATAAAAATACTGTTAAAAACCTGCTCCAATTTAGCTAAATAAAACGTAGCACAGCAGAGTACAGGGTTAATCCACAGAGACGGCAAATTCAACACAATTTCCAAATTAACATGCAGTTTAATCAAACTTGACTAGCAGTCACCTTTTGTGTCTCCTAGAGACCTTGAATTTGTAGAAATGTGAAATAAGTAAAACAAAATATGCAAAACATATTAAGAATCAATTAAGAAAATATTCTAGCATTATGCAATCCACCTTAATCGTATGCATGTAATCATAATCCCCTTTTTCTATCTAATTATCCTATGTCGTTTCTGTTATAGATTACGCGAGTCCCCGCAATCATAATCCAATTCTCCCTTAATGAATCGATAACCCCCGTGAGTCCCCGCAGTCAAGGTTATTTCCCTATCTAGTTTAATTAACAGGCCACGAGTTCCCACAACCACCGTATTAACTAAGCTAGAAGCATTAAGAATAAGAAGAACCCAAAACCAGTAACCCCCCTCGACGATGCTCAAGAGATTACTACCCAATAACCCTGTATTACTTGGCCGGTAATCGTGCCACTCACTGGCCCTACCAGATCTATATTAAGGTGATCAAACTTAATACAACCTTAGTTTTTAGACATATAAACAAAGGCAATTATGGAACTAGTTAATTAGACTGAAATTCATGCTTTGGTTTCATACATGCAATGGTTAAGGTCTCTCACATAATACTAGAATAAAGTATTTAGCTACTCATAGAATTAAACATCTCATGAATACAGATTAAAATAGCCATGGAATGAGGGCAAGGATGGAATAAGAAAAAGAAATACGTTACTAAAAATTGCTACTGGAGACTCTTCCCGTTTAGGCAATGGGTAGCCTGCTGGAAGGAACTCTCAAATAAAATAGAACTACTGCTAGAATAATGTATTGTATTGTGATATTCTAACTTTATTAGAACTAAAGAAAAACTCTACGTGAATAAAGAATGAAAAAATGAATACTGAGTGAGTACTGAATGAGAAAAACTGAATGACTTCTACCTAGAGAGCACCCCTATTTATAGAGAGGAAAACAATCATCTCTCAGCAAAAATATCCCATCACTTAAGGAGTAGAGCAATCTTTGACAAAGTCAGCACATCACTCAGATGAAGGAAACAACTGATTGATTTTCTAGAGATTCTTCTAGAGCTTCTGCTTTTAACTTTCACTGCAGTAATTTCTGGATCCTTCTAGAACTTTAGCTTTTAACTTTCACTGTAGTAATTTTTGGAACCTTCTAGAACTTCAGCTGCTCCAATGGGCTTCATATTTTGCCCTTTTTTTGGGCCACAACTCGTGTGATATTCTGACCAAACATCTCTCGCTCCAAAATCCTTGTTTTAGCGTCTTTCCTCTTTATTTGGGTTGTTCTCCAAACCTGTCATAAAACACTAAAAACTTGGGCAAAAGCCGTGAGAACTGCCTTCACAGATGCTAAAATAATAGTCCAAAAATGGTCAGATCAATTTCTATAGTAAATTTAATTTATTATAATCATTTTCATCATTTTCAATACAACTTTTTATTATTTAACTATACGTTTTTACATTTTTTTTTTACACTTTTTACACTAAAGAATTATTTTTCAAAAACATGTTTTCAAAACATAACTTCAAAACATGCAAAAAACAAGCCCTTAATTTTTTCATAATCTGAAAGATTTTTTAATATGTAGGTAATGGGGGAACCTCTGGGACAAAAATTGTAGCGATTGTTATGTCAACCATTGTTGCCATTCTTGTTTTTCTGGGGCTGGTCTTCTGCATAGCAAAGAGGAGGAGGGCAAAGAAAACAAAGGCACATAACGTGATTCACGAATCAACAGGTAATTTACCATGAAGGTTGAAAACAGTTGAAGAATGAGAAAGCATTAATCTTTCTCAACTGATCATCTAAAGAACTAATTTCATAATTATGTTATTGCTATTCCAACAGGTGTAAGCGGTATCCCAGCTTATGCAGAATCCTTGCGGTGTAAGTTCAGTGAAGTTCAAGCTTATACAAACAACTTTCCCAATGAAAACAGGCTTGGGGAAGGGGGATTTGGCGTGGTATATAAGGTACATTTTAAGTATATATGGACGATTAATTCTTGAATGTCAAACATCATGATATGCAATGGAACTATATGAAGACTTTAAGAATTGATGTATTGCTTATATAATGTCAGGGTACGCTGCCAAATGGGCAAATAGTAGCTGTGAAAAGGTTGTCTAAAAGCTCATCGCAACTCGCAAGGTTCACAAGAGTTCATCAATGAAATTGCATTTGTTGCCAAGCTTCAGCAATGTAATCTGGTTCGATTACTGGGATATTGTTTGGAAGGAGAAGAAAAGATCCTCATCTACGAATATGTTCCTAACAAAAGCCTTGACTTCTTTCTCTTTGGTAGGCTTCAATACATTGATTGGTTGGATGAGAAAAATATGAACTTGATGGTTTTGGCGTGATATTTATAACCTTGATTAACTAATTGGGGACATCAATATTTTTGCGGCATGTTGTGTGTGTAGATCTTGAGAAGCAATCGTTGTTGGACTGGGAAATGCGTTACAAGATCATAGGAGGAATTGCAAGAGGGCTTGTGTATCTTCATGAAGATTCTCGCCTTAAAATCATACATCGTGATCTTAAAGCTAACAATGTGCTACTTGACCAAAAAATATGAACGCAAAAATTGCAGATTTTGGCTTGGCAAGGTTTTTCGAATTTGGCCAATTCGAACAAAACACAAGTAAAATTGCTGGCACCTTGTAAGTTGAATAATCTTTCTATGTTTTTCTTTCCCATGCATTCTCCAAAATACTGAAGTGTTTGACTATAGACATGGTATTCCTTGTTTATATATGAATACTAATAAATATGCGGTCACGCCTAATTATAATAGTAATGGTTGTTTTTGTTTTTGATTTTGAAGCGGTTACATGGCTCCGGAGTATGCACTCCATGGCTTGCTCTCAGTGAAATCCGATGTTTTTAGCTTTGGTATTTTAGTTCTGGAGATCATAAGTGGCAAGAAGAACACTAGCTTCATGCAGTCGGATTCTTCTGATGACCTTCTAACTTATGTGAGTTCACTCCCTAAATAAAATAATGCGTAGATTTTATTGAATATACTAAATCAGTCTCTTTAAAAGAGTTTAGTGGTACAACTCGAAGTATGATTTTTTGTATGTTATGGAGAGAGTATAAATTTGAACTTTCGGTTGACATCTTTTAGTCTAAATAAACTGACAATAGAAGCTTACCGAAACCATTGATTTTGTAGTCTTGGAAACAGTTGCGGGATGGAACACCATTAGCATTGGTAGATCCAAGCATTGGCAATTCCTACGCCAGAAACGAAGTAATTCGGTGTATTCATATTGGCTTACTATGTGTTCAAGAAGGTGTGGAACAAAGGCCTACCATGGCTTCTGTAGTTCTGATGCTGAATAGTTACTCTGTTACACTACCAGACCCAAATGCACCAGCATTTTTTGGTGGAAGTGGAACAAGGAGCTTCCCTAGAGAGCTTCCTGCTGCAGAATCGGATAAACCATCATCTACCACCAAATCAAGACTGCAAGATTCCTCCAGAAATGAAGTCTCTATCACCGAACTTTATCCCAGATGAAAAAAGAGGTGAAAAATCTCAGAAGGTATCGATAGTTTTTCCTAATTTCAAGGGAAGTGACCCTGTAAAATACTTTTTTCAGCATTTTGTAAAATACTTTTTTCAGCATTTTGCTGCTGGCCCCGCGGCCCCTGTAATAAGGCCTGTTTATGTGGGAAATTTTTTTGAGTGGTAATGATTGCGAAATTTGTGTGCAAATGGCCAGTAGTGACACTTATGGAAAATTATTATGATTATTATTAATTTTGGAGAACAACGGATTAAGTGATTGGGGACTTGGTAAAATTATTAGTTTTAGAACCATGCATTCATTGCTTCAACACCAAAAAATTCAAGTACTCCCTCAGTTTCATTAAAATAGTCAACTTAGACTAATGTACAGCTTATTTTGAGTGTCAAATTGTAACACCTAAAATAATTAATTTGACACCATTTATTTCACTTTTATTCTTACTTATTAAGTAGGACTAATTATTGACTACACATGATTGTATTACTAAGGGTAAGAGGAGAAAAAATTTGATAGTGGACTCTTATATTGAAACAAAAAATATTTTTATAAATAGACTTTTCTAATGAAACAGAGGGGTGTATTATTATACTCTGCCGTCTCATTAAAAAAGCCCAATCGTACAACCACGACTCTTTATATGGAAATTAGGGTGCTCAATTTGAAATATACGTAAAAGTTTAATTTTTGAAGTATAAATTAAACATATATATTTTTTATTATTTTGCAATCTCAAATTTATTATTGTTTCAAAACAAAAATTTACTTACTTAAAAAAATATGAACAAGTTTAATTCAAAAAGAAAAGAAAAGGAAAAAAAGCAAAACTGAAGCAAAAAAAAAAAAAAGGGTTAGTTAGGGCCAAGCCATGACCCGAACCGGCCCGACCTGAACCGGCCTTAAACCCATACTGGCCCATTTTGACCTAAACCGACCCAAGCAAAATTTAGGGTCAGTTCGGTCCGGGCCAACTGGGCCGCCCTGACCCGCGGGCCAGTTGAACACCCCTATATAGAATTGAGGTAGTTCTTATTTTTTAAGTAATTATTACTCGTCCGTCCCACTCAAAGAGTTTACTTTTAAAAACGTACAACTTATTATGAGTTGCGAGGTACAACACCTAAAATAAGTAATTTGACACCATATTTTCCATTTATATTGTTATTTTCTAAGTAACGATTAATTATTGGTCACATATTATTATATTAGGAAGGGTATATAATGTAATAAAATTCAAGATGAACTCTTTAAATGGGATCGCCGGGTCTAAAGGTAATATATTTCTTTTGTTCTTTTTTTTGAAACTTAAAACTTTATATTAATGGTACTGGAAATCGTCCAGCAAAGTTTGAAATACAAAAGAAGGTGGCACATGCCACCAATACTCATGTTGAGGGCCAGTGGCCCCATGTTGCGCTAACAAGTGTGATATGACATTCTTGCTCCTTTCCACCCAATAAATACCCGAGTGCCTAGCCGGCTCATCTCAGACATGATTCTGTGGATAATACTCTCCGCGAACCACTAGAACCACAGCTGCAGCATCCCCAACTAGTGAACACCGAGCCCGTCCATTCTTACCAATCACCTCGAGTGACGCCAAACAAGCCATCGCCTCAGCCTCCTCAGGACTAAAAATTCCTGTGATTTTCCGAGCTAATCCTCCCAACCACTGACCATCCGCAGTATAACCAAAAACCCCTACTGCTGCCCTCCGTGTCAATGGGTGATACGCCGGATCGAAGAATACCCTAGTGCCCCGAGGGGCGATAGCCAAAAGAGTCGAGAATTCCAGGGAGGAATCCTCTCTTTCTGGACATGCCCTTGCTGCTTTGAAATTCTGTAGGGTCGCTACTGTTGATTGCATCACCCCAAGGAGGCCCTTGCCCAGTTTCCCCAAGCACTCGTTTATTCCTCTGGAACCAGATAAGGTCTAGTGCCACTGCCATAAATTCACACACCCCGCCTGGGATATGTAACAATAACTCCCTAAGGCAAAGGTGGCCAAGGTCCTGCCGGTGTGCATTGATGATCTCCCAATAGCCCGCAAGCTCCCACACTGCGACTGAAATGGGGCATTCAAAGAACATGTGGATGAGAGTGTCGTTGGCTACATAACACAGATGACAGAGTGAGGGACCAGTAAGTATGTGACGCCGCTGCAAAGTCTCCTGCGTGGGTAGCGTAGCCATATTTCGTTTATTCTTTGTTGACCTAAGTCGTGATGAGTTAATGTTAATTTCCAAGCTCAAACCTTACTTCCAATCTGAGCCTTTAGTCTTAGTAAAATCGAAATTGGGTACGTATTCCTATGGCTAAAAACCTTGAGGGTCCGTTTGGTTAAATGGAATTGGAATTGAATTGGAATTGGAATTCTATAGAATTAAATTTTGGACTTAGAATTGTAAATCCACTTAAATTCCTTTGTTTGGTAAAGTGATAGAATTATGTAGAAATTGAATTGCAATTCTAATTTTTTTGTTTGAATGCTTAAAATTATATGTAGAATTAGAATTCATTTGTAATTGCAAAATAACTTTTTTTTTTTGGTGTTTTTAATAACTTTTGCATCATGTTTAAAAATAAAATTTACCCACCATACATAAAATTATATTATACAATTATTGGAATAAATATAAAATCCTATATAATTACAATAATATATTAAAATATCATAATATTTTTAAAACTAATGGAATAAGTTTTTTTTTTCCCACCCTTTTTAGATAATGCATTTTTTCCATCCCTTTTATTACCAAATTTTCTTCTTCTTTTCGCTTCATTCCTTCTTGTGGTCTACTTTCTTTGACTCGTCACAATCAAACTCTTCCCTCCCCTGCTCTGCTTTTCCCAATTACACATTACTTTGCCGTGGCGGAGCTACATATCAGCCTAGTGGTCAACTGTCCCACTTCATTTTTTCAAAAATACTCTTGGTACAATAAAAAAAAGTCACATAAATAGCTAATTTTGATCCCACCAAATATTTAAAAAATAAGGAAAAATATAAGGATAAATTAAACTAGTACTTGATTTTAAAAAATTAAATATTCTTATTCCATCATACATTAACCTAGCTTTGCCACTGAAACTTTGTCACCATCAATCCCTCCCCTGCCCATTTAATAAAGTCTCCTCCTTCACAAACATACCCATGCTGAGCATGTAAAAGCTAGCAACCTAGTCTATCCCTCTTCTTCAATCTTCATTTTTTTTTAAAGACTGAATCTTCATTGAATGTCTCTTCATTGTTGCCTTCCCCCACATGCATATTTCCATCAAAACCAAACAAGTGACCAAACCTCATTCCTCATACTCTGATATATAGCAGTTCTACAGTAAAAAAATGCAACAGCCCAAATCACATATAGCAGCGAGCAAAAAAACAAACAGAGCCTAAAAATCACTTAAGCATAGAAGTATAGCTGCAATATTTAGGGCTGATAGTGCAGGTTTACCCGCTGTTAAGCTCAAGCAGCTTAAGAAGCCTAGAGGTGCAGCCACCGATCAAATATTGTTTAGTAAACCAAAAATGTTCAAACATTGTTTAGAACTGCTGCTGCTATTGACATATCATAATAGAAGACAAAACAGTATCCACCAACCATCATCAAGACTTGAGACTCAAGAGCATTAAATTCAAAAGCCAAAAGAAAAGAAAATCATGACTAACAAGACTGAGAAAACGTTGAGGAAAGAAAGATGTGATTACCACACTCACGTGACATACAAATGTAAAGAGAAAGGAAGGCCAACAAATTGAAAGTTTGGAACTGAAGTAAACTTTCTTAATCTTAGAGTACTTCCTCATTACTCAAGAATCCCACATCTAATGAAACCAAAACAAATTCTGCAGTTAGGATGCCATTTCCACATACTTCAAGCTGAACTTTTTCTGTCCAAAAGTAATTGACATAGATGCCAACTTACACCAAAGTACACAACTATGTTTATAGTACAATATCAGGGAACTTAAAAGCTTATTCATCTGAACTAAAGCTTAAGAATTCCAAAGATCACACAGGTGAAAATGTGGGTGTAAAAAATATGCCATTTATGAACACATCTAAAAATATGCCACTTCTCAAGCCAGACTGCTTGAGGAATCTAATCACTTGAGCCCAAATTTTGTTTATAGCAATTTATACACATCTACTTCATAATGGATTGGTTTTTTTGCCTTAGTTTAGTATTAGGCCATTTTAAACAAATATGTATCTTCCTTAGTTATTCATGTTGATATGAAGCATGCTAATCTCACTAATTATTTCTGCCCCTGATTTGCCATTTAACAAACATGGCACATTTCCAGAATGTAAGTACTAATTAGGGGATACGCAGTAAATGGCGGCACATGTATGAAATTCTTTTGCATTATAATGTCACGGTTTCTGGTGCTTTGGTTTCTTCCAATTTCTTAACCATAGCTTGAACACAAAAGAGAATCAAATAATGCTTAACCCTGTCTGCTGCTAATGATTTTATTGTAAAACCAAGTTCAAGAAAACAACTTCCAAAGCCAAATCCTCATCCATTGTGAATAAATGGCAACTTTACAGCTCCAACAAAAGACATCAGCATCAACTTGAAGATACTTGCACACAATTGCAGAAACAGAACTTCTAGTTCTTTGCAAATTAAGAGTACTTCACCAAGTAGGGAAAAAAAGGAATCAAAAATGCAATCTAATTACATGTAAACATACCTTGTTTTTGTAAGATTTTATGATTATAACCAGCAAATAATCTTCCATAACCACCTAACTTTCTATAAGTTCTTGTCTCATATATCTTTCTTTCCTGTATATTTCAATAGAAAATAATGCATATCTAATATATCAAAATTTCAAGAACTCAGAACACAACCGTCAAAGGAAAAATTGAAGCACTACTACAGAAATGCTCAAAGGAGGCGCCCCTTTGGAGGCGGGTGTACAAATACCCGCCTCCAAAGGTGGCTAAATAAAATTTGGAGGCGGCTGAAGGGGTCACCCGCCTCCAATTACCTCCCTAATTGGAGGCGGGTGACCCCTTCACCCGCCTCCAATTTCAAAACACGAAAACGATTTTTTTTAATTTTCAATACTAGATCAAAAATTGTCTTTATTTTGGACTGTTGAAAATAATTTTGAAAATTTATCGAGATTCTAGCGAAGCGAAAAATTAGTAGATAATAAAAATCACAAGTTTTAGAAGAAATATATAATTTCGATTTTAATATTAAATACATAAGTATATGTAGCGTAGTGGTAAATTTAATGTGCAAGAGTTAAGTGAAACTCCAGGCGAGAGTTCTATTCCTACTAAAGCCATAAAGAGAAAAAAAAAGAAATTAAATTTTTTTTTCTCTTTATTGGAACCCGCCTCGAATAACACTTAATGGAGGCGGGTGCAACAAGCACCCGCCTCCAATGATCTAATTAACGGAGGCGGGTGCGGGCCCCTCCAAATGGAGGCGCCCGCAGCTGAGGCGGGTGCTGCACTCCAATCCCCTTAGGACCTGCCTCCTAAGGGGGATTTTGTAGTAGTGAAGTCAAATACATACCCAAAAATCCCATAACATTTTTGGATCAACCTAATGGTAACATGAGGTAAGACTTTTCGCTAGCTTAGAAATTAATGTGGGAAAAGGGATCAAAGGCTTCCTAATTCTGCAAGTAAAAGAAACACCAAATAAAAATTGTAGCTATTTTAACATCACAAAGAATCTGTCAATTGAGGCTAATTGCTCACCATTTAATTTTGATGGGATCTGAAACTAATCACGTATTGTGGCTCATGTGGGTACTCCAAATAATATATAGAGGAGGAGACAACAAAATATTAACTCTTCACCACCAACAAAACCGCATAGCTCTTCTCCGCCGCCGAAACCATCATCGATCTTCCCCGCCGCCGAAACCGCCATCGATCTTCACCACAAATGAAAACGCCATCGATCTTCACCGCCGCCGAAACCGTCATCGATCTTCACCGCCACCGCCACCGGAGGTCTGCGATAGAGAAGAGAGAGGAGAGACATTTGTGGGTATCGAGTTGAAGAAGAAGAACAGGGAAAAACCCATTTCACGTTATAACCTGAAAACTGATCATTTAACCAGCCTTTGACCCACGAATTTTTAAATTCTAAAGGAATTGGAACTGGAAATCTTTGGTCCAACTAAAGAATTATATCATGGAATTCACCCCAAATAGAATTGGAATTCCAATATTTAATTTTGGAAAACTTCCCAAACAAACAATGGAATTGGAATTGGAGCCCCAATTCCATGGGAATAGCCTGATAGAAATGTGGTTGCATATGAAAGTGACATGCATATGAGAAGGAGGAAAAGTATTAACATTACTGTGTTTTCATGGTATTTTGAGTTGGCAACCACCCTTGAACTATTAAACGGGATAGGAATTGATGTCCCCGTAAAGAATTGAAGGCTTAGTTTTTTTTTGTTGTGTTTTTACGGTATTTTGACTTATTGTAGGATATAAAGATATCCTGTTCGCAAAAACATTAATGTGTAGTGGATTAAATAAAACAAACACACAATTTCAACGTGGTTGGATCTTAAAAGACTTACGTCCACAAATTCACTATATCATCAATAACAAGCAGGGAAAATCAAAATTGTTTTACCTACATACCTATTACACCAACAACACAACATCGGAGGCATAAGCAAGAATATACATATCTTATGACCTCCCATCAACACACCCCTATTAACATTGAACCCTATAAGTAAGAATACTCTATCTCTTATGATCTCACGACAACTCATCAACTAGCCAAAATGTTATCTCTCATCAACACACTTAGCCAAAAAAGCTCCATCACACAACCCGGAGGTAGAGAGCCGAAAGGCTTCTACATCTCTGACGTCTCAAACTCTCTCCTCAACTGAAAACTATATCACATAAGTTCTTTATCTAAATCCATAGTTACCCAAATCTTAAAACCAACCAAATACAAAATGAAAACAAACTAAACAAGTAATTATTAAATTTTTCAACAAATATAATTTCCTCAATTAACAAAATAGGTGTTTTACCCCTTTTGTCGCTGGTCAAATGGATAAAAATTATTTTATAACAGTTATGCCCTCCACTCTATATTTTAATCACCAAACTATATTTAAATAATGTCAACAAATTAATTTACCCAAATTATCCCTTCAACTGTAATTTCAAACCACCCATCATGGCCTGATAAAAAATAAAACAAGCCACGAGGTTTGGAAGAAATTAAAAAATTATTTGCTCAACAATGGCCCTTAATTTTTATGAAATGACTAAAACACTTTTAATCCATGGATAAAATTTTCACTTGGTGAAGGGCATTTTTGGTATTTCAAAAATAATGGGAGTGGAAATTTGTTTTTTTTATAATTTTGTAACTCCGTGATCTATTTTGATATTTTTCTGAATCTTGGAGCGTGTTTTGAAATTTACTGATAAAAAAATAAAATTATTGTTGCATGAGGTAATTCGGTTAAATAATTGAAATAGTATTTTGGGTAAATTACATTTTCTCACATGTTTTAATGACATTTTGGAGATCACTACAAAGTAAATGACACATAGATGTCATTAGGTATTTTTAACGGACAAAAGACCAATTTTGTTAATTTAAGGGGCAAAAATCAAAGTATTCTTTAAACACAAAGAAAACAAAAGACAATCAGGCCATAAAATTGAATAAGGTTGAGGTTTAAAGGTGTTGACATGAAAACCCGCCAACCTGAACGGGTTAGACAAAAACATGAATAACAAACCTTTAGTAGGTTTTTTTTTTTTTGTTGGTAATTAAACCTTAATCCTTCTAAATTCAAATTAATGTGAGAGTTAATTTACAAAGAGCATTAAAAAATATTGACAACTTCATATGGGATTGTTTAGTTTATCTAGACTACACTCTGATGTAAATTACATAAAAATAAAAATAAAATAAAAAATACTGCAGAAATATTGTTGCCTGATTGGATAAAATCCCATTACAACTTAATCCACCAGTGCTGTTCCTTGGCTCATGAAAATGCTTCAGGAAGACTGGAATTTTTCTAGTAATTAATTAACCAAATGTACCCCTCATAAACTTTGTGAAGTTGATTTATAAGTATGGTCCTTGACTCTCTTAATATTTTATTTATAGGCTTAAATCCTGTAAACCCCTTCTGTTAATTGGTTTTTTTCACGTTTGCCCCAATGTATTTCTTAAATACATTTTTTGCCCCTCGACAATTAGTTAACCTTTTTAACACCAGATAAAGACATTTATTAATTTACAATTTTGCTAATTAAATTTTCTTATTGTCACAACTGAAGGAGACGGCCATATATAGCAGTGAGAGAAGTCATCACATACCCCACTTTTTGAACCTGTGCAAACGCGAAAATTATATTAATTCCAAGCTGATTAGTAAACTAGGTATTCCACCCGTCTGATTAAAAGAATCCATTAATACAATTCTTTCTGAGTCACAATTTATAATTCGAAACAAGGGACTAGGTTTTTATATAGGACTGAGGGCGTATAATCTATCTGCCATCAAAACTGAAGATTGATATAGCTCTGCAGTTCATTCAGTATGATCTCCAGAAAATTAGTGTTCTTTCCTTGCTTGCTTCTATGCATATTTGTATTCTCCAATGTCGGTAGCTCGGATCTTTAGTTTTATTCTTGCCCAAACGATACATTTTACAGCACTAGTACTACAAGTGGAAGGACTTACAGAAACAACCTGGAATCCCTCCTTTCTGCTCTGACTTCAAACGCTTCTCAGCCAAAGGGCTTCTATAATTGCACCGTTGGCGGTGTCTATGGCCTGTTTCTCTGCCGCGGTGATGTTACGCCCAGTGATATCCAAACTTGTTTGACAACAGTCCGGTCTGATGCTTTACAGGTCTGCCCGAATCAAACCTGGGTCGTTGTTTGGCGTGACAATTGTATGTTGCGGTATGCAAACGAATCGATCTTCTCCAGGGTAGATACGGACGGTGTCCAGGCTCCTGCGAACCCGCAGACTGTGACTGAAACGGCCTTGTTAAACCAGGTTTTGGGCGAGACATTTGATGATATAGAGACGAGAGCTGCAAATGATGATGATCCGGGGAAGAAATTTGTGGTTCAAGAAGCCAACTTTACAGTGTTAAAGAGAAGGATATGCGCGCACACCTGATGTTTTGAGTTGGGATTGTGAAAATTGCATTATACGAGCTGTTGCAGAGTTGCCCCAATGGTGTAATAATAGTCAGGGAGCCAGAGTTCTTTACCCCCGCTGTAATATCAAGAACGAGACATCTATATTTTACCAACCCACCTCCACCTCCACCTCCACCTCCACCTCTTCCGGCAGGCCCTATAAGCCGTCGAGGTAATCCCCCATTGTTTAAGTTAAAGTCTTGCAAACTTCAATTCTTTTGTTTACTCTAGCTACAGTGTCTTTTCTTATTCGTAGTTAGGTAGTTAGTTGTACAATCATATGTGAATATTAAAATACAATAAAAAATATTAACTATTTATATGAAACGGAAGATGATTTTTTTTTTGTTTGCAATTGTAACCTTCATCAATTGCTCATCTTTCAAAATCTAAATACTGACCGGACCCGAACCAAACCGGGTCTCCTGGGTTGGGTTGGGTTTCAGACTCAGGGATAGTTCAGCTTGGGTTGATTTGATGCTAGGCCTTCTTGGTTTAGACCAATTACTCACCAAACCGAACTGGCCCAAGACAGGCCCCGAACCGCACTAAATTGAACCAAAATTTTTGATTGGGCCTGATCTTTTGAGTTCGGATTGTGAAAGTTGCATTATACGAGCTGTTGCAGAGTTGCCCCAATGCTGTAATAATAGTCAGGGAGCTAGAGTTCTTTACCCCAGCTGTAATATCAGGTACGAGACGTATATATTTTACCAAGCTCCACCTCCACCTCCACCGCTACAGCCCACACCCAATCCTCCTCCTCCTCTTCCGGCAGGCCCTATAAGCCATCGTGGTAATCCCACATCGTTTAAGTTAAAGTCTGGCAAACTTTAATTCTTTTGTTTAGTGTAGCTACAAGATATGTGAATCATGTCTTTTCTTACTCAGATAGTTAGTTGTACAATCATTTATGAATGTTAGAATACAATAAAAAATATTGACTATTTATATGGAATGGAAAGAGAATTTTTTTTTTTTTTTTTTTTTTTTTGCAATTGTAACACTCATCAATTGCTCATCTTTTCAAAAGCTAAATACTGACCAGACCCGAACCAAACCGGATCTCTTGGGTTGGGTTGGGTTTCAGACTCAGAGACAATTCAGTTTGGGTTGATTTGATGCCAGACCTTCATGGCTTAGACCGAATACCACTACAAGAAAAGTTGCCACTAGTGACACTATTTTTATGACATCTTTGCGTGTATCATAAATTTTACAACATTTAGAGATGTCATTAAATTGTATTACACTTATAAGTGTCATTATTTAAAATTATTACATAGTGAAATGTCAATAAAATTTATTACACTTACACATGTAACTAAATTTGTTACATTTGGAGATGTCATTAAATTTTACTACACTTATAGGTGTCATTATTTAAAATCATTACATATTGAGATGTCATTAAAATTTATTACACTTACAAATGTAACTAAATTTGTTACATATCATGGTGTCACTAAATTTTAATACACTTGGAAGTGTCATTATCTAAAATTGTTACATAAAAAAATATCATTAAATTTTATTACACTTAAAGATGTCATTAATAAAAATTGCTACACATACTAAATTTTGTTACATTGATAAATATCACTAAATTTATTGCTCCTATAATTAATAGCATACTACTGTGCCAGTAATTATTTTAGTAAAATAGTATAGTCAATTATGTAATACTATAAATTTTTAAAAATCTACACTTTTTAAATAATATAAATAATTAGACTAAAATAAACTCACTGAACATATCATTAGGGGCCTGTTCTTTTTGTTTCGTTTTGAAAACGGTTTTGGTTTCAACAGTAAATTTAATATATTTTAATCATATTTCATCATTTTCAATACAACTTTTTACTATTTAATATCTACCTTTTACATTTGGTGCTTAGGCTTTTGCCACATTATATTGTTTTGCTACTGTGTCTTAAGCTTATCAATTTCTTCTGGAAAAATATAACTTCATTGATTAACCTTATAGTTTAAGCAATACATCTTCTTTGAGTTTTAAGAAAGTTGTTATGAAGGTGGAACAGAGAGATTCTATAATACCATTTCTAAAATATTTAGCTATTTAAATATTCATCTTTGTAGCTGAACTAATTATGTGTATTGACTAAATTTGGCACGTTTCCTTTGGTAAGATTTCAATGAATGTGGAAACAAGGTGGCAATGCAGCATACTTGATTGTACTTACATTCTTCTTTTACAATGATTCGTCCTGAAATAGTCTCTCTAGATATCCTTTTTAGTCCAGAAATAAAGATTTTGGACATCAAAAATAGTTCTTTAATCTACCATTTCTAAACTTTCTTAGCAAGCTTTTTGTACTCAGTGACGTCTTGTCACCTTAAAGAAATGGCATGGTTGTAGGCCTCTTCTATTTATTTCGCAACTGGTTCCTTAATTTTCAAATGTCAAAATTCATATTGTACTAGATTTTGAATTCTAGAATGTGAACATGGATGTTGGGACTGTTAGCCAGATGGCATGCAAGAACTCATAAAATGCTAGCACTATTCAATTCAGAAGTTTACAGTTGATGGACTTCTTTATTTCGTGCTCTGGTAAGTAAAAACTTTTCCCTTCTATTTCAAAGGTGGAAATCTATTTTAAAAGCATATAAATTGTGCCAAGCTTTTTCTGCTTTTGGTGGGGAAAGTTAAAAACTAAATTCTCGCTTCTGCTATATTTCTCCATGCAAGTTAAAGGTTTGTAAACTTGTGTTGTTATGCAGAATGTAAGTGTTGCGATCGAGTATGTTGTCTTTGCCATTTTTTGAGCACATATTGTCCCCTGTTTTTTGAACTCGGTACTAGTGGGAACTCCTCATTAATAATGATCTTGATTCTTGTTGAACTTATGGTGAATTTCCTTGATTCTTGTCCTCTACTTTTGCTTCAATCAAGTTTTCTTCTTCAAACTGTGGCTTTTACTTGGCACATTCTATCTTCTAGCAAGGCTGTTTTTTGAACCCAACCCTCTGCGATATTGGTTGTTTTTGTGATATGTTTTATAGTTTTCAATGATTTATTCAATAATATCAACATCATGGTTCTTCTCTTCCTTTATGTGTAGCAATAAGGATGTGTTTGGTACTAGAGCAACTAGAAAATTGTGATGCAGTAAGCAGTAATGTGTCTTTCCTCTGATCCTTTGAAACCAGGAACTGGCTGAGCATCAGCAACCATTTTTGGAAAATACAACATCAACAAAACACCTTTTTTAAATTCAATGCATAAGAAGATAGACATAAAAATGAGGTCACTTTGTTTTCTGTTAATCGCAATAATCCCGATTACGTGGACTTGAGGCTGGAGAAAAATGAATTAAGGGTGGACAATCATCTACTGAACTGGGTACAATTGAAGGACACTCACATAAAGGTTTTGAAGTGACAGCTTTACAAACCAAGTTCTCATGTCAACTTTATTTCTGGTGGAGCTGATTTGGGAAAAAGTTTCAGCCCTTCAGAAGCCTCTCAAATTGTCTTCGAGTATGTTAAAAAAGAAGCCTCGTTAAGCCAACCGATAAGTTGTTGGTGACTTTAGATGGAGCTCTCTGTGATGTTTTATTCAAAAGAACAATGAAAAGGGGACCAACTTATCCAACTGAAGAAGGATTTGGGTTCAACTTTTATCAATCGAATGCATGTCTATCATAGAGTGACAAGGGATGGTGAGACTGTTGTTCTTAAAGGTGGTATTAAGCTTATCCAGATAATGACTGAACGGAGGTAAGGCTATAAGAAGGTTACTAAATTCTCTGGATTGGAATCATTCTTGATTGATGGTGTATTGTTTTCAGAGCTTCAGAAGAAGTTTGCTCGCAGTACAAAAGTTGTGGAGCTTCCAGGTTTTCCGTTTTGACTTTGGTGTCATGGCTCTTATGCTAGATAATGTGTTCAATGGTCGCTGGGGCATTTGCTTATTGATACTAAAACAGTTGACCTTCTTTTCCTTTGAATGTCTAGCTGAGAATTCTAATATCCTCAAGTTTTCTGGTATAATTTTTAATCCTTATATGTTGGCAATTGCATATAATTTTCTCTTCTATTATTTTTTTAGGAGAGAAGGGACTTGAACTTCTAGTACAAGGGGGTGTCGCTGATGTTATTGCTAAACATTTGATTGAACGCTATGCTACAAGATACCAAAAAGATATATTCAAGTGATTGACAAAACAAAGAAAACAAAAACAACCAAAAGATCCTGAGGTTAGTTTTCTATTTTGAATGGACTTCACATTGTTCCTGTGTTTGTTGTATGCCTATTTGATCAAGTTGGAGCGAAAATCAGTGTCTTTGTGCTTCCCTTTGTAGTGACATCTTATATGTGCTTCATATCTGATTCCAGCACCTTCCCCATCCGCCAATTTTATCTCCAAGGACCCAAACCCTTTCTATCTTAAATCAAAAGTAACACCTCCCTTTATTCTCCAGATTTCCTCCTCCATTGAATGGAACAGTCAAGCCCATTTTAACCTCTAATCTATACAAGTATTCTTGCTATTGCCTTAACTTTTGTCATTTCTAGTTTATGCGGGTTGAACAAGAAGCCTTAATTGAAGAGCCTTAAACTATATAAAAATTTTCTATTTTTTCTTTTGGTTGTGTTGTCGTTTTTCGGATTCGGCTAAATTCAGTCCCGGGTTTAAGTATTTTTAAATCTTTAGATATAGCTCTGTTTATCTCCTATGATTGGGATTAATGTGGATGAAATGTTTGATGAACTTGATTTATTTTCTTTGGCTCTAAATGCTCTCTTGATTTCATGAATGTTGTATGGTGTTAAACCTTTCAGAGTTACATATGCTAAATTGTGCTCATTAATGCTGTATGGTGTTAAAACTTTACTTCATTCCTAGCTCTACTCCTTGAGTTCTCTCTTTTGTTTTCTAATCTTTTCTGATCACAAATCCTAAAATTTTGAGGCTTTTGTTATTCTTAGTGAGATGAGATTGGAAATAAGTGTAACCAGTTTCATTATTGGTTATGGTAATTTGATTTCTTACTATAGCATTTTGAACAACTTGTAACTAAATGAACTCTGTCATCCATTAGTGATCAATTCTAGTGTATTATGTTTCATAACTCAAATAACCAACAGGGTGAATGAAAACGGTGAACTAAGGTACAAGGATGAAAAAGATAAAAGTGCTTTGAGTTATCCCATGATTTAGTCTTTATTAAACTCTCGAAGTTAGTAGTTCAAACTGTAATTTTTTTTCTAATTAAAAATCAGAAAATTGTGGTTCATTTTGCAGTTTAAGCTTACAATAATTCAATTCACGTGTACACGGTTGATTGAGCAAAATTTTCTAAGAACTGCAATGGTATTATTGTGTTAATTGCTGTATGTTTTGTGCTGCAGAGCTATTGTTTCTTCTGTGTGCTTCGTCTGCCCCTTGCATAAAGTGGAGTGGATGCATTGGAAGAGCCATCTCAGCAAACACTGTCGTTTTATGTTTTTATGATTGAGTAAAGACTCCCCTTCTACTATATAGGCTTTTGGGATTGACCTTGTGAACAGGTTATAATAAATTTTACAAACCTTCAAAAGTCTTGAAAATACAAGTTCTATCAATGTTCAACTTTTAGTGATGTTGCTACTTCAATCAAATTAGCAAAAAATATCAAATCTTGCTATTGAATTTGAGATTTTAATGAGAAGATTTGGTTTATGTGATTCATATCATGCCTTTTACATTTTCCTTTTATTTTCTCAAGAAAATGAGTTTAGCAATTAAATAATATTTTGTGCCAAATTTAATGAAAATGAATTTTGAAATATATATATATATACATGGTACGGAAAGCATTTATGGACTAAATGAAAATTGACAAATATAGTGACATGTTCCAATGTCAACATAATAGTAACACCCTCAAATGGTATAAAATATAATGACATTTCTACATGTACCAAATATAATGACATTTTCCAATGTTATAATAATAATGACACCTTCTAATATCATAAAAATAATGACACTCTCTAATGTCATAATAATAATAATGACACTCTCTGATGTCAAAAAAAAAACGATACCTTCTAATGTCATAATAATAATAATGACACAGTCAAATGTCATAATAGTAATGACATTTTCTAATGTCATTAATAATAATGACATCTTTATATATTACAAAAATTTTTGTGACACGCATACCCTCACCAAATGTCACTATTTTTTTTAGTAACATTTAAAAATGTCATAATATGTCCAAAAACATGTCACTAGTGGGATCTTTTGTTGTAGTGACTCACGAACCGAACTGGCCCAAAACAGGTCCAGAACCGAACTAAATTGAACCAAAATTTTGGATTGGGGCAGTTTGGATTGACTGGTTGATTTGAATTGTGCTTTTTTGGCCCACCCCTAGCATTTACTGATGGACAAAATATAGAGTTTAGATAGTTCTTAAATCCTCATAAGCAAGAAGGGAACATATTATTTTGGATAATAACTTGGTTGAGAAAACTTTTTTTTTTTTATTGAAAAGAGATAAAATTCTCTAAATAATTTTTTATGGAATTTTGTACAGTAAAGAGAAAATTTTGGGTATGTACATTAATCCGTTTTAAGGGACGTATTGGAAAAATAATTCTGGAATATAAGAGTGTATTAGAAATGTAAAAATGTATAGTGCATCTTCAATTGGATGCCCTATTCTGGATCCGAAGATCCCGAAACCAAATAACCCATGAACTTCGGTCTCAGGCCATGTATGGTAATTCTCCTCCTCATCCTCGTCTCATTAATACAATATCCGGATCCAATTTTGACATTTCCTCACATAATGATTTCACCTTCGAGAAATACTCACTTACAGTGAGGTTTCATTGCGAGATTGAATATAGCTCATTCTCGAGCCTCTGTAGCTTCACCTCATTCTTTTTAGCAAATGCATTCTTTAATGTGTCCCAAGCCTCCTTTGGTGTCTTCGTTGATTTAATCCGTTGCAATTGCTCATCTTCCATTGCAACCATCAACGCGAACATTGCCTTTCCGCATTTCGTCTCCCTCTCCTCGAGAGCTTTCGGATCTCCATCAGGTGGTGTAGTCTTGTCTCCTCCGACTATATCCCATAGCACCTGGCCTATGAGTTAGTACTTCATACCGGTCCTCCAATTTTCATAGTTGCTATTGTTCAGCATCTCCATACTGTTAGTGAAACCAGCGAAATCCGCCATGCTCTATTGTTGTGTCCTGCACAAACGAAAATAGCAATGGTCCCTGACCAAATCTTGCGACAGTCCCTGACTGTGTCGCTTCACAACAAGGTCAAATTTCGACAGAGTAATGATGTACTCTAACTTGTTAAATTCACCTACGAAACAGAACCATACAAATACTGCAACGTGGCTCTGATACCACTTGTTGAATTGTGATATGCTCTGATACCACTTGTTGAAACGTGATATGCTCTGATACCACTTGTTGAATTTATCTACACCGCAATACTTAACAAAATACACATCAAATAATAATACACAACAATCAAATAAACAAACAAGTCCTTGGGCACACAATACAACTCAAACAAACTTCAAACAAGAAGCACAAATCTCACACACGAGAGAAAGGAGCGAGCTGCTAACCTTGTTTTCATTTCATCACTACATGCCTATTTATAGCCTTCTAATGTCTGTTGTGATGCACTAAACTAATAACAAAAAGTTCCTAGCCTAAGTCGGTTGATGGTCCTAGAAAATTCTAGTGAATTGAATCGATTTTGCATCAAGAGATGCTTTGAGAATGTTCTAGAAATTGAGAGTAGCTTCTTTCAACATTAGTGTTATCTAGCATAAACTTCAGTGATGGGTTCATCATTTTTAGAGACATTTGGGACTGGCGATTTGTCGGAATCTGCAACAGAAGGCCCTCTAGGGAAGCTTCCTGTTCCACTTGAGCCGTAATATGCAGGTGGATTTGGGATTGACAGTGTACTAGAATTACTATTCAGCATCAAAACTATTGAAGCCATGGTAGGCCTCCGTTCCACATCTTTCTGAACACAGAGCAACCCAATCTGAATACACCGAATCACTTCGTTTCTGTCGTACGAATCGCCAATGCTTGGATCTACCAATGCAAATGGTGCTCTGTCCCTCCACTGTTTCCAAGTCTACAAAAAATCCAATGGTTTAATGAGCCAGATTTTACTGTCAATTTGAAGTCCAAAAGTTCTCAATGGAAAATTCTCGTATGGGGGAAAAACTCACATAAGTAAGAAGGCCATCCTCACTGTTGGCCTGTAAGCTACTGTTCTTTTTGCCACTTATGATCTCCAGAACTAATACACCAAAACTAAAAACATCTGACTTCACTGAGAGGAGGCCATGGAATACGTACTCTGGAGCCATGTAACCACTTCAAAAACAAATCAAAACAACCATTACGTACTATTTTGAAGAATGAAACTAATAAAACATAGGTGGAAAGATGCATGATTCAACTTACAATGTGCCAGCAATTCTATTTGTCTGTCCTTCAGATTGATCTGTTTCAAAAAGCCTTGCCAAGCCAAAATCGGCAATTTTTGCGTTCATATTTTGGTCTAGTAGCACGTTGCTTGCTTTAAGATCGCGATGAATAATTTTAAGGCGAGAATCTTCATGAAGATACAGAAGTCCTCTTGCTACTCCTGCTATGATCTTGTAGCGTGTTAGCCAGTCCAACAATGGTTGCTTCTCTCTGTCTACACAAAATCATTGACATCCCCGATTATGTACTTAATTAGTCAAGGTGATCAAACCAAAAGGGAAAATTTCAAAAATAAAATAAAATTTCAATCCATGAATGTATTGAAGCGTACCAAAAAGGAAGTAGTCAAGGCTTTTGTTTGGAACAAACTCATAAATTAGCATCTTTTCTTCTCCTTCCAAGCAAAATCCCAGTAGCCGAACCAGATTCCTGTGCTGAAGCTTGGCAACAATTGCAATTTCATTGATGAACTCTTGGGCACCTTGTGCTGAGCCTCTAGACAACCTTTTCACAGCTATTATTTCCCCATTTGGCAGTGTGCCCTGATATTATATTAGCAATACATCAATGCTTCATGTTCGTTATCTTGTTTTAAGGGATGTACAAATTAAGTGTATTGAAAATGTAAAAATGTATAATTAAGTAGTAAAATATTGTATTGGAATTATGAGAAATTAGTATAATATATATAAGTTCACGGAAAAACAAAAACAGAATCAAAAGTAATGGAACCGATAGACAATATATCTTGATGTTTGGCATTGAAAGATTAATTGTCCTAATATACATAAGATGTACCTTATATACAAGGCCAAATCCACCTTCACCAAGCTTGTTTTCATTGGAAAAGTTGTTTGTATAAGCTTGAACTTCACTAAACTTACATCGCAAGGATTCAGCATCAGTTGAGATACTGCTTACACCTGGAACATTGTGAAATATTAAGGGGACTAATGTTCTTTTATTTTGTGTCATGGAGAAGGACTAATGTTCTATCAGTTCCTCTACATTATGAGTTGTTTTCTAAAACATGTTTTTTGAAAAAATATATTAATGTAAACATCTATTAGAAATGTGAAAAAAATGTAGTTATATAGTAAAAATTCGTGTTGAAAATGGCAATGAAGTTTCATAATATATTTAATCTACCGTGGAAACCAAAATAAAAATAATGAAAAAGAACAGGGCCTAAACTTCTTTAACCCTTCAAATTAAGTCACCTGTAGAGTTGGAAACACCATCAATGCGTGCCTCTATCTTTTTTGCCCTCCTTGCTATGCAGAAGAAGGCCACCACTAAGGCAACAGAGACACTTGGGACAGCGAAGGCGACAATTGTTGTGGTTGCGATTCCCCCCTTATCTGTATATATAAAATATTGAGTTGTAGGATTTTATTTTTTCGTTTAAATAATAAGATTTAATCAAGAAGAAAAGCATTCAAGCTCTTGATATATTCATACTTTAGTATCCATCATCTTTATTATTTTCTACCTTCCTTCTTGCAGAAAAAAAATAAAAGAGACAAACCAAAAAAAATAAAAAAAAACACAGAAAACTCAGGAATCACAAATAGTGGATATGAAGGCTGCAAACGTTAGCACGAAAGGTGTGGGGTTACCTTTATGACTTGCCTCCGCCGGCACCGGTTCAGGGGCTGAAACATCATAAAATAGATGTGTCTCAAACCTAATATTACAGCTAGGGGCAATGACTCTAGCTCCCAGACGATTTCTACAGCAACTGGGCAAATTGGAAATAGCATTTCTAAGGCAACTTTCACAATCCGAACTTAAAAGATCAGGAGTGCACTGTCCCAGAGCGTATATCTTCCGCACAAACGCTGTAAAGTTGGCTTGTTGAGTCGCAAATTTCTTGCCAGAATGATCAGTGTCATACGCAGCCCGGGTCGCGATTTGATCAAATGTGTCACCTAAAACCTGGTCCAACCGGGGCTTATCATCCGCATTCACAGTCTTCAAGGTCCACTTGGAAAAGGTAATGCTTCTATCCACCTTGGAGAAGATGGATTGATTCGAATATCGCAGCCTACATTGTTCAAACCAGATGGTAGCCCTCTTCACATCCTGGCAGACCTGCAAAACTGCAGACGCCGCTGTTTTGACGCAAGCTTGACAACCACTGATATTCATATCGCCCCGGCAGAGAAACAGGCCGTAGACAGCTGTGTCGGCGATTCCGACGGTGAAATTGTAGAACCCATTTGGCTGAGAAGCATTTGAAGTAAGAGTAGAAAGGAGTAAATCCAAGTTGTTTCTGTAAATCCTGCCACTGGTAGTATTAGTGTTGTAAATTGTGTCGTTTGGGCAGTAGTGATATAAAGGGTCCTGAGAGAATCCCACATCGAAGCAAACTACAAATGTGCAGAGCAAGAAACTAAAGAAGGCTATATTTCTTCTGGAATTCATGGTATTCACTATTGATAACTCAAGTGCCATGGATCTTGAATTTTGAAGCTATGAATTACGCGTTTGGACAGGTGTGAATGAGTGTCCGAAGACTTGTCTTGAAGCAGCTAGGTCAACTCCAATCTTTTTCGTGGGCATGAGCGGAGGGATCAAATATTCTGTTTAATTTATTCATGTCTTCCATGTTCACTCTCTCACAATGAAAAATAAAACCCACATGTTATATTATGGGACCCACTCATCCATTACAAAGAGTGTACATAGAAGACAGGAATAAGTTAGGCATAAAATCTCTTGCCGTGAGTGAAATGTGGAAATTAATATAATAAAAAAATGTTATTGTCTTTGATTTTGACATGAGTGAACAGTAGACTAGTCAATGGATGTATACAAATTATGTAATACTCCCTCGGCCTTATTTAAAGAATCCGTTTTGTATTAGTGTTTTTAATAATACAAATTGAACTTTTTGAGTGGTAATTGTCAACTGCTTAGGCATCAAACAATTGTTAAATACACAAAAGAATTGTTAAAAATTTAGAATAAAATATCAAGACCCGAAATATGAATTATTCGAGAAAATTGCACTTGTGATCCATCTTTTATGCATTCATTACACTTTTGGTGCATCTTCTATATTTCATTGCACTAGTAGTTTATGTTCTTTCATGTATTGACACTTTTGGTCCCTATTACAAACAGCCAACCAATTTATTAGTCAACTCAACGATAATTTGGAACGTTTTAGAAAAAAAATTTTGAAATTTTTTTAGACGAAATAATAATTAATCAAACCTTTAGATTAGGAACTAAAGATTAATTATGGGGCCAACCTTTAGATTCATAATCAAGAGGACAAGGAAAGCCCAAGTGCATTTAACACACGGGAGTGAAAATGAGAATGGGTCATCTCAATCAATCCTTTTTAATAATGATTAAGTTTCTTAATATATAAACCACCCCTTTTTGTGATTTGAATAATTCAAAGGCTGCATACCAAGACTCGGTCTATTAATCAACGGAAAAATGATTCTTTTATGCCACATTCTTTCCCCTTAGTTGCAATTTTGGTCAACATTCTTGTAAAACTTTTCAATCCAGTCTACATTCTTTCAACTTTTGCCAATTTTAGACCAACTAACAGTAAATTGCATCTACGTAATCTTCTAAGATTCTACTATAATGCCGCTATGTTCCTCCACTTTTGTGTCAACATTTTGGGGTATTTTCGTTCGAAAAGGGGAAAAGTTTGAGTCTCCCACCGAGTCCCACGCTTCAGCATCGGAAGGTGCATTCAAATTTTGGGGTCCCATTTCTGATTCAAAACGTGGCGTTCGACTATTGGATGGAGAGTACTTCGTTTATGCCCGAAACGACGTCGTTTCGGGCGTGTCAAACGGTTTCCATTCCATATGCTCCAACGCCTTTTTTTTGCGGTGGGGGTACAACCCAGCCATGGAAAAAATGCCAGATTCCAGCGTGCTTTTCTTCCAACTTTGAAATTCGTGCGTTTATCTCCTCTGCAGCATCTAACGTGCCAAACGTGCCAGCCCTCTGCAAATTTTCAGCCCCAACACTTCTTTTTTATTTCCTCCACTTTGTCGTGCCCAACCCTCTGCACTTTTTCTTTCCTTCCCTTTCTTTCTTTATTCTTATTTACTCCCAAAACTTTTTCCTTCTCTTGATGCTTAATGTTTATTTTTTTTTCTTCCAGTTTGCAGCAACAAATTGAGCAGTGTACCTGGGAATGGTAGCCACCCTGCTGGAATTAATTAAACCAAACTTGTATTTACTTATTAGGTAATTATAATTGTAGTAAAATTTGTTATTTGTCTATTTCCTATTTGGTTTAGTGTTTGTTTTGGGTATCCTATTTGTTTTAGGAAATAGTTCTGAATCAGATTAATGGTAGGATTCAGGGATGGTTTAGCCAATAAATAGAGGCATTAGGTGATCATTGTAATCACAAAGAAACAAAGAGATCACAGAGATTTACAGAGATTGTTAGGGAGAAACTGAATAACCTTCGGGTTGTTTCTCGACCAAACTTCGGCTTAGGTGCGCCGTACAGATTGTGTGCGTGCGGGTTTCTTTATTGTTTGTTATTACAAACAAGTTTTATTCCACTGTGCATTAATCTCTTTAATATTATTTTGGATATATATATTATTTTTATATCCTACACACCCACACCTCGACAGTTTCGCTTTCCGTCATCCACACAAGTTGGCTCCCACGCCGATTCTAGGGCTTCTCAAGACCCATCTTCTCTCCAACACTTTTCTTTTCTTCTCTTTTTTCTTTTCTTTTCTCTTTTCTAAATTGGAGGAAATGGTTTTCCCCTTTTCCGCTTCTTCTCTCTATTTTCTCTGTTCCAGAGATTAGGGTTTCTTCGTCTCTACAATCTGCTCCAGGATTAGGGCGATTGATATGATTCTTTTCTAAATTTGTTTTCTTCTCATGTTTTTAGTGTTCATGTGCTCATTTTCATAATTTCTGCTTGCGGTTCGCTTGTTGATGAGAGAAGGAGACTTTGGAAGAAGAGTATGATGTGTGTCATGGCTTGCCTGCTCCCAGATGCTAGATATCGAGATACCGAGATGTAGCAACTACTAGGACAAAATGGCTCTTTTCTTTTTCTTTTTCAGCTTCTCTCCCGTAAATCTGATTTTTTTTTTTTCCTTTTTGTTTGTTTTTCCAGTTTTCCAGCTTCTCTCTTTTTATAGTTTTCTTTCTTGCCATTTGCTTTGGGCTGAATTTTTTTATTTAAATTTAAAGTGTATATTTTGCGGATTTGAACAACACAGAACAAAAATAGATTCGAACACTTCCGATGCCGGATTCGGGAAATATATACACAGTAATCTCTTGGCGGATTGGGCAAGCGTGTTGCTGTGCAGCTTTTGGACAAAAGTGGCTTCTTGGACAATAATTTTTTTTTACTTCCGTAAGGATACGGTGAAAGGTAATTCATTTTTTTTTTCCCATTATCTTTCTGGCAATTTTTAATTTAGTTTCTTCCTTTTCACTGATTTTTTTCCCTATTCTTCTTTGTGGCTGCCAATGGAGGTTTCGAATGGATGCTCTAATAGTTCCTGCAAACACAAGGAAGGTAAAAGATCCTTTCCTACTGTTACTGATGTTGTTTTATGCTTTTTAATGACATTTTTTTATAATGTTACGGTTATGGTCTTCGCATTTCCTTTTTTTGTTCTGTGTAGTCCTAGCTGTTCCGTTAATGCTTGAATGAAGTTCAGAAAAATGACGCCTGTGAGAACAGACCTGCACCAAAGATAACTCCTTTGGGGGTAACAATTCGCTTCCTAGCTATCCAAAAATGAGTATGAGGATAAAGATTCCACTTTAACGGTGTTTTGGTTGCCCATTTGTTGCAGTAGCAGAGTAGAAATAGAGATGTATTGATGTGAACCCCTGATTCCCAACGCCTTTGGAAACCAAGAACTCTACGCAGAATGTGCCAAGGAAAGTCTGAATGCAAGACACTGCTCTTAAACCCTAAACTAGAATTCGAAACAAAGCTTTGATTAATAGACAGAGCAATTATCTAGCCTATAGTTTCTTGACTTTTAGCAATTAACAATCTTACATAAGCCCAAAATAAGGTGAGTGATTAAAGAAGTATAAATTCTAACTTAATCAATAATCAACTGTATAAAAGTGAATTCGGCAGCCCCTATTTATAGATTAGGTTGGCCGAATTTTAGTCCTAAAACAACTAAGAAAAGAAGTGAAATTGGAAACCAATCAAGAGATTGATTTCATACAAGAACCAAATCCTAAAGGAACTAAGATTGGTTAAAGAAAGGAAATCGGCTGCAAGAAGGATGTGCTGGCCGAAAATACAATTAAAAATAAGGAAATAAAGAATAAAAATAAATCACAAAAAGGTTTCAAGAAGGTAAACTTTTTTAGAAACTACCTACAAATCAGCCTAAGTTGTAACAACTTGTAACAACTCTAACTAACTTGTAACAAACTTTGAGTAGAATTAGGAAACATGCACAAATCCTAATCCTTCCCTAACCTAAGCTTCCAAGTGGCGTGTGGGCTGCTCCTTGTGGGCCTGGTCTGGCCGAAAATTGTGAAGTGGATTTCAAGGTAGGTTTCGGCCCATTTGAGGTGGCGCATGGTGGAGATGATGTAGGGAGGTTCTGAAATCTTCTGAAATCTCCCGTAATCATTTCGGAACGTCAAAAATCAAGAACTTCAAGATTCTTCAAGATTTTCAAAATTCTTCAAGATTCAGTAAGCCGCGAAATTCAAGATTTTCAAGAAAATCAAGAACTTTAAGAAATGCCCTTTCCTTCAGCTGGATTGATTAGTAGGCGCCATTTCCATTGTGATGGAGAGTAAAGTGACGCTTTTATCCTTCCTTTTCTTCTCTTCAAGGGCGTTTGTGTTCGTCACGAGTTGGGCTTCTGTAGCACTCCTCTGAACAAGGTTTTCAAGATCTTCTCTGAGCTTCCTTGTCCTTCTTCGGGTCATAGGCCCAACTATGTCAACGAATGGATCTCTTTGATATGGGCTCGGGTCCTGGAGCATTGGCGGGCCTCTATGGAGCACACGAACCTCTGCTGCACTTTCCGAGTCCTCATTGCTTGATCTGGGATCCCCTCTGTGTACTGACTTGTCATAGGGCTGGGGATGCCCTCATCATGTATTGTCATTAATCATTTTTGCAGCGTATTGATTGATATTTCTCTGCAACTTTGCTTTCTCCTCACCATTCGAGAACAAATGCTTTTTTACTTTCCATGTGCTTTTATATGCTTTTATATTCATGTGCTGCTAGATATAAGTTGAAAGATAAGTTATTTAATTTATCCAGAAAAATCATGTGTTTTGAATTCATAAGGTCTACTACTTTAAAGTGTTTAACTGCAGTTATGCCATGGAATCCTCTGCAATTTTTCCTTTCTTTATGTTCATTTCCTCAAATTTGCTTTGGGTGTGAATATCTTATGTGTTTGTGGGTCTACCAACTTATCTTCTCTTTTTCCTTTCTCTTATTTCTTTTGTTGATTTTTTCAATGTTTCATCATTTGGTTTGATTCGAATGTATAGTCAATTTTGTGATGGATGAATGTATAGTAAATTAGTCAGTTATTTGGATTGAGGTTTTCCCTTGAATGCTTGAAGAAAGTTATTTATGTATGTGTTTTATTCTTTACCTCAGAACAGATTGGATGTAGCGGCCGCATTAAGTTTTTTCTTTTTTCCCCATTCCTATAGAAGAGTAGTATGTGTCTGCAAATGTGATTATTTACTCTTGTTTGAGGTTTGTTAGATTTGCTGCATCTGTTACTGGGGTGAAATTGTCTGGCATGGAGAGAATTTTAGAATACTCTTCTTCCTTCTTGTCTCTCTTTCTACTGCTCTATTTATACAGGGGGTGTTGTTCTTGCTGCATGCTCACGAACATTCATTGCAAAAGAAAAAGGCTAGGGTTTATTGTCTATGTTAGATACATTTCTGGTTTCTTTTACCCTCTTTTGCTTCATCTGTGTTAGAACAATTTCCTCTCTGTAAGTTTCTTGCCTCTTTTTTACATTTCTCTGCATTTTCCAGTAAAATCATTCTTTTTAAATTCATGCGGTCTACTACCTTAAAATGTTTAACTGCAGTTATGCCATGGAATCCTCTGCAATTTTTTCTTTCTTTCTGTTCATTTCCTCAGCTTCTTTTATGCTGGTTTATCTACTTTATTGATAAAATTTATCTCGCAAAATTCGCAAGTATATGTCTGCTATTCCAGTTTAAGTGAGGTGGCCTTTATATGTAGAAATTGAGTGATTATTAACCTGTTTGTGGTTCATGCTTTATCTTAGCTCTTTTCATCTTTCATGACCAGATTATCCCTTCTGCTCATTTCATCTTAGATATATAACAAAATAGAGCAAACCACCATCTTGGTAGAAAAGTGTGAATCGGTCCAGTTTCTATTATTCATCATTGAAAAGCTTCATTCTTATGGGCACTTTTTTTGTTGATTCTTTATTGACTTGTATTTGTAGATGGGAATCTTTTTTTTTGGCTTCTTTGCTACCAAATCTGATGATTCAAACGTACTGTATGCCTTTCATCAATGCAAACTCATCAAATGTAGCTGGTTTAGTTTCCCCAACTTGTTTTTGCCACTTTTAGTGTTCATCTGGTCAAAAATTACATTTGTATTATTTTATTGATTTGTGGCTTCAGCTAGAAGAGCTACATGTGGAGTCCAACGCAGACAACATAAATTTTGTGGTGTAGAGTGAAGAACTTTTTAGACCACTCAACATGAACTTAATTTTGCTTAAATTTTAACTAACTGTATTGTGGGTTGAAGATATTTGATTGTAATTGTAGATGGACAATTAATGAATCTTTGTATAAGTTCAATATTTATTATTATTATTATTTACTTTCATATTAAAAATAAAAACTGCTATATGTTTGTGATTTATCACATATAATTAGGGCTTCCTCCTAATCTTGAAGGGTTTTGCCTGCCTTATGTGGTAATTGGGCCTAATGATTAATGGTGTATTACTTAATTTATTATAATGCTCTTTTTATCAAAACTAATTATAATCTCAAACACATATCTAGGGTGAGGATGGAGGCGCGATAGCGCCACTGAATCCCCCTAGTAGATGGCTCTGTTCTCTTGTGGCTTGTATAGGGGAAATTTTGTTGGAGGAAAGTTTTTTGAAGGAAATTTTTTGGAGGGAAGTTTTTTTTGGGAAATTGTGTGGGTGAGAGATAAAAATGTATAATGATTGTGTTATTTTTTGAATTTATGTGAGTAGGTATTTAGAGGGAATTTTAAAATTTTAATTTTGAAATTATTGAAAAAGTGAAGTTGTTTATTTGTGTAAAGTTTTGGAAAAAAAAAAGTGATTCTTGGAAAATTGCCACAAGAGAACAGAGCTTGGCTTAGGCGTTAGTCAAACTCGCATTTGACCCGTTGAACCTCTTTTAGTGCCTGTTTGATAAAATTTAATAATTAAATTTGAAAGTTTAAGGCTGAAATTAGTAATGAAGTTATTTAATTATTTTTAATTAAGTGAGTATATTCATTTTTTTATTTAAAAGTTTGAAGAAAGTACGGAGGGGGAGGCAAAACCTCTAATAAAATTGCAAAATAAAAAAATGAAATAAAACTATTTTGATCGTTTCGATACTCCACCTAATGTTCTGTAGTCCTTACGCGTAAGCCATCAAGTTTGAATGGTTTTTTAGATAAAGAATTATCTTTTCGTCTTCTTTATTCTTTTTGGAATCACTAACATAATTTTCTTGTACGATAAAAAAATAATATATATCCAAAATAATATTAAGAGAGATTAACGCACAGCGGAATAAAATTTATTTGTAATAACAAATAATAAACAAACCCGCACGCACACAATCTGTTCGGCGCACCTAAGCTGAAGCTTGGTCGAGAAACAATCCGAAGGCTATTCAGTTTCTCCTGTATCTCTTTGTTTTTCTTTGTGATTACAATGATCACCCAATGCCTCTATTTATAGGCTAAACCATCCCTGAATCCTACCATTAATCTGATTCAGAACTATTTCTTAAAATAACTAGGTTACCCAAAACAAACACTAAACTAAAGGGCAAAGGTGCAAAATTGCCCCTAACGTTTTCTGTTAGGGGCAATTTTGCCACTAACGTTTATTTTGGGGCAAAATTGCCCCTAACGTTTTTGTTAGGGGCAAATTTACCCTTTAATTTTTTTCAAATTACATTTACCTCCTCCAAAGTTTGTTTAAATAACAAATAGATATTTTAAGTTTTAAAAAATAACATTTTAGTCCCTTAACCATCCAAACTTGGAGTAAAATATTTTTATCTAATAAGAAAATATATTTAATACGAATAATAATTAATTATTATTGTTCCAAATAAAATTATTCATAAATATCTAAACTTTTAAAAATATTAATTTAAAATGCATATATATTTTTAAAAAACTGAAAAAACATTAAAAAAAAAAGAAAAAGAAAAAGAACACCCCAATAAAAATATTCATAAATATCTAAACTTTTAAAAATATTAATTTAAAATACATATATATTTTTAAAAAACTGAAAAAACATTAAAAAAAAAAAGAAAAAAGAAAAAGAAAAAGAATATTTTTCTCCAAGCCGTGGCGTGTTCTTTTTCTTTTTCTTTTTTCTTTTTTTTTTTAATGTTTTTTCAGTTTTTTAAAAATATATATGTATTTTAAATTAATATTTTTAAAAGTTTAGATATTTATGAATATTTTTATTGGGGTGTTCTTTTTCTTTTTCTTTTTTTTTAATGTTTTTTCAGTTTTTTAAAAATATATATGCATTTTAAATTAATATTTTTAAAAGTTTAGATATTTATGAATAATTTTATTTGGAACAATAATAATTAATTATTATTCGTATTAAATATATTTTCTTATTAGATAAAAATATTTTACTCCAAGTTTGGATGGTTAAGGGACTAAAATGTTATTTTTTAAAACTTAAAATATCTATTTGTTATTTAAACAAACTTTGGAGGAGGTAAATGTAATTTGAAAAAAATTAAAGGGTAAATTTGCCCCTAACAGAAAACGTTAGGGGCAATTTTGCCCCAAAATAAACGTTAGTGGCAAAATTGCCCCTAACGGAAAACGTTAGGGGCAATTTTGCCCCAAAATAAACGTTAGTGGCAAAATTGCCCCTAACAGAAAACGTTAGGGGCAATTTTGCACCTTTGCCCCTAAACTAAATAGGAAACATATAAATAATAAATTCTACTACAAATATAATTGCCTAATTAATACAAATTTGGTTTAAATAATATTTTCCAACATAGCCTCCCTTAAACCAAACTTGGATCATTGCAGGTCCATCGCCATCACGGGCTTGAATCTCAATTGAAATCTCTTTCGCAGTGTAGACAACATGCAACACCGCTTTGTAGTAGTTCTTCACATTTGATTTCAAACTCATCGTAGTGATATATTTGTATGTACCATGGATCTTCTATAGAAACTCATCCTTATCAAAGAACTTAGTCATGTCCACTCATTCTTCATCTAAACAAGTCTTCCCATCAACCTTGTAATCATCCTTGCAAATTTCAATAACAACCTCGCAAATTCGAGGTGTTCCTTTCAAATTTGATTTGAATATAAACTTGTATTTTGAGCACATCTTGTCAAATTTCTCAGCTTGATCAAAGAATTCACTGATATCTACCCATTCATCTTTTAAACAGAGCATTCCGTCGACATTATTAATCTCATCAATGCCATCAAACCTAACAATGTCCTTGCAAATTCAAGGCTCCACCATCACATTTTTAACCTGGCCGGACTCTCCACCGTCACATTTTTAACCTGGTCGGACTCTCCACCAAATAAAGAATCGACTTCACTGCAGTTGATTTGCTCAAATTCAACAGAGTTTTCAACAATCTCATGATCAATTTCATCTATGTGATCGTCAACTTCAATATCTCCCTCTTGTTCTGATACACATACAATTTCTTCTTCTTTGACCAAATCAACACTTTTAATGTCTTCATCCTCCTCGACACATTATTGATCAAAGATAATTTGGCTCTCTGTATTGTCGCTGGAAGATCCATTCTCCAAGCTTTCACCATCAACTTTAAGCACTGCCTCATCAGACTTTATCTCTATCAACTCGAATTGTCTCTTTAACTCTTGCAGTATCATTCTTAGAATTTTTTCATTTTCTCGATTGACAACTTTTAACTTTTCCCAAAACTCCTTAGCTGTCTTTACATCCATTGAATTTCTGCATACGTCTAATTCAACATTCGTTCTTAAATAGTACATAGCCGATTGTTCCTGATATTGATTTATCCTGGATTCTTTGCTTTCTACAAAATTCTGACTCAAATCCTGTCTCAATCACATGCCAGATTCCAATAACTCTAAAGAAATCTTCTATCTGTTGACTCCAGAGTTCATAATTATTTTTGCCATCAAAGACAAAAGCAGGACACTTATGAATGATAGGGAAATAAGACATTTTTAACTACTCCAAGAACTCAAAAATCTCAACACATACCATCAAAGATGTAGGACCCAAATTCCTAGCAATTTTTAGCGCCAGCCTCCTGATCAGCCCGAGACCAAACCAAGAAAAACCTTCTGACTTTTCTTCCTAGCAAATTTTGACAATCTCCGAATCCAAACCAATTGATGTGTAGCTGTTGCCGAAGCCAAAAAAGTCTCTTCAATTGAGTTAATGCACTTTCTAATTGCACACTAATTAACACAAACAACAAAGGCTTTGTGCCTTGTAAAGTAACCTGACATCAAACCGAAGCAAAAACAAAGAGCTTCGACGTCGGCGAAGACGGAACAACCGCAAGGCTTTCTGTAAAGAGCCCAAAGGCTTATTTCTTAACTTGATCCAAATTGCATGTACACTGCAATGCCTGAGAATTTATTCTCACAACAAAACCGCCAAGAATGCTTCTCTGTTCTTTCTCTTCGACGCCGAACGCAAGACACGACTGTCAACTAAACAGATTTTTTTCTCTTGCTCTGATACCACTTGTAGGATAAAAAAACAATATATATCCAAAATAATATTAAGAGAGATTAACGCACAGAGGAATAAAATTTCTTTGTAATAACGAACAATAAACAAACCCGTGTGCGCCTAAGCCGAAGCTTAGTCGAGAAACAACCCGAAAGCTATTCAGTTTCTCCTGTATCTCTTTGTTTTTCTTTGTGATTACAATGATCACCCAATGTCTCTATTTATAGGCTAAACCATCCCTAAATCCCACCATTAATCTGATTCAGAACTATTTCCTAAAACAACTAGGTTACCCAAAACAAACACTAAACTAAATAGGAAACAGATAAATAATAAATTCTACTACAAATATAATTGCCTAATTAATACAAGTTTGATTTAAATAATATTTTCCAACATTTCTCTTGTATGAGAACTATTTAAATCAAAGGTTACTGCGTCCAGTCCCACATAATGGTTGTTTTATCAATACATGCCATGATTTCCCTGCATTTTACGTTTTTACTTTTATTTATTTATTTATTTACTTTTTTTACTTTTCATCAGTTTCTCGTCCATCCTCGTAAGCTCACCCCGGCATTTTAATATTGAATACAGAGACTTCAAATTCAATTTGCTAAGATATTCTTTTATCCAAATTGATCATGTACCTCAGAATTCAGAGGCAGTCTCATGTGGCAATACGTACTTAAGCCATTAAAATTGTTTTTTGTTAAGAAAAACACCTCTCAAGATCTTTGAACCACTTGTTGGAAAAGATATTCCAACAAGAACACTGCGGCAGAATTGAAAAACAGAAAAGAAAAGCATAACACAATTTAACGTGGTTCGATCTCAATAGATCTACATCTACAAACTACTCACTACTTCTTCAGAAACAGAGAATTACAGAATAGAAGAGTTAACATCTTTGCCCTCAATTCTATTCTATCTTTCCCTTCTACAGTTCTCTATATATAGCACCCTCTCTGTATAGATTGAGATTTGTATACTACTCTCTCTGTTATGTTACGTGTAGTCTATTAGAAACAATGTATATTTATAATAAAACTAGAAAAAACTCTATTGGGCTTAGTTTCCTAATCTATTCACAATTAAAAAAGGCTGGTCCAATACTAATTGTATTAGGATTTTGAGAAGATACCCCCAACAAATCCTCCCTCGACTCAAAGTCCTATGTACAATAACATCATCAGAAAATGAGACTTGTTTCTTTTTCTTCGGCTTCAACTTCTCCTTTTGGAATGCTAAACTCAGCACAAGGCCTATTCTTCGAATCATGAACATAAAAGATGTGATGATTACTCTTCGCTCCTTACATAATCAACTCATCTCCTTTGAATAATTTGCAGAAGTCTCCATCATCTGTGAATTTGTACACACGGGAACGTAATCTTCCCAACGAAATTATGTTATCCGCACACATAGGCACATATTTCACATCAGTCAATTTTCCCTCAACACCATTGTGAGTCTTGAGAAGTGTGGTACCAACACCCTCAATCTTCATCTTCTGTCCATTCCCCACAATGATGTGTCCGAAATCTCCATCAGCCTGCAAAGTATCAAAACACGTTCTATCTCTACATATGTGTGCAGATGCTGCACAATCCATCACCCAACCTCAGTTGCTTGACTCAGTGTTCTTCATCATTAACAAATCATCATCATCATCATACATAATATTTGTGCTTGCTGAGTCGTCTATCTTCTCTTTGCCCTTCCTCTTCATCTCCTTCAAGCTCTTCAAGTCTTCTTTCATCATAGGGCAAGTGTATTGGATGTGACCCTTTTCCCCACAATAATAACACTTTAAATTACTGTAGTCTCTTGGTTGAGATCTTTCACGAATGTCACTCCTCCCTAGCGAATGAACTCTCTGCAACAGCTAGTGCTTCCTCTCCCCTAGCCATAATCTGTTTCCCCATTATCTTCTCATTCTCCCTTAACTGCGTAACCACATCATCAAGTGTCAAACTTTTTTTCCCAACAAGCATTGTTTGCACAACTGGTTTGTGAGATAACGGCAAAGAAGACAGCAACAACAAAGCCTGCTTTTCGTCTTCGACTTCCTCTCCCGTGTTTTGAAGTCAGCATACTAGCTGATTAAACACATTCACATGATCATGAAAATTCCCTCCTTCATCCATTTTTAAAGTGTAAAGGTTCATCTTCATGCACAACTTGTTCGCTAGTACTTCGACTCATAAATACTCGCCAACTTGTCCCAGATCCCCTTCGATGTCTTCTTCGTCAGGACACTGTATTTAATTTCTGGAGCAAGTGCAAGTCGAATCGTATTAATTGCCTGCTTCTTCATTGTATCCCAATTTCTATCACTCATCCCTTCATACTTCTTATCTTCAAGTGTCAAATCAAAATTATCCCGCACAAGTAAATCTTTAATAGTGCATTGGCACATCGTAAAATCTGTCTTCCCATCGAAGAGTGGTGCTTCAAACTTTTTATCAGACATCTTCCATATTCAAAATACTTCAAGTCTTTTGAATCACACGAATTTCAACACTTCAGGTCTCTAGAATTTCTGAGGTCCACAAAGAAAAAAATCGCAAATCGAATTTGTGCCACACCACCAAGATCCGAACCAAAAACTTAATTCAATGCCCACCCTAATGTTGAATCGTGCAAGCTTCTCATAGATTAACCCAAGGCGTTTGGTTAATTGCTGGGAATGGGTTTGGCAATGGAATGGAATGGGAATGGGAATGGGTTTGGTCACTCCAAATATGTTGTTTGGTTAAGAAGTTGAGATTGAATATCATTATCAATAAAATACCAAAATTGCCCCTCAAAAATTAAAAGGTTTCTACTTCTACTATTCATCTTCTTCCCCAAATTCCTTTCTCTTCCCTCCTTTAACTCCCTTCCCCCTCCTCCTTCGTCCTACATTTTTCCCCTTCTCCCTACCCCGCCGCCCCTCCTTCGTCCTACATTTTTCCCCTTCTCCTTACTATTATTATTATTATTATTATTATTATTATTATTATTATTACTACTACTATTATTATTATTATTAGTATTATTATTATTATTTATCATTACTATTATTATTATTATTATTATTATTATTATTACTATTATTATTATTATTATCATTACTATTATTATTATTATTTTATTATTATTATTATTATTGCTATTATTATTATTATTATTTCTATTATTATTATTAGTATTATTATTATTTATTATTACTATTATTATTATTAGTATTATTATTATTATTATTGATTATTATTATTTATTATTATTATTATTATTATTACTATTATTATTATTATTATTATTATTATTATTATTACTATTATTATTATAATAAGAGTACTGAGGCAAAAGTGGGAAGAAAAAAAAATTATCCGGGAATGAACATCCAACCCCGGGGGGGTGGGGAATTTCACCATTGCCAAATATTTGGATTTGGATTCCATTCCGTCATTGCCAAATCCACCAACCAAACACCCGCTTTTCATTCCTATTCCCCACCTCCAAACCCTCCAATCAAACGCCCCTCAGTTATTTTGATTGAAAAACCACAACTGGGCCCACAATAATCATAGCCCAATTAAACAACACTCAATTAAAAACCCCCCACATCAAAATAGGCAATTAACCTTCACTTACCATATTTGATTCATCGCCATCAACTTCTTCAGCGAATTTGATCTTCGTAGGTGGCCCGCAATTGAAGATTCCCAAACAAAATCTCCTCAACACTCCGAAATCGCGAACGGCAAGTTCAGGTTTTTCTTTTTCTAATTCTAATTTCCCACTTCTTGGCTCCGAAATTTTTCCTTTTGGTCACTGGCTCTGATACTACTTATTAAGAAAAACACCCCTCAAGATATTTGAACCACTTGTTGGAAAAGATATTCCAACAAGAACATTGCAGTGTAATTGAAAATTTGAAAAGAAAAACACAACATAATTTAACATGGTTCGATCTCAACAGATCTACAGCCACAAACTACTCACTACTTCTTCATAAACAGAGAATTACATAATAAAAGCCCTCAACTGCATTTTACCATTCCCCTCTACAGTTCTCTCTAGCACCCTCTCTGTCTAGATTGAGATCTGTATACTACTCTCTCTGTTATGCTACATCTAGTCTATTACAAATAATGTCTATTTATAATAAAATTAGGAAAACCCTATTGGGCTTAGTTTCCTAATCTATTCAGAACTAGAAAAGATTGGCCCAATACTAATTGTATTAGGAATTTCAGGAGATATCCCAACATTTTTAATTGGCAAAACTTTTTTTTACGGGCAGTACTTTTAACTCTTAAAATTAATACACACGTTCTTTTCACTACCTGAATACTTTGACGGCTTTCTCTCTTTCAATAGGTACTTGGTGCCCTTTCATCTGTGCTGACTCTTAGGTACCCTCCGATCCAGCCGGCTCCTACCCTCAGGCAGAACGGACATCATCAAACCCTGTTGGTCGCTTCTCGATCTCCTCTTCATCATTGAATCTCGCAACTCTTCTATTATGACATGTATACACACTCCTTTTACTGAAGAGAGCTTCTTCCTCATCTTTCACTCTTACTTTGAACATTTTCTCATCCAAAGTTTCTTCATTTGTCAAGAGATTCTCCAACTCTTCAAGTGTCGGCTGAGTAGCCAGTGGCAGTAACAAGACCCTTGAACTTCGGTATCAGGCCATATATGATAATTCTCCTCATCCTTGTCTCATTAATACCATTATCTGGATCCAATTTTGAAATTTCCTCACATAATGATTTCCCCTTTGAGAAATACTCACTTACAGTGAGGTTTCATTGCGAGATTGAATATAGCTCATTCTCGAGCCTCTGTAGCTTCGCCTCATTCATTTTAGCAAATGCATTCTTTAATGTGTCCCAAGCCTCCTTTGGTGTCTTCGTCGATTTAATCCATTGCAATTGCTCATCTTCCATTGCAACCATCAACGCGAACATCGCTTTTCCGCATTTCGTCTCCCTCTCCTCGAGAGCTTTTGGATCTCCATCAGGTGGTGTGGTCTTGTCTCCTCCAACTATATCCCATAGCCCCTGGCCTGTGAGATAGTACTTCATACCGGTGCTCCAATTTTCATAGTTGCTATTGTTCAGCATCTCCATACTGTTAGTGAAACCAACAAAATCCACCATGCTCTATTATTGTGCCCCGCACAAACGAAAATAGCAATGGTCCCTGACCAAATCTTGCGACAGTCCCTGACTGCATCGCTTCACAACAAGGTCCCTGACCGTAAATTTTGACATAGTAACGACGTACTCTAACTTGTTAAATTCACCTACAAAAGAGCACCATACAAATACAGCAACGTGGCTCTGATACCACTTGTTGAATCGTGATATGCTCTAATACCACTTGTTGAATTTATATACACTGCTAGGGGCGTTCATGGTTTACCCAAATTGAAAAAACCGTTCGCACCAAACCATTTTTGGTTAAAATGGTTCGGTTAAAAAGGTTAATGGTTCGGTCTTTTAACCAAACCATTCGTAAAAAGTGGTTAACGGTTCGGTTATTGGTTTTACCAAAAAAAATCGGTTACCAAGGCCGAAAACAGCAATTCGGTGCTGTTTGGGTTGTTAACCAAAAAATCGTAATTTTTAATCATACTAAAATATTGTATATTATTTTTATTATATAATTTAGCCTCATATCTATATTTTAAATTTTAAGATCTATATTATACTTAAGAAAATCTATAAATTTTATATAATACATAATTTTAGAAAGCCTTAATTCCCTCTAATTAGCGAAATAGTTACAAATTTTTAATCATCTTCCAATTAGTATTAGACATACACTAAGACATCTAAATCATCTTCTAATTATAAATTTGTAATTTTAGAAAGCCTTAATTCCCTCTAATTAGCGAAATAGTTACAAATTTTTAATCATCTTCCAATTAGTATTAGGCATACACTAAGACATCTAAATCATCTCCTAATTATAAATTTGTGTGTGTGTGTGTGTGTGTGACGTGTTTCTTTTTTTGAAATTTCAATTATTCTAAAGGTGTCTTTAGATTCTAACCATGAAATTAAAGGGTAATGCACAACAATGTTTTTTTTTTGAAAAAATAAATTCTCTCTATCAAATAATATAATTCTTTTTTGGTTAAAATTGTGACCGAACCGGACAATCGAAATTATTTCGGTTTTTGGGTCTCGGTGGACCATTTCTTTTGGTTTGGTTTTCAGGTGGTTTTTTTACCTATAGAAAAACCGAAAAAACTGAAAATTTTCAATCGAAAACCGAAAAAATCGCACCGTGAACACCCCTATACACCGCAATACTTAACAAAATGCACATCAAATAATAATACACAACAATCAAATAAACAAACAAGTCCTTGGGCACACAATACAACTCAAACAAACTTCAAACAAGAAGCACAAATCGAATTTGTGCCACACCACCAAGATCCGAACCAAAAACTTAATTCAATTCCCACCCTAATGTCGAATCGTGCAAGCTTCTCATAGATTAACCCAACAAACTTAGTTATTTTGATTGAAAAACCACAACTGGGCCCACAACAATCATAGCCCAATTAAACAACATTCAATTAAAAACCCCCCACATCAAAATAGGCAAGTAACCTTCACTTACCATATTTGATTTATCGCCATCAACTTCTTCAGCGAATTTGATCTTCGTCGGTGGCCCGCAATTGAAATTCCCAAACAAAATCTCCTCAACACTCCGAAATCGCGAACGGCAAGTTCAGGTTTTTCTTTTTCTGATTCTGATTTCCCACTTCTTGGCTCCTAAATTTTTCTTTTTGGTCACTGGCTCTGATACTACTTTTTAAGAAAAACACCCCTCAAGATATTTGAATCACTTGTTGGAAAAGATATTCCAACAAGAACACTGCAGCGGAATTGAAAAATAGAAAAGAAAAGCACAACACAATTTAACTTGATCCGATCTCAACAGATCTACATCCACAAACTACTCACTACTTCTTCATAAACAGTTACAGAATAGAAGAGTTAACCTCTTTGGGCTCAGTTCTATTCTAACATTCCCTTATACATTTCTCTATGGCGCCCTCTCTATCTAGATTGAGATATGTATTCTACTCTCTCTGTTATGCTACATCTAGTCTATTACAAATAACGTTTATTTATAATAAAATTAGGAAAACCCTATTGGGCTTAGTTTCCTAATCTATTCAGAATTATAAAAGTCTGGCCCAATACTAATTGTATTAGGAATTTGAGAAGATATCCCAACATTTTTAACTGGTGAAACATTTTTTTACGGGCAATACTTTAACTCTTAAAATTAATACACGCGTTCTTTTCACTACCTGAATACTTTTTGTTAAATAAATGAATCATTTTTGTTGCAGGCAATACTTTTTAAAATAGGCCATACTTTAACCATTAAAATTATACTTTTTTTTTTTTTTGGTAACATTACATGAGCAGCTAAAGTCATTATATTAGATGCTATAAGTGACACGTGGTATATTTTGTGCCTATATATGATACGTGATACTTAAGTAGTTACACTCAAAGCTACACACGATAAATCGGAGGTTATATCGATACACTTGTTTTAATTTACAACATATCGATGATACTTTAGGCTAAAGTCATACATGTGTCTTCAAAATAATAATAATATGAAAAACGAGAAAAAAAAAGCACACGCCGTCTCACATTTGGATACAAGTTTTTGCGCGATAGAGCAAGATAATGATTAGCTCTCATACCAATTGCCATGATGTGAGATTCAACTAGGAGGCAAACTGAAATGTCTAAAGCGCCCCATATATAATTATTAAATTGGCTTAATAATGTCCACCTCCCATGAGCTATTCTATATGAAAATGTTTAATCTTTTTTTCAGAAAAATAAGAAAACGTAGAAAATAAACAGTACTTTCTAGGCAGGAAAGAGTACATATGCAGGTCATAGAATGAGTTAAATTATCTTGCTCTGAATCTACAACTTATCAGAATCTGCAACAGGCGGCTCTAGGGACAAGCTCTCTGTTCCACTCCGGCCGAAAGATGCAGGCGGATTCAGGATTGACAGCGTAGCAGATTTACTATTGAGCATCAGAACCACTGAAGCCATGGTAGGCCTTCGTTCAACATCTTCCTGAACACATAGCAAACTGATCTGAATACACTGAATCATTTCATTTCTGTCATACGAATCGCCAATGCTTGGATCGACCGATGCTAATGGTCTTCCATCCCTCCATCGTTTCCAAGACTACAAGAAAATAAATGGTTTCAGCAAGATTTGTGTCATGTTGTCAGTTAAAAGTCTCAAGGGGGAGGATGAAAAAAACTCACGTAAGTTATAAGGTCATCAGCACCGTGCAACTTAAGTGTAAGCTACTGTTCTTCTTGCCACTAATGATCTCCATAACAATTACACCAAAGCTATAGACATCTGACTTCACCGAGAACAGTCCATGGAATGCATACTCAGGAGACATGTAACCACTTCAAAAACAAAACAACAACCATTACAATTATATATCATAAAAAAAAATATATCAATACCAAGACTAAAGACTTACAATGTGCCAGCAATTTTACTTGTGTTTCCTTTAGATTGGTCAATCTCGAAAAGCCTTGCCAAGCCAAAATCAGCAATTTTTGGGTTCATATATTGGTCAAGTAGCACATTGCTGGCTTTAAGATCACGATGTATAATTTTAAAGTGAGAATCTTCATGAAGATACAGAATTCCTCTTGCTATTCCCCCTATGATCTGGTCGAACCAGTCCAACAATGATTGTTTCTCTGGGTCTACACAACATGACACAAAATATTGATCAGGCCAAAACGAACAATTTCAGCTATTTTTTCTCCAATCAATGAATGTATTGAAGCATACCAAAAAGAAAGAAGTCAAGGCTTTTGTTAGGAACAAATTCATAGATGAGTATCTTTTCTTCTCCTTCCAAGCAAAATCCCAATAGTCGAACTAGATTCCTGTGTTGAAGCTTGGCAACAAGTGAAATTTCATTGATGAACTCTTGTGCACCTTGTGCTGAGCTTCTAGACAACCTTTTCACAGCTACTATTTGCCCATCTGGTAGTGTACCCTGACATGCATTATAAGTAATGGATCAATGTTAAGAATTGTAAAAATGCTTCATGATGATCTTTGACATTCAAGAAATTCTGCATTCTTAAAATGCACCTTGTATGCAGGACCAAATCCACCTTCACCAAGCCTGTTCTCAATAGTAAAGTTGTTTGTATAAGCTTGAACTTGACTAAACTTGCACCGCGAGGATTCAGCATCAGTTGAGATACTGCTTGCACCTGTAGTGGAACATTGTGAAATTAGTCTCCGTGTCATGTCAAGAGGATTAATGTTCTATTCCCTCCGTTTCGTTATAAAGATCCAGTGACATAACTATTTATGAGTCACAAATAACTCGTGGAATCTTCTAATAGAACGGAGAAGTATGAATTTTCAACTTCTTTCACCCTTCAAATTAAGTCACCTGTAGTTTCGTCTATTGCATTGATGTGTGCCCCTATCATTTTTGCCCTCCTTCCTCTGCAGAAGATCACTAGAAACGCAACAATAGCAACAAAGGTACTCGGGATAACGATGGCCATAATTGTTATGGTTGATATTCCCCTATTATCTGTACAAATTAGAATAAATATCAGTTAGCTTATTTCATTTTGTTCTTTTTTTCTTCTTCTAATGTAAATTCTTGTATTGAGAAAGGAACATATAGTGAAATATTAGATAGTCAAACCAGGGCTCTGTATGCATCATATATAGTATTTTATACTTTCCAGCTTCTTTGCTTCTCAAGAATTAAACTCTAGCAAGATAATTTAGTCTATCCATCGCAACTATTTGAAACTGACTTGAGACCATTTTGATAGGATACGTTATACTTCTTTGGTCCCACTAAAAAAACTCATTTTAAAAAATGTACAATTTATTATTAGTTCTAAGGTACAATAGTAAAATAAATAATTTGACACTATATTTTTTCACTTATATATTTATCTTTTATGCAATGGTTAATTGTGAAACACACATTATTATATTACTAAGATATTCTATGTAAACAAATAGAAATTGAAATCTTTTATTGGGACTCTTTATAAGGATATGCTATGAAAGTGAACTCTTTATAAGAGACAAGGGAGTATATAGTTTAACTATTACTATGTAACCTGCAAACTGAAAACATTAACATCAAAGGTGTGGGCAGGGGAAAGGTTTGGAAGACCAATAAGAGCGAGGGCTCACACTAACTTTGAAGTCGTGAATTTGAATTGCTAATATTTACAAATAATAATAATAAATAATATAAAAAACTGTAGGGTTACCTTTACTGCTTGCCGGAGCCAGAGCAAGAGCAGGAGCAGGAAGAGGAAGATTGGGTATGGGCGCTGGTGGAGGAGCTGAAACATCGTAAAATGGAGAAGTTTCATACCTTTTTTTTTGAAAAGGAGAAGTTTCATACCTAATATTACAGCTAAAGGTAATAACTCTAGCTCCCGTACGATTACTACAGCAATTGGCCAAATTTGAAATAACATCTCTAAGGTACCTTTCACAATCCAAACTCAAAAGATCAGGAGTGCACTGTCCGAGAGCATATATCCTTTGAAACACTGTAAATTTTGCTTCTTGAACCGCAAATTTCTTGCCCGAAGGATCAATATCATTTGCAGCTCGGGTCACCATTTGATCAAACGTGTCACCTAAAATCCTGTCCAACTGGACCTTATCATTCGCATTCACAGTATTTGTGCTCCACATTAACCAGGAAAAGCTTCCATCCTCCTTGGAGAAGATGGATTGATTTGAATATCGCAGCATACATTGGTCTAACCAAATAGTAACCTTCTTCGCATTCAGGCAGACCCGGAAAACTTCGGACGCCTCGGTTTTAACGCAATCTTGACAACCATTGGTTGTGACATCGCCCCGTATTGGGAAAAATTAAATCAAGCTTAATTAGGAAATTTTAGTTTTGGTAGGATTTGATAATTACTTGTTTAATTTGTTTCCAATTTAGATTTGGTTTGTTGGGAAACTAATTTTGGAAAGGATTTGGGTAACTATGGGTCTATATAAAGGACCTATGGGGTATTGTTTCAGTTGAGCTAAGAGTTCGAAAGGTTAAGGTCAGCGTCTTTCAGTTCTCTGTCTTCGGGTTTGTTTGAGGGAGCCGTTTTGGCTATTGAGATGTGTGCTCAGGTCTAGGTCATAAGAGTTGTGGTTCTTGCTTATGCCTATGATGTTGGGTTATTGATGTAATAGGTGTGTAGGCAAAGACTTTCGGCTTGCTCCGCCTTTGATTGATTTAGTGATTTTGTGAATGTAAGTCTAAAGATCGAACCACGTTAAATTGTGTATTGTTTCGTTGTTCATTTTTTATTATTCCGCTGCGCGTTAATCTCTTTAGGCACGAAGAATATTTTTATATCCTACATCCCGGTAGAGAAACAGGCTGTAGACGGCTAAGTCGGCTCTTCCGGCGGTGAAATTGTAGAACCCATCTGGCTGAGAAGCATTTGAAGTAAGAGTAGAAAGGAGAGAATTAGTGTTGTAAGTTGTGTCGTTTGGCAGTAATGTGTTGGGTCCTGAGAGAATCCGACATCGAAGCAAACTACAAATGTGCAGAGCAAGAAAACAGAGAACGCTCTATTTCTGAAATTCTTGGTATTGACATGAATCTTCAATTTTGAAGGTATATGAACTTAAAGTTTCTTCCTTTTTCATGTATCGGTTAGCTAATCCCACTTTTAATTATAAAAAATTAAAAAACTTAAAATTTCTGTTTTTTTTTTCTTTTTTGAAACAAAAGCAATACTTAAATTAATTAACGAGTTGGAAATCTCGTCCAGCGGCGATTTGAAAATAGGCCATGAGTCAAGCAATACAATGTAGAAGTAAAATAGATCTGAAAGTCAGATCTAAAATCAAATCTAAAAAATGCAGATCTAGCCTATAACTAAGTAAGGAGCAGCAAAATTTAAAAAAGCTGAGCAGATCATCTGACCAGTATAGGACTGCTACTGAGTTCTGATGTAGCTCCAAATCTGACCCATAACCGAAGAACAGTTTACGAAGCCAACCAATGTCGGCTTTATTCTCACCATCAACTTCATTCCACATATCTGAAGTTGAAGACTTCAAAAATAGGTGAATCACAGAACAAAACTCTCCGAAAATGAGAGGACAAAACTCTCCGAAAAGGAGAGAACGATTAAAACAACAAACTCTCCAAAAGGAGAGATTTATTGAAACAAGTAATTCATAACCTCCCCCATCCTCCATCAATGGAAGATGGGGGAGAAAGAAAGAAGAAGAAGGAGAAGGAGGAGGAGGAGGAGGAGGAGAAATGAGGAGAGAGGGATGAGCGTTTGAGGAGCCAAAATGGTGAAGCTTAGGTGTGAGATCTTGTAAAAATTTCTAATTGAAGTTGCGGTCCAGCTTCTAGTTAGCATGAATTACGCTTTTGGAATTTGGCCAATGTCGTTTTCTTCACTCATCGTGGGAACAGATTATATATAATCAAAGCTTTTGACTATCGAGAGTACATTTTGTTAAGGTTTGATTTGCCAGAAAGAGTCAAGAGTCACATTTTGCTTTCTCTTGACTTATAAAACATTACGATTCAGTCAATCAATAAAAATTGAAACATGGAATAGTCATTTTTGAAACTTTTATTTTTTATTCTTGTACTGATATAATTATATGTGGTTTATAATTCACGCACATTAAAAGTAAAGATACAAGTAGACAAATGGGGGCGAATTAATTATTCTATATATTGTACATTTAAATGCATAGAAAGTTATACATTTTTAAAATTGACTCTTTAATTGAAACAGATGAAATGTTATAATTTAATATCGGGATAAGTAAATATTATTATATACTATACAACCCATGTTAAATGCACTGAAGTCTCTGTTCTCTTGTGGCAATTTTCCAATAATCATCACTTCTTTTTTTTTTTCAAAACTTTACACAACTTTTTCAACAATTCAAAATTTTTTTCTTCTTCACATCAAAAAAATAACACAATCATTACACTTTTTTATCTCTCACCTACACAATTTCCCAAGAAAAACTTCCCTTTAAAAAATTTCTAACAAAATTTCCCCTATACAAGCCACAAGAGAACAGAGCCTGCATAAAATATTGCGGACCCATGTGAACGAGTAAATATTGGCTGGTTAACAACCTACACGTCATTGCTATGTGGTGGTTATTCACCCACGTAGAATTTGACAAGTGTTAATTGTTTGGTGAGTCACAATTTTTAATAAATACACAACTACCTTACAAAATAGGTGTCATGTGATTCATTTAAATTTCATCCACTTGTCAAATTTTAAATTGATTAATAATCGCCACCTCAGCAATGACGTGGTGGTTGTTAACCATATAATATTTTTCTCATGTGAACACCACACCATGCATGTCTCTTGTCTTGCTATCTATGTGCGATAGTGCAGAAATTAAATTTGATACATGTGTTTTTTTTTTAATTTATACTTTGTGTTTTAATATAATTGTTATGAATTAGACTAAGCTTAATTAATATATGATATTTTAATAGCTAAACTTATGATTGTAACACATCACCAATTAAACTCAATATGCTAATTAAATACTAAACTCGATACGAAATACATAAAAGACTAAACTCGATACGTGATATATCAACAATTACACTCGATATATCAAAGTTTATACTTAATACGGAACATGTCAAATGCTAAATTCGATACGTTTGTTTTTAGAACATAACCGTGATACATTAATTAGAGACTAAATTCAATGCATGTGTCGTTAAATCGTCATATACAAATTTTTGCCTTTAAACTCTCTTGTTGAAAAAGAAGCCTGAAAACAGTATGAAATTGTTTGTCGCTCCAATACGAAAATTCTGAGAGAATGGAATGTTGTATTTCCTAATGTGCTGCAAAACTCTGGCTTTTATTAGTCTTCCCCGAGTATTTGTGGAAATGACTCTTGAATCACCTAATGGAATTGTATTATTAATTACCTAACCTTTTTTGGAAATAACTATTTTTTTACTTCTCACCAATTTTTTCCGATGGATTTTTCAAAGTTCCTCAATCGATGTGTCAGGGAAAATGTCTGAATATCCAATTCCAGAAGTTATCTTACTTTTATGCATGGTATAAATGAACTTGAAACTCTTTTCCTCATTAGCTAGCTTTTAAGGTGAAATATCCTTAATTTCAAGACAAGTGGTATCAGATGTAATCAGTCACATTTCCTAATTTTGCGACATAAAATAGGACTTCCATGAACCATATGCAGAAGAAGACCGCCACAAAGGCAACAATGGCAACAAAGGTACTGGGGACAGCGATGGCGACAATTGTTGTGGTTGAGATTCCCCTATCATCTGTACATATAAAAAATTGAGTTGTTGGATTTTCTTTTTTCTTTTAAATTGTAAATATTTAATTGACAAGAAAAACATTCAAGCTCTTGAAATATTCATACTTTTTTTATTGAGAAAGCAGCTCCATTTGGACAAGTATTTTACAAACATTTTTATAATAGTGTTTTTTTTTTAAATATTTTTTGTAAAACACCCTATTAAGTGGCTGGCGGACTTGGTGACCCTAAATATTAGAAATTCCTAGGAGATTCATTTGTCTTCTTCTTCTTCTTTTCTTTTGAATTTGGGGCTCACAAAGTCCCACCCCTATTACATTTTTCTCACCTTGGGTGGGTATCGAACCCGTGGCATGTGGGAAACCGGCTTGCGGAACTAAGCGTTATGTTGTGGCTTCGACCCAACAACCAAGCTTTAAAACACGTTTTTAAAGTAATATGCGTTTTTTGGACAAGTATTTTATCAATGCGTTTTTATAGTTAAAAACGGTTTAAAATGTGTTTGGACTAGTATTTTATAAAAATATTTTTAAGTCATGTTAAATGCAAGTAATCGATTGTTACCAAAAAAAAATGTAAGTGATTATATAAAAATTATGTAGTGTATATAAACTTTTAATTTTTTTTTGGGTGGGGGCAGGGGCCAGTGTTGGGGGTGGAGCCGTGGTCGAGAGGGTGGGGCGGGGTCAGGGTCGGGGGCATGGGTGGATCCAAGGTGAGTGGTCCCCGGACCCCTCCAACCCCCTCCACCACCGTTATTAGTAGTATATTAACTTTTAACTCTGAAAAAAAAATTTATGTATATATTTAACTATAAAAATTTTTTTTTTTAATTATGTTTGTATTTAGGACCCATTAGAGATTATTGTCTTGTTGTGCCACTGGTTATGGGGGTAGGTTCGGGGTGGGCCCAATATCTGGGGCAGGGTCCGGGTAGGGGTAGGTTCAAGGTTGGTGGGGATATATGGTAACTACACTTTAAGAAAAGTGAAAAAAAAAACATAAAGACAAAAAAATTTAAATTGATAATAATTTCAAAAATTTTACAAAGCATGTTTCATTTGTAATTCAAAAACTGTACTTCAAGTACAATTTTGTTAAAAAAAAATATTTTTCAAAAAATTTAATACTTTTTTTGTCAAAAAACAATTTTAAAGTTTTTTCTACTTATGAAACACTAAAAACGTTTTTGAAAAACTTGCCCGAACGCAACCATAGAGTGGAATATTAGTGTAAAATCCGAGCTCTGTATTCTCATCATCTATATTATTTTCTACCTTCTCTCTTTCAGAAAAAATAAATGAGAAACCGAAACATAGGATTCACAAATAGTGGATATGAATGATGCAAACTGGAAACTGCAAACTCTAGCATGAAAGGTGTGGGCTTACCTTTACTGCTTGCCACCGCGAGAGCCAAAGGAGGAGGAGGAGGAAGATTGGGTGACGGCGCTGGTGGAGAAACCTAGTAAAATTGGCTTCTTGAACCGAAAATTTCTTGCCCGTATGATCAATATCATTCGCAGCCTGGGTCGCAATTTGATCAAATGTGTCACCTAAAACCTGGTACAACAGGGCCTTATCATTCGCATTCATCGGTCTAAGTAGCCTTCTTCGCATCCGGGCAGACCCGTAAAACTTCGGACGCAGCTGTTTTGGCGCAATCTTGACCACCTGTAACATCGCCCCGACACAGAAACAAGCCGTAGACGGTTATGTCGGTGCTTCCGGCAGAGAAATTGTAGAACGCATTTGGCTAAGAAGCATTTGAAGTCAGATCAGAAAGGAGAAAATCCAAGTTGTTTCTGTAAATCCTGCCACTGTGTTACGGGCCAACTCCTTAACGTTTCCCCGCAACCCTTGCGCACCCGTCATTGCGCTATTTTGCCGCTCATCGTGTCTCGACAACAACGCTCAACTCGACACGATGACATACTCCCCATGGTGCCCCACAATCATCGCATGCCCACCATTGTGCTGTTTTGCTGCCCATCGTGTCTCGATTGCGACGCTCGACTCGACACAATGGTTTTTACTTGTTTTTCTTAGCTAAGACTTTTTATGTACAATATGCCCCATCTTTAGTAAGTAGGGGGATATTTAGAGTAGTATTTTGGTAGGAATAGCATTATTTTTGTAAGTGTTGAAAGATCTAAATCATTCACACCCTATACGCTCCTACGGGCACTTGTAAATTTTCACTAGTTTTCCTATTACGGTAGTATATGACGTATGCTCTGCTACCATACCCGATCTTAATGTAAGTTAAGCATTTGCTAGTTGATTAAAGCATTCTTAATGTACATTCTCTTGCCTACTTTAAATTGCCAACGTGAACGTCCGAGTCCCTACAAGTTGCACTTCGTCCTTGCCATCCCACAAAAGGCACTATGGTGCTTATTGCGTCTGGCGGCTAGAACTTGGCGGAAGCAATCTCTACGGATTGCTTGCCACACGGCACGCTTTTTAGTAACCTCAAAATGCGTCTTGTGACACACTGTTAGTATTAGAGTTGTAAGTTGTGTCATTTGGGCAGTAATGTGTTGGGTCTTAAGAGAATCCAACATCGAAGCAAACTACAAATGTGCAGAGCAAGAAAATAGAGAGCATCCCGTGACAGTTGGTATCAGAGCTCCAGTTGCAAAACCGGGGCAGTTGCTTTTGCTAGTTTTCACAAGTAAAGAGGAAGATGACGAACCAAGAATGGTTGGCCTCGCTAGAAGAGGCAATGGGGGTGGTCTACGATGTGTGCTCCATTGAAAAGGCCGGACATGTTCGCATCGACTCGAGGGTGAATCGGGTGGAGGATGATGTCGGCAATATTAGTGAAGACATTGAGAAGACCGTGAAGGCCAAATTGGCTGAGCTTGAAGCCAAACAAGACGATTTTCTAGATGCCCTTCGAGCGAAATATGACTTGATCCTCGAGCTGAAGGAAGTTGTTGAAATGCTTCAAGGTCAAATGAACATGGTACAGTTAGCTTTCGGTAACCAGAACGCTGTCGGGAATTGCCTGTTGGGCAGGAATTTTTTGAGACACAAAGTTCCAGATCCAAAGGAATATGGAGGTGTGCGCGATGCAAATGAGATCGAGAATTTCTTCTTTGACATTGAGCAATATTTTGAGGCGACCAACTTGAGAGATGAGACTCAACAGGTCGCCACTTCAACAATGTATTTGTTGGGTGATGCCAAAGTGTGGTGGCGCTCACAAAAGAGGGAGATCCAAGCAGGTAGGCTGTCAATCGACACTTGGGATGAGCTCAAGTTGTGGTTAAAGAAACAGTTCTTCCCCCACAATGTAAAGGAACAGTCTCGGTGAGCGCTAGTTGCATTGAGGCAGAAAGCGTCAATCCGCGAGTACATTCAGAAGTTCCAGGCATGTCGTCTAAACATCACGGACATGTCTGCGACAAACCAACTTTTCTTCTTCAAAGAGGGATTAAAACCATGGGTCAGGCAGGAGGTGCAACAAGCTCGGGTGGAGACCCTTGAAGAAGCGATAGCCCACGCAGAGAGTCTGGTGGACTACCAAACTGAGCCCTGACGGAAGGGCAGATCGACCAATAGCAATAACACTCAGAGGAGTGGAGAGAGTAGATTTGGGAAACCTAACCTGAATGTTGGGAAAGACGGGGGAGAGCGAGCTTCCCCAGCCAGTAGCAGCGGTAGTGCGGGTCAGTCCAGCGGATGGAGATCTACCAATAGTCAGGGTTCGACGACGAAGATGGAATGTTACATCTGTCAAGGCCCGCACAAAATGTTTGACTGTCCAAGAAAGAAGAAGTTGTTAAATGCCCTGTTCGCTGAAGAACAGCCGGAGTCTTCAGGAGAACCTTCCGTTCACGGAGAGGATCAAGAGGATGATGAGCCAAATGCCCTAGGGGCATTCACATTCTATTGCAATGCATTGAAGGAAACCTCAGGAAGGGGGAAAGCTGAACCCCCTTTGCGAGACCAGGTTGACTTTCTAATCGCAAAGCTTCAGGCTGAAAAGAAGAAGTTTTCCATCGCCAAAAAGGTAGGAGACACACCTGTGGACAAGCCAACGTCCACTATGAGTGATGATGACATTGAGCATGTGAAACCATTACGAAGCAAGCACAATGGTCTGATGCATGTGGATATACAAGTGAATGGGAAGCCCATTCGGGCACTGATAGACACGGGGGCCAAGAAAGCACAAAATGCCGCAGTCAGGAGAACCTTCCGTTCACGGAGAGGATCAAGAGGATGATGAGCCAAATGCCCTAGGGGCATTCACATTCTATTGCAATGCATTGAAGGAAACCTCAGGAAGGGGGAAAGCTGAACCCCCTTTGCGAGACCAGGTTGACTTTCTAATCGCAAAGCTTCAGGCTGAAAAGAAGAAGTTTTCCATCGCCAAAAAGGTAGGAGACACACCTGTGGACAAGCCAACGTCCACTATGAGTGATGATGACATTGAGCATGTGAAACCATTACGAAGCAAGCACAATGGTCTGATGCATGTGGATATACAAGTGAATGGGAAGCCCATTCGGGCACTGATAGACACTGGGGCCTCGCACAACTACCTTGCAAGTTCTGAGGTGAAAAGGCTAGGCCTTGTGTTAGAGAAATCTATGGGTAGAGTCAAGGCTGTCAACTCTGCCGCATAACCAATTATAGGTGTTGCCCGGGGATGTAATGTGAAAGCTGGTTCATTTGTGGCCAAGGCGAGTTTCCATGCCGTGAAGATGGATGATTTCAAGCTGATAATCGGGATGGACTTCTTGCGAGACATGAGGATTGCAATCTACCCACACAGGAATACCCTAGTTGTTTTGGGTGACAGTCCGTGCCTGATTCGTGCTGTGGCTTGTTAGTTAACTGAGAAACGACTTTCAACCTTACAGTTCAATAGGGGGCTAAAACATGATGAGGTGAGCTATCTAGCTTATCGCTTTTGGGAGGAAATTGAACAGTCTGGACCTGTGGACCCGTCGGTGAAGTCACTATTGGAAGAGTTCCAGGACGTAATGCTGGATGAGTTGCCGAGACGACTACCCCCAAGGCGCGAGGTGGACCATGAGATTGAGTTGATCCCGGGAACGAAGCCTCCAGCTTGTGCCCCCTACAGGATGACACAACCTGAGCTTGCAGAGCTGCGTAAGCAACTTACTGAGATGCTGGAGTGTGGTATCATCGTACTAGCGAAATCACCGTTTGGAGCTCCTGTGCTTTTCCAGAAGAAGCATGATGGTTCCTTGCGGTTCTGTGTGGATTACCGGGCACTAAACAAGCTCACCATCAAAAATAAATATCCGATTCCACTCATCGCTGATTGCTTTGATCAACTGTGTCGCGCAAAGCTTTACACCAAGATCGACTTTCTCTCTGGATACTGGCAGGTTCGCATCAAGGAGGGGGATGAGCACAAGACAACCTGCGTGACACGATATGGGGCCTTCGAGTTCAAAGTCATGCCCTTCGGGCTAACTAATGCCCCAGCCACCTTCTGCACCCTTATGAACCAGGTACTCCGGGATTTCCTTAATCAATTTGTGGTGGTGTACCTAGACGACATCGTGGTCTACAGCAACACGCTGGAGGATCACCTCAGACACTTGAGGCGGGTGCTGACAACACTAAGGGAGCACGAACTCTACGCCAAACCCTTGAAGTGTTTATTCGTACAACAGAAGATCGATTTCTTGGGGCACATCATTGAGCCAGGCAGAATCCACATGGACCCCAAGAAAGTTTAGGCTATTACGGAATGGGAACAACCTAGCTGCGTCACAGAACTTCGATTGTTTCTTGGTCTTACCAACTACTATCGAAGATTTGTGAAGGATTACTCCAAGATAGCCCTACCCCTGACGGACTTGCTCAAGAAGGAGATGGCATGGAAGTGGAACGACTCCTGCCAACAAGCATTTGAAAGATTCAAGACGAGCATGTCTACTGATCCTGTGCTCGCACTTCCCGATATGTCACAACCTTTTGAAGTGCACACGGATGCCTCAGACTTTGCCCTTGGTGGAGTGCTGGTGCAAAATGGTCACCCGGTGGCCTATGAGAGCCGAAAGCTGAATGGTGCTGAAAAATGCTACTCCACACACAAGAAGGAGTTGTTGGCAGTTGTCCATTGCCTACGCCTTTGGAGGCGTTACTTGTTGGGAGCCCAGTTCGTGGTGAAGAGAAGACAACACTACTGTTAGCCACTTCCTGACGCAACCCAAGTTAAGCAGTCGACAAGCGAGATGGCAGGAATTGCAAGCGGAATTCAACTTCACTTTGGAGTACCGAACTGGAAAGACGAACAATGTTACTGACGCCCTTAGCCGCCAGGGCAGTTAGCAGCATTTTCTCAGATGTGTACTATTACTGGGAGTTAAGTCTCTACCAACCTGAAGGACCAGATACGACACCTACTCACGATTGCAGCACATTTGGTCAAGCTGGTAGAGGAAGGAAAGGCACGACAGCTTTGGTTCGACAATGGACTCCTTTACACTCGAGGAAGCCACCTTTATGTCCCTAAAGGTGGAGAGCTATGAAAGAACATCATAAAGGAGTGCCATGACACGCTTTGGGCTGGACACCCAGGAATGGAACGAACGCTGGTGTTGGTGAAAAGGGGCTACTATTGGACGTACATGCAAGATGATATTGATGACTTCGTGCGGACGTGCCTTATTTGCCAACAAGACAAACCAGATCATCAAAAGAATGGTGGGCTTCTTGAGCCACTTCTAGTTCCAAGCCGACCTTAGGAAAGTGTATCGCTCGACTTTATCAGTGGGCTGCCAAAAGTTGGAGACCTTGTGTCAATCCTGGTGTTGGTCGATCATTTTTTCAAGTATGCAACTTTTATCCCTGCACCTCAATACGTCACAGCTGAGGAGACTGCTCAACTCTTCTTCAAGAACATTGTCAAATATTGGGGGCTACCGCGGGATATTGTTAGTGATCGGGATTCTTGTTTCACTGGACATTTTTGGACTGATCTCTTTAAGATTCTCGGCTCCAAACTGAACATGAGCAGCACAGCTCACCCAGAATCTAATGGCCAACGGAGCGGTTCAACGGCATGTTGGAGGAATACCTTCGACATTTTGTCTCTGCCAACCAGAAAGAATGGGTGAAGCTCCTGGACGTTTCCCAACTATGCTTTAACTCTCAGAAGAGCTCTTTCACCAACAGGAGCCCTTTTGAAATTGTTACTGGACAACAACCTCTCTTGCCGCACACTGTGGACCTTGCTGGAAAGTCCAGATCCCCAAGAGCCCAAAACTTGTCACTAGAGTGGAAGCAGAATGTAGATATCACGAGAAACTATTTAGAGAAGGCGGTTAAGTAAATGAAGAGATATGCTGATCAGGACATCAGATTTGTTGAGTTTGACGTTGGGGACAAAGTGATGGTCAAAGAACCTAGCCAACAACAGAGTAAAAGAGTTCGGAACAGGGACCCCCGTTTGATGTGGAAGGAAATTGGCCCTGTTACAATCACAAAGAGAGTTGGCAAGGTGGCTTACAAGGTGGACGCCCAAATTGGTGGAAAATGCACCCAGTATTTCATGTCAGCCTATTAAAGCGCTACCATGAAGACAGGGATGAACCTGCACGCGGGCAACCACAAAGGCAAGAATTCAATATTCCAGCACATGGCAAACGAGTGGCAGAAGCTATCTTTGACGATCGTATTGTCAGACGTTCCCGCAAGGATCAGACGGAGTACCTTATTAAGTGACAAGGATGTGATGACGAAGAAAACACTTGGGAGTTAAAGAAGAATATCCAAGCCTTCAAGCCACTCATAGAGTCTTACCAGCAATCCAAGGCTTCGAGGGCATTGCCAACTTAGGTGGGGGAGAATGTTACTGGCCAACTCCTCAACATTGCCCGCAACCCTTGCGCACCCGCCATTGCGCTATTTTGCCGCTCATCGTGTCTCGACAACAAGGCTCAACTCGACACGATGATGTACTCCCCATGGTGCCCCCACAATCCTCGCATGCCCACCACTGTGCTGTTTTGCTGCTCATCGTGTCTCGACTGCGACGCTCGACTCGACACGATGGTTTTTACTTGTTTTTCTTAGCTAAAACTTTTTATGTACAATATGCCCCATCTTTAGTAAGTAAGGGGATATTTAGAGTAGTATTTTGGTAGGAATAGCATTATTTTTGTAAGTGTTGAAAGATCTACATCTTTCACACCCTATACGCTCCTACGGGCACTTGTAACTTTTCACTAGTTTTCCTACTACGGTAGTATATGACATATGCTCTGCTACCGTACCCGATCTTAATGTAAGTTAAGCATTTGCTAGTTTATTAAAGCATTCTTAATCTACATTCTCTTGCCCACTTTAAATTGCCATCGTGAACGTCCGAGTCCCTACAAGTTGCACTTCGTCCTTGCCGTCCCACTAAAGGCACTACGGTGCTTATTGCGTCTGGCGGCTAGGACTTGGCGGAAACAATCTCCAACGGATTGCTTGCCACACGGCACGCTTTTTAATAACCTCAAAAAGCGTCCCGTGACACACTGTTAGTATTAGAGTTGTAAGTTGTGTCGTTTGGGCAGTAATGTGTTGGGTCCTAAGAGAATCCCACATCGAAGCAAACTACAAATGTGAAGAGCAGGAAACCAAAGAACGCTATATTTCTGGAATCCATGATTGGTATCTCAAGTGCAGGTGCCATGAACCTTTAGACTTAAAATTTCTACATGTAGTTATCATTCATTTTGACATTTGAGTTTTGGTACATTTGTGGCCGGAAAGAGTGGAGTCGACAGTCACATTTTGCTATGACTCCTGACATGTAAAACATTACAATTTGGTCAATCAATCAATCAAAATGGAATCTTTGAAACATCCATGCACATGAGAAACATGAGTATTATTGTTGTTTTTCGAAATGACCATCTAAATCCTCTTTGGAAATGGGTAAGGTTTGATTTTTAAGAGCAGTCTTATTTCCCACTGTCTACGGGCCATACTTCAACTAAAATCGGTATACGTTTTATTATTACTTGTGCTTTGGCATTATTGTGATACATCAAAGTCAAAACTCGATATGTTATTTTAACATATAAACTCATAATCACAATAAATCGAAAATTAAAATCAGATGCTAAATTCAATAGGCTATAAAGGCTAAACTTAATACACAATATTTCAGCAACTAAAATCATAACTGCGATACATCATATACTAAATTTGCTACGCGTGTTTTTGGAGCATAACTACTATACATTAGACGTTAAATTCAATACACGTGTCGTCGGAGTGTCAGACCATCAAATACAAGTTTTTGTCTTTAAACTCAAGTTGAAGAAGAAGATTGCAAAATTGGTATAATAGCAGTATGAAATGGGTAACCAATCCCGTCTTAATTTATTAAAAAAATAAATGAAGTACCTCACTGATGTGAAAATCTAGAGTCAACATCAAAGTCAAGTTTATTGGGTCAGAAGATGAACACCGGATTTTTTAAAATTAAATTAAATGGGTCAAAGGGGATTAATTTGATCAACCCATTTAATTAACTAAGCCCAAATTTGTACGAGACCATCCATGCAGCTTGACCCATGAATTGGAGATGGTTAAAAATAGTGGGCTGGACCAAAATAACCCATGAGTTGGATTAAAAGAATGGGCTGCACCAAATTAATTAATTTGGTCTAATTGAAGAACTGGGCCACCTCAATCCCCCATTGATTCAAGTCATGCACGAATTGGATATCAGCTTTGCAATTTGCATCACGAATTGGATCAAGGTCATCAATTCCGATCAGGTTTTTGTTTTTATATATATATATATTTTTTTGAAACGCGGATCAGGTTTTTGTTTGGCAAACTGAATCAATTAGGATTCCAAGCCGACAACGCATGACGAAGTGGAAGCTGGATCTAATTAAAATTACAATGGTTTCGCAAGTGTCATCATTTACGTAATTTTTATCAGACTTGCGTTTCCTTTTAGAATTAGGACTATAGTTTTATTCTTCTTTTGATTGTAATTGCGGCAAGGTTCAGTAACCTTTTTCAGCCGAATCCTATTTGCTAACTAATCCTAGTTCCTTTAGAATTTGGTTATTATAAAACATCATTATCTTGATTGAGTTCCGATTTTAACAGTTAATTTAAGTTGAATAAAGTATTAGTTTATACTCTTAAGTCACTCTCCTTTATTGAGCTTTCGTAGTTTGCATGATTTGTGAATTACTGTAAGTTTAGAAACTATAGCTTTCTAGGTAATTGCTATGCCTAGATTGCATGTTTTTGTTTCGACTCTTTAATTCATATACTTGGTTCGATTTGCATGTTTAAAATTAGTTTAGGTTAATTTTGGTAGTCTGCCGAATCCGAAGTAAAGATTCTAGAGGTTAAGAGCTCCCACCATTCACGAATTTTTTCAAAGTTCCGCACTTGATGTTGCAAGTAGAGCTAAGAACAAACACAAACGTACGTTCATGAACAAGCTCAGAATTGGCTCCGTTTAAGTTCGGCTTAACGAACACATAGCAAAGTTGAATACATATCTTGGGGACAGTTCAGTATTGTTGCCCTGTTTATCTACTCCGGCAAAACTTTGGCGTTTGGTTGATCAGATCCCAACTCCTCTGGCAGCTGCCTTTGTGAGAGATTCAACTCTTTCTCAAAACAAATTTTTAAAGATCAAAAACCGTAGGCTGTATATACGCCTCGGATATATTGTCAGAATAATAAGTTTCGATGTGGTATGGAAAATTTATGCCACGACCTTTCATGCCCCAATTGCAATGGGATCAACATGAGGAAATGTTATAACGATTCATTAATATAGTGGAATATCCCACCTACCCTTACAATTAATTTGTTGTTATTCTCCCATATTAATTATGGATGATACCTTGGTCGACAAGAAATTGTCCTCTCGGGTAATAAATTGGAGGGGCTGCCACACAAACTTCATGCAATAAAAGCTTAATGGATGAGAGCGTCTATTGTGTGGTGCGGCGGACCCCATCATGGTAAGTGTCACGGAATTTTTCGCTTCCGACGACCACCGTCAAACGCCACTGATCTCCGGCAACTCTTCGTTAACTTCCGATGGAGGTTTAACGGCCAAGGACTTAGCAGAATATAAACGTACTCACAAGTTATTGCCAACGGCCAACCTTAGCTTTTACTCACAAGCCGAGGAAGCAATACAAAACTGTGCTAGGCAATTTCTGGCCAAAACTCTCTGCCAAACAAATGCCTTTGCCATGGGGTTAAATACTTTTTACCCACTCGCAGAGGACAACCCCCAACTGCTAGGCTCAACCGCATAGCGGCCCCTTAAATCGCGGGACGTGGGCGACGCCCGCCCTCAGCGCCCAGCCCTTATCAGCAACCGTTGAGTCATAACCGTCCCGCACACAACCGTCGAGCTCGAACCATTCCTGCTCTTGATCATGCCCCTCGCAAGGCTCATGCCAACTCTCGCGAGCCAGTGCTAAGGGTCGCAGCACCGCGCCGCGCCCCTTCGCACCACCATAATTCCGACCCGAGCCAACTCCTTTCAATTAAGCTAACTCGCATCACAAGTGTCCCACACTTAGCCAACTTAGCGACACCGCCCCTCAAAGTCTCGAGCCATCTTGGTCTCTCTTAGCCCCAACCGTCGAGCCAAGTATCACCACCCCATAGTACATGGAAAACCCAAGAAATCAGAAGTTCCCGCCTTGGGGATCAGGGTGTACAAAGAGTGAACCAACTTCCCAGAAGCTGACCCTTGATCCCCTGTTCGAACCACTGCACTACTACACTTCAAGGAACATACAAAATATCACTAAGTCTCATTCCGTCCAAACTAACGGAAAGTGAAGTCGACCGCCGGCGAATGACGTCACCGCCGGTCGGCCCAATGAATCCTTAAGCTATGTTATGAGCTTTCCATAGCTCCCAGCACACAACCGAAGGAGCAATGCATTGTACTTCAGATGGTAGCGAATGTTCCTCATCCGATAGATAGTCCAGGAGGTCCCACAGAGTGTGTGAACCCAAATTCCCCAAGTGAAGGAGTGAGAACTCTCTCTCCCAAACTGCCCTCGTAGTCGGGCATGCAAATAGGGCATGGTTTTGGCTAGATTCACTATCACAGTTATGACATTTTGAAGGGAAGGAAAAACCAATCTGCCGGAGTTTATCATCAAAAGGGAGAATACCATTCATAAGCCTCCACATAAAAATGGAAAATTTAACTGGCAACGAGGAGTGCCAAATGCTAACTCTGTCCATCTCGGTAGCCGTTTGGCGAAACACTCCGTAAGCTGATTTTATGGTGAAAGAGCCCTCCACCGTCCTCTTCCAAACCACCCTATCCTGAGTGTCATCCAACTCTGCTATAAAATCCTGCAACATAACCAATATCTGAATCCAAAAATTGCTGGCGATGCACAAGAAACTGTGCCACCGTGAGAGTAGGATCCGCAATTTCTTCTTTATCCACAGTGGGATAGAAAGCCAGCATTTGCCCAATTAGAGAACCAGAAGAGAGATGAACCATTACCCAGTATTACCCCTGTATTAGTGGCCATAACATCTTGGATTTTATCTAGTCTGGCCCACACCCGCGAATTTCGCGCTGTGCCATGCAAGGACCGCATGAATCGTGCCCATAAAACATTTGAGTTGTAGAGTTTCCACCACAACTTACAAGAGAAAGCATATATTGTTTCCTGGACTGATCAGACCCCCACTCCATTTTCTTCTACCGGCCTTGCCATTTTTTTCCATGATCTCCACTTCTTCTTTGGGCCACTTCTTTCTAGGCTAGGAAAGAGTGCATATGCAGGTCATAGAATGTGTTAAATTATCTTGCTCTAAATCTACAACTTATCAGAATCTGCAACAGGTGGTTCTCTGGACAAGCTCTCTGTTCCACTCAGGCCGAAAAATGCAGGCGGATTTGGGATTGACAGCGTAGCAGATTTACTATTGAGCATCAGAACTACTGAAGCCATGGTAGGCCTTCGTTCAACATCTTCCTGAACACATAGCAACCCGATCTGAATACACCGAATCACATCATTTCTGTTGTACAATCCCCAATGCTTCGATCTACCAATTCTAGTGGTCTTCCATCCCTCCAACGTTTCCAGGACTACAAAAAAAAAAAAAAAAAAAAAAGGTTTCAGCAAGATTTTATTGTCAATTGTCTGTTGTCAGTTAAAAGTCTAAAGGGGGAGGATGGAAAGAAACTCACGTAAGTTATAAGGTCATCAGCATCGTGCGACTGCAACTGTAAGCTACTGTTCTTCTTGCCACTAATGATCTCCATAACAATTACACCAAAGCTATAGACATCTGACTTTACCGAGAACAGTCCATGGAATGCATACTCAGGAGCCATGTAACCACTTAAAAAACAAAACAACAACCATTACAATTATATATCATTACAAACAAATATCAATACCAAGACTAAAGACTTACAATGTGCCAGCAATTTTACTTGTGTTTCCTTTAGATTGGTCAATTTCGAAAAGCCTTGCGAAGCCAAAATCAGCAATTTTTGGGATCATATTTTGGTCAAGTAGCACATTGCTAGCTTTAAGATCACGATTTATAATTTTAAAATGAGAATCTTCATGAAGATACAGAATTCCTCTTGCTATTCCTCCTATGATCTGGTAACGTGTTAACCAGTCCAGCAATGGTTGCTTCTCTGGGTCTACACAACATGACACAAAATATTGATCAGGCCAAAACGAACAATTTCAGCTATTTTTTCTCCAATCAATGAATGTATTGAAGCATACCAAAAAGAAAGTAGTCAAGGCTTTTGTTAGGAACAAATTCATAGATGAGTATCTTTTCTTCTCCTTCCAAGCAAAATCCCAATAGTCGAACTAGATTCCTGTGTTGAAGCTTGGCAACAAGTGCAATTCCATTGATGAACTCTTGTGCACCTTGTGCTGAGCTTCTAGACAACCTTTTCACAGCTACTATTTGCCCATCTGGAAGTGTACCCTGACATTATAAGTAATGGATCAATGCCTAGAATTGTAAAAAGGCTTGAACTTTGACATTCAAGAAATTCTCCATACTTAGAATGTACCTTGTATACAGGACCAAATCCACCTTCACCAAGCCTTTTCTCAGTAGCAAAGTTGTTTGTATGAGCTTGAACTTGACTAAACTTACACCGCAAGGATTCAGCATCAGTTGAGATACTGCTCTCACCTGTATCAAACATTGTGAAATAATTATTCTTAGTGTCATGTCAAGAGGATTAATGTTCTGTTTCCTCCGTTTCACTAGAAAAGCCCTCCAGTGATATAACTGTTTAATTATTAGTCATAAGGAAAACTCCAAAATGGACTCTTCTAATAGAACCGGAAAGAGTATCAATTTTCAACTTCTTTCACTCTTCAAATTAACTCACCTGTAGTTTTGTCTATGGCACTAATGTGTGCCCTTTTGTTTTTTGCCCTCCTTGCTATGCAGAAGATCACTAGAAACGCAACAATGGCAGCAATGGCAACAAAGGTAGTCGGGATAACGATGGCTACAATTGTTGTAGTTGCTATTCCCCCATTATCTGTAAAAATTAGAATAAATATTCACAGTCAGCTTATGTCATTTTGTTCCTTTTTTTTCCTTGTTCTAATGTAAATTCTTGTATTGAGAAAAGAAACAGAGTGAGAATATTAGTATTAAATAGTCAAACCAGGGCTCTTTACTTCTCAAGAATTAAACTCTAGCAAGATACTTTATTTATGAAAAATGATTTTAGTTTATCCATCTCAACTATTTGAAACTGACGTGAGACCATTTTGATTGGATGAGTTATAGTTTAACTATTACAATAACAGGGAAAAGTCAAACCAAAACAAACAGAAAATCTACAAACTTTATCAAAAAAGGGGCAGGGGAGTGGTAAGAGGGAAGGCTTGCAACAATTTGAAGTCGTGGATTCGAACGTTAGATGTCCCAAAGTTAAAAAGAAAAAAATAAGTGTGGGCTTACCTTTACTGCTTGCCGGAGCCATAGCAAGAGCAGGAGGAGGAGGTGGGGCTGAAACCTTGTAAAATGGATATGTCTCATACCTAATATTACAGCTAAAGGTAATAACTCTAGCTCCCGTTCGATTGCTACAGCAAATGGCCAAACTGGAAATGACATCTCTAAGGCAATTTTCACAATCCAAACTTGAAAGATCAGGAGTGCACCGTCCGAGAGCAAAAATCCTCCACAGAAACCTTGTAAAATTGGCTTCTTGAACCGCAAATTTCTTGCCCGTATGATCAATATCATTCGCAGCCAGGTTCGCAATTTGATCAAATGTGTCACCTAAAACCTTGTACAACAGGACCTTATCATTCACATTCACAGTATTCGGGTTGTTCACGGACATAGTAATGCTTCCATCCACCTTGGAAAAGATGGATTGATTTGAATATCGCAGCATACAGTTGTCTAACCAGATTGTAGCCCTCCGCACATCAGGGCAGACCTGTAAAACTTCGGACGCTGCGGTTTTGACACAATCTTGATAACCACTGGTTGTAAGATCGCCCCGGCAGAGAAACAGGCCATAGACTGCTGTGTTGTTACCTCCGTAAGTGTAATTATAGAATCCATTCGGCTGAGCAGCATTTGAAGTCAGAACAGAAAGGAGAGAATCCAAGTTGTTTCTGTAAATCCTTCCATTGGTAGTATTAGTGTGGTACATTGTAGTGTTTGGACAGTCATGTAAAGGGTCCTGAGAGAACCCCACATCGAAGCAAACTACAAATGTTCAGAGCAAGAAACCAAAAAACGCTATATTTCTAGAATTCATGGTAGCTTAAGTGCAGAAAGTGCAGTGAATCTTCAATCTTGAAGATAGATAAACTTAAAGTTTCTAACAGAAGTTGCGGTCTAACTTGTAGTTAGCATGAATCAAGCGTTTGGAATTTGGCTACTGCCGTTATCTTCACTCATCGTGACAATTGAAATAGAAACTGTTAGTATTATTATCATTGCTTTTGACTTTCGAGAAGTACATTTGTTAAGGTTTCATTTGCCAGAAAGAGTGAACACATTTTGCTTTGACTCCTGACTTATAAAACATTACAATTCGGTGAATCAACTGAAACATCTAACTTATATATATAATGAACCATGAAGGAAATTAATAGTTAATACTCGTTCGGTGCCAATAGGAAAAACATGTTTCAAAAATTATTTTTGTTCTGATAGAATAGCAATGTTGGTAATTATTATGTTTTATACCCATACTAGTAGAACAACTGGGTAGTGAATTTAAATCCATCGAAAGTTATACTTTTTTAAAACATGAATCTACTATTGAAACAGAGAAAATATTAAAATTTGATACTGGGATAAGTAAATATTATTATAGGCAACTCATGTTAAGAGTACTTAAATATAATAAAGAACATCACACCATGCACATCTAGATGGTCACTAAATTAGTAAGGTTTGATTTTTGAGAGCAGTTTCTTGTCCAACCGTCTACGTGTGATAGTACAAAAATAAAACTTGATGCATTTGTTTTTTCTATATTTTTGTTTTAATATATCACTATAAATCAGGGACTAAACTTCATACATGATATTTTAACAATTAAACTTATAATCCTGATACATCACCAACTAAACTCAATATACTAAAAGCTAAAATCAATACCCAATATATCATCAGTTACACTCAATATATTAGAGTTTAAACTCAATATGCGATACAACAAATGATAAATTCGACACATGTGTTTTCAAAACATAACCGCGATACATAATAGACTAAATTTAGTGCATGCACATGGTCAAACTGTTGCATAGAAGGTTTCCATTTTAAATTCTCTTGTTGAAAAAGAAGGAAAATTGTTATTGTATGCAACAGCATGAAATTGGTTGTCGCTCCAGTATGAAAAAATGTATTTTGCTAGCTATGGACAGGAAAATTTGGAGAATGGAATGTTGTATATTCTAGTCAATCCCGTGTACAGCAAAACTCTTGCTTTTATTAGTCTTCCTCGAGAATTTGTGGAAATGACTCTTGAATCACCTAATGGATTTTGTATTATTACCAAACTTTTTTAGAACTAACTATTGTATTTGTTATTTCTCACCAATTTTTTTTCCGATGGATGCTATATCTCATAAAATTTTCAAAGTTTCTCAATCGATGTGGCAAGGAAACTGTCATGAATGTCGAATTTCACATAGAAATTACGACACGGTTTATCTATGGTATAAATAAATAAAGTTGAGAGACTCTTCTCCTCATAAACTAACTTTTGTATCAGAGACAATATCAATTTTGCGACATGAGGTTGGTTGGTAACATTGGCATTGCAGTGCTCTCAGACTAGAAGGAAGTCTAACTCCCACATGGGAAATCATATATATAGTATCGATGAACTTTGAGTTTTTCTCCTCATAAGCAACTTTGGATTCTCCCGAGATTTATGACATAAACTTGATCCCACAACCTTTCATGGCCCGATGAGATCAATACGAAAAAACTTTTCCATGCATTTTCATTACACATCATAGAAAGTTTGGATTTTCTAAAATACAAATTTGGTTGCACTATGTGTGAGGCCTCGCACCTTTTGATCGGAAAGGGGGAGTTCTAAACGCAGGAAAGAAAAGTGCTAAACGTAGAGAAGGAGAGATAATATTTTATAACTTTACCATATTTGCCCTTACCTTCATTTTACTGCCTTTGAAACCCAGCCACTGTAAAGGAGAGATAATATTTTATATGAAACCCATTGCTGGGTTTCTTTACAGTGCGGCACCATTGTTGCTGGAAAAACAGGAGCCTCATTTTTTTTTTCATTTTTCTTTATTTTCTAATCCCACAAATGGGTTAGGGTGCCTAAACTCATTCTCGGGGGTTAGGCGAAATGGGCCTAAACCCATCCCGGGTTTAGGACCCTAACCCATTTAGCCTAACCCCCGAGAATGGGTTTAGCGTGCCTAAACCCATTCTCGGGGGTTAGGCGAAATGGGTTAGGGTTCCTAAACCCATTCCCGGGGTTTAGGCACCCTAACCCATTTCGCCAATGGGTTTAGGCACCCTAACACATTTCGCCTAACCCCCGACAATGGGTTTAGGCACCCTAAATTCATTCTCGGGGTTTAGGCATCCTAGCCCCATAACATAGGGTTAGACTCCCTACCCTAAATACTAAAAATTGAAAAAAAAAAAAGGAAGGGTGCAAATTGGAAACCCACGATGAACTGAAATGAAACCCACATCATGGGTTTCATTTAAGTTGTGGCCTCACTCATTTAAGTTGAGTGAGGCCAGTTGGCCTCCCACTCCAGCTGCAAAAATTGTAGAGGGAGAAATCTCCCTCTACAATTTTTGCAGCCGGAAGGTGCTTCAGGCCGGATTTAGGAGTTTTTTTTTTTTTTTAAGGAAATTTAAAATTTCAACTTAGCTCCGGCGACTGTTGACGGCGGCAATTTTTTCCGGCGACATCCTGGGAGAGAGAGAGAGTGTGTGTGAAAAGTAGGTAAATGGTGGGCTGGGGGTGATGGGGGCAATTTTGGTATATTTATAAAATATTATTTTTCCTTCCCTGCGTTTAAACTTATCGGAAAGGGTATTGTAATTAGTATATTAGTTGAGTGAATATGTAATTATTGTTAGTGGCGGAGCCACAGCAATTGCCCCACCAGCACTCAAATTTTATTTTTTTTACCAAACCAAAATTTTTTAAATTTGTATTTTGCCCCACCAAACTTTCTAGGCCTAGCTCCGCCACTGATTACTGTAATTATAAAAATAAAATGTTTATGTTATTTAGTTTGAAAAGTGGGAAGCATGAAATTTATGGAATAAATTGAATATATATAACTACAATTAATTAATAGTAAGGATTAAATTAAAACATTTTACAAGAAAATAAATAAAAATCATAAATATATATGTATAATAAATAAAAATAGTAAAAAGATGATATATCTCAAATAGTAGAGTTGAAGGGGGACTCACAAATAGTGAGTCAACCCTTATCCTTCACTAAAAAGGAAGAGTGTGTGTGTGTGTGTGTGTTGTGTGTGTTTTGCGTGTGTGTGTGTGTGAGAAGAAAAGAAAGGAAAGGGAAGAAAAAGGATAAGAGAGAGAAGGGAGAAGAGAGGCTTGGGTGAGAGAAGAGAAAAATAAAAGGAAGGAGATGGAGGAACAAAGAGAAAGGGAAGATAGGATCGGGCAAGAAAGGAAGACTGGAGAAAAAGAAGAAGAAGAGAGGGAAGGAAGAAGAAGAAGAAAGGGAAGGAAGAAGAAGGTGAAGCTTTCATTCCATCACCCCACATAAGTCACCTTTAAGAACACGATTAAGGATTTGAGGTAGACAAAACGTGATTAAGATAATTAATTATATATTTAAATTTTAAGTTTTTAATTTTGTTTTAGTTAATATAATTAAATACTTAGAGAAGTAGTCCTTAAATTAGATATACAATTATTTACATTAGATTTGTAGTTAACAATGTTTAATAGCCTTTTGTAGGCTAGAAATGATAATTTAAGGTTTAGGATCATTTAAAAGTTTATTGTGAATATTAGAAAAATTATTACGATATTCTTTAAAGGCGTTAAAGAGCCTTTTAAGTAAGTTATAAAACTAAAATTAAAACATAGATATTAAAGAAAATATTAAAACCAAAATTACACTTGTTTCTTGGGTTGTAGTTTTCGGTTTCGGGCTCAACTTGAAAATATGGAGTTAGATTATTTTGTCTATATGGGATTTAGCCTAATTAGCAAAAGGATAACATAACAATTAAAGAGTATGAAATGAGTTTAAAATGAGAAGAAATATTTGGGCTCATTAAAAAGATATTGGGCTTCGAAAGAAAATAAGTTGGGCTATGAAATTAAAAATTTTGGGCTGAAAAGAGAAAAGAAAACTTTGGACTTAGAAGATTAAACTGGGCTGGTAAGAAAGAAATGATTGGGCTAAAACAAAATATAAATTGGGTCTTGATAAACAGAAACTATTCGGCCTAAATGATCCAATGCAGCTCGGCCCAGATGAAAGAAATTGTTGGGCTGGAAAACAAGGGATGATAGGCTGTAGGTAATTAAAAGGAGTTGGGATTTTAAAAAAAAAAAAAAAAAGTGCTAGGCTTTAATATATTAAAAAAGAAAAAAATAATTGGTTGGGATTAATATGGCCCTGATCCACTTTAATCATTAATTCATTAGTTAATAAATAATTCTTTAATCAATTTTTAAAAAAACCCAATTAATTTAGAAAAGAATTAACAGATCAATTTTTAAAATTATATAGAGTTTAACTCTTTAATTGAAGGATTAGTCCAATAAAAATATAATCCAATCTGATTAAAATAAAATTAAATAATGAATTATCTAATTAATGACTAAATAAATATCTAGATCAATACTGATAAATATTAATTATATATCATAATTAAGTGATGTAAAGTAATGACAAAAAGATTAAGTCTATTAATAATGAATTATATTAATTAATGAGTAATATTTATTTAGCTAATACGTACGTATGAACAACAAACAAAGGGAAATTAAATACTTATTGCCTTGATCTAAAAACCTTGATCTTGATATAATGTAGATTATTTGAACTAAAGGAACAACTAAGTTTGATGACTGAGGTGAGTGTTCTCACTGAAAACTTACTTTCGAATAGGGTGTGATTGACAACGTATATTATGTGCATATATATAAATATTGGTGTATACATGATTTTGATTTCAATTAAAGTTGTTTTACCAAAAAAAAAATTATTCAATCAAGAGAAATGTTTTGGATTGAGCGGCTGACTACTTTTGGTATCGACTTGTATATATTAAACCTGTCTTGTTTAAATGAATTGACATTGAAATGATACATTGTGACTTTACATGAAGTACTTGCTTGAATGATCATAAAACATGAGTTATATTCGGCTCAATATGATGATGTACAATATTATAATGGGATCCCATGAAATCATGATCTTCGGTATCGAACGTGCCAACTAGGGTGTGGGCGTTCGGTAAGTAGTGATTTGGTCCTCGGGCAACTCTAGAGGTCCAAACAGTGGCGGGGCACCATCCTGTTTGTTACATTAAAACTTAATACGAGCGTTGTTGATGAAGGCACCAAAAAGAGGGTGTAACAGTCGCTAGGGACAAGTATCTTAACACCTCTCCTTCGATCACCTACATATCCTTCATGACTTGCTTTACCGCTTTCCTACTTGTATTATTTATATATAATTGGTTGCACTACTTGCTTTGCATATTTTACTGCTTTAAATATTTTAAACGGAGAATATCACTGAGCAAAAAAGCTCATAGGTGTTGTATGTTTTAATCCTACCCCAGGTTCTCAATGGCAGTATGGGTCACAAGATAGCGAGCTGAGTTAGACAGGACATCTTCATGAACTTTAATGAATAGTTTTATTTAATTTGAATTAGGAATTAATAAATGGCCTGCGTATCATCTAAATAATAGATTGTTTGGCTACGTTATTGGGACACTTAGTTGTAATGGTAAATCATGCAAATGCATTTTCAACATTTAATGTCGATATTGTGTATTGTTCTGACATCATTATGAGTCATAGTGTGAACCAAGCAGACGTCCGACCAGGTTCTGTATTGGATAGGGGGCCGGGTTGGGGCGTTACACTATGATCCATGATACAGCGAATGCATAGAATATTTCATTTGTGTTATCTAGCATAAACTTCAGTGATGAGTTCATCATTTTCAAAAACATTTAGCACTGACGATTTATTGGAATCTGCAACCAAAGTCCCTCTAGGGAAGCTTCCTGTTCAACTTGAGCCATAATATGCAGGTGGATTTAGGATTGACTGTGTAATATAATTAGAGGTGGCAATTGGGAGGGAGTTTATTGGGCGGAAAATAATTGGGTAGAGGTAATTAATTACCTATGTAATTTTAATGTTGGGAGGGATTGGGATGGAATGGGATTTAAATTTCCCAAGTCCCATTGGGAACTTAATAATAGGGATCCCATTAAGTTCCAATTTAATTCCCATTAATTACCCAAATCAATGCACCTTGAGTTTTTTACCAATTTTTTTTGTGTTCCTTTTTATAATTTAATTAGTATTTACTTTTACGTATTAATTACTGTTCACATTTAGTAATTTAATTAAATTATTTTATTAAATTTTTTTTTTTTTGGTTTGTCATTTCTCTCCTTTTTTCTCATTTATTTCAGCTGTTACTTTTTGGATAGAAAAATAGATAGAAAGTTAGCGAGGGACCAAAAGAGTGCACTAGTTGAAATGTGAAGGATATTTTCTCACAATTTGAAATGTGAGGGACAAAAAAAGAGCATTGAGTAATTTGTGAGGGACTAAAATGGTGATTTGCTCTATAATATAATCCATGAAAGGGTAAAAGAAAAATATCCCGGAAAAGTTTACTAGAACTCGTGAGGTTTACTAGAAAAGTTTTGGGAGAATTATAAGATCTCTTCACAAAGTGTCTGATAAGAATTAGAAGACAATATACCGGAAAATGTTCTCGTAGTAAATAGTTGGTAAGAATTAAATATAAGGTCTAACAATTTGTTTGAATTATATAAATGACATAAAAAGTTTGGTTGTAGCCTCGAATGCTTTTTTTTTTTTTTTTTTTTTTTTTGTCCTCTTAAGATGCAAGTATCGAGTTTTGTTTTAAAATTATATCATGCATGTGTATATCATGACCTATTAGGTATTATGCTTAGTTAGTTATTGTTGTGTTTAGTTATAGCTCATTCTTTTTACCTTGAACTATATACATTGGTTTATGACTTCTGTTGAATTTCACCCACACCAAAAGGACTAATAAAATACAACACCAGTTATATAATAGTGTTAATTGCAAAAGACTACCTCCAAATTTAGTTTGATTGTAAATTATCTTCTAAACTTTTAATTTTTATAATCAACCATCTAAACTTTTAATTTATTGCAATGAAGGGTAATACTAGTCTTAATTTTTAAAATTCTTCATAAAAATATCTAATTACTCACTTATCTTTCAACAAAATTATAAAATTTATGTATAAAAGTATACAATTTATATATATTAGAAGTTTTGTATGTAATTTAAGTTTTAGAAAGGAAAAAAAAAATTATTCAAATGCTGGACCTCTCTGATTAATCTAAGGCAGATAAAATACAGTCATCCATTAAAGTATATGTTAATGTGAACTTTAGGGGAGGGTTGGGGTGGATAATGGGAGAGTTTTGTAACTCTGATGTTATGAATTCAAACCTTTAGGTTTCAAGGGTAAAATTTTAAATAAAAAAAATGTTAACGTGACCTTTTAGGCTCTGTTTATTTAGTGACCAAATTATAGGAATTTTAAGTTTTGGGGATGGAAATTTTTTTGAAGGAATTCTTTTATGAGAAATTGTGTAGGGAAGAGGAAAAAAAAATGTAATGATTAAGTTATTTTTTGAAAAAATGTAAGCAAAAAGTTAGAGAAAATTTTAAAATTTAAAATTTAAAATTTGAATTTAGTAAAAATGAGAGTGTTGTATATGTAAAAGTTTTGAAGAAAAGGTAATGATTTTCCTAAAAAGTGATGAAAGTAAACAGAGCCTTAGCAATAATTTCACTAAAACTATATCGTTTCATTAATTGGGATAACATTACACATAATATTTCAAATAAGTGATTTATTCTATTTCAACAACACCTAATAAATCATCACAACCCTCAACACGAGTCCATTTTAAAAAATATACAACTTATAATGAGTTATGAGGTACAACACCTAATTAAAATAATTAATTTGACACAACAATTTTTACACAGATCGATGAAAAATCACCAAAACTGTCATTGTCAAGAATATCCTTAAACAGTTTTGGTTCTTTTCTTTTGTTTCTCTTAAGGTTCCAAAGTCAATATTCCCTATGCATATGTCTTAGGAGTCAATTCTAGTCTTTCTTGAGTCTTTAACTCTTAGCCTCTTCTTAGGGTGCATTACATTTACATCTTTCTTGAATTGTTCATATTTTAAATAAACTTGTGGAGCGTAAAAACTACAAAATGAACAACACGGGGTGTAAAAACTGTTGCACAAACTTTGTGCAAGGAGTTACTTTCGTAACTATTCCAAAAGTTCATTGATGTAATGTATTTCGTCCTAATTGTCTATGCAATTCAAGCTGGCATTCAACATTTCTTCACTAGATATATCTTTTTTAATATATATATGTAAGAGTCTAGTTTGGATATATAAATTAGGGGCAAAGGTGTAGTTTTGTCCGTAAAACAGGCTAACTATGCCATCAGCTTTTGTTTCGTTCAGAAATACCTTCAATGTTATCAAAAGGGGTAAAAGGTGTACCCTTCCTCTAAAATAATATGCCACATGGAATAACTAAATTATAAAATAATGATATGACGTGGAATTGGTCCCACATATTGGTTGTTTTATTAATAGTTTATGGGAAACATCCTTAGATTATAAAAACCAATCATCCACGCATGTCAGAGTCCACACCACAAACAAATTTTCAAGAAGCACCAATCTTTTCTAAATAATAATAAATAAATAAAAAAGAAGCATTCAGGCCTTGTTTTTCACCTCTGTTTTACCTGGGATAAATTTCAGTGATAAAAACTTCATTTCTAGAGGAATCTTGCAGTAATGATTTGGTGGTAGATGATGATTTATCCGATTCTGCAACTGGGAGCTCTCTAGGGAGGTTCTCTGCTTCACTTGGACCGAAAAAAAGCAGGTGTACTTGGGGTTGGCAGCATAATGGAATAACTATTCAGCATCAAAACTATTGAAGTCATGGTAGGTCTTCATTCAACATTTTCCTGTACACACAACAACCCAATATCAATACACCGAATTACTTCGTTTATTGGGTAGAAATCCCCGATGCTTGGATCGACCAACGCTAATGGTGTTCCATCCCTCCACTGTTTCCCCGCCTACAAAATAATTGGTTTCAACATTTTATTGTCAATTTATATAGTCTAAAAGATGTCAAATGCAAATTTAGGTTACTCTATCAATCGAACATAAAGAGTCATATTTTGAGTTGTATATGATGACACAGAAACAATTACACGACAACTCTTTTGATGGGGCTGGTAGAGTATATTCAAGAAAATCTACATTTTATCAAAGGGACTATATATAAATGGGGAAAGATGGACGAACATTTTCAAGCTTTTTCAGTTTTGTGAGTGTGTTCCGGTTTTGCCCTTTTGTTGGTGTGCTTTTTGCCTGAGTTTGTGAATATTTTGTTTTCAAAGTTTCCCAGTATTTTTGTAAATAAGAATGGCTGAGAAGGGTCAATTTGGGTAACAAAAAGGTTTTGCTGAAATTGTGGAGAGGAGAGGGGAGAGCCTTCACGTGGGTTAGAAATTTTGTACTGTTTTTTTTTGCCCAGTTTGTGGAGAGAGGAGGGGGGTTCACGTGGGGATTAAAAATGAGGGTGAGAGAGACACCCGAAGGAAAAAAAAAAGGAAATTCTGCTCTTTTTCTGCGTTTGCCACGTGTTCTTCTCCTAGGTGGGTCGCTGGTTGGTACATGCTCAAACTGTAGACTCCAGTTCGACAAAACGACACCGTTTTGCCGTCGTAGGTCACACATGAACAGTCGTTGTGTTCGTTGGTATTGAGATCTTCCACGTGTGCTTCAGTTGGTTTTCGGAGAATCATTCTCTTCCGCGATTTCTGCTTCATTGTGCTTGAAAATCTTGTCCTCTTTGCCTTCTCTGTTCACTGTTTGCTTTCACGATTGCAAAGATTTGTTTTTGCTTTTGCCGGATTTTCAGCAAGCTTTTTTAATGGTTTGATTCTTATCGGATTGTACCTTTGGTAGAGATGGTTGAAAGTATGTGAGTCTGGTCTTTATTTCTTCTCTTCTTCTCTTCTTCCTCTTCTCTGATTTTTTTTTTCTCCTCGTGTTTCTTTCATAATTTGGCAGGAACGATGGTGAAGCACCCGGACAATTTTTTTTTACCTCTATTGAAGTTGAAGATGCCGATGACAAGAGTTATGGCCGACCTAATACGGTGAAAGGTGATTTATTTTTTTCCCAGCCCATTTTATCTTTGTTTCTTTGACTGATTGTGAGAAATTTCAACTGAAATTTTGGTGGCAATGTTTGTTCCGATGCTTCTGAAAATTCCATGCTTCTTTGATCCTTGAGGTGATTATAGCATCATAGGCTTTGCTGATCTTCTTCTACCAGGACTGCGTATAGCATTTTCTCTGAGGTTTGAGTGCTTTACTTTTTTCCCATTTTTGTTTTTGTTTTTTTTTTTTTTTTTTTGGTGTGGGTCTTTAGCTGCTTGAAGTTGTTAAGACTTGCATTTTGTCGATTTCTCACTGCATGAAACTCAGCTGTGTTATTTAAGATGTTTTACTTTCTGATTCTTCCATTTACAATGCGCTCTTTCAAATTGTTTCTACTACTACGTAGGGCTTAGAGGTAATTGTTGTTACTTTTCTTTCTTGCCCTGGCAACAATTTGCCAGAGTTCCCCAGGTTCTCACCGTTGCCGGCTCCGGAGATGGAATTCTAGCGGACCCCACTCCATGCGCTGCCAGAGGAGTTTATTGTTCCACTGTTATCACCGTTGTCACTGCACACAACACCACCGGAGTTCAGGCTGTCTTTATTTTATTTTTTCTTTTTTGTACCTGCATTTCATGGAACCATTACAGGAAGCTTCAAAAAAGAGAGAAAAAAAAATCAAATTTCTTTTGTGTTTTTAGCTCTTGTGCATGGATTGATTCTAGGTCTTTATCCACCACAGGTCGAGGTTGTTGATTGTAGTGTTGTTGTATTGATTGATGTTAGGGTGTGAGTGCTGTGGCTGAGGAATTTGTGGCAGAGCAGCTGAAGTCTGTGCTTTCAGACTGCGCCCTGATGTTGTAAGTAAATGTCTTGCCATAGTTTGGTTGTAGTTAATCAATTTGAATTGGAATATATTCTGTGAATATTGGTTCTATTGATATGTGATAGATATAGTATTGATCTAATTTTAGGTGAAAACAGACATACTACCTTCAGCTGGCATAGTCAAGGTTCTTTGTCAGTCTTCAGGAGTTTCCAGTTCAAGGTAATGCTGGATTTCCGATACATGGATATTTGTATTTTTCAATTAAGTTTCACTGGGATGGATTTTGACCAACATTGTAAGTTTTGTTTTGAAGACAGCTTTAGTTGTTGCTCCTGTAATGGTATCTACAAGTGGAGATGTTCTGGCTGATTCCTCTATTCTTGCTAGCTTTCGGTACGTTGAAAATTCTATGATATTTTATATATATGGTGAAGTTGTGGCACATCAGTAAGTGGAGGCATGCCACGGTTTGTGCCTTAAATCACTTTAGGAAGTGAATAGAGTATAAATTACTGTGTGAAACAACCAGTTTCCTTTTCTTCCATTGTACTTCACTCTGAAGCTGCCTTGCATTTAACTGTCTAAAGAATTGCGTCATTACTACTTTGTAGCTGAGACAATGGATTATTTTTGTCGGTCTTGTTAGGACATTCATCAGTGCATTTCATTTTATTGTTCTTATTAATTTTGCCAGCCTTACTGTGCATTTTATCTTTGACTGATTTCCTTAAGTATGATATATTTCAAACTCTTCTTTTATTTGATCTATACTTCTTTTCATTACTTCGGTCAGTTTCTCTTCGACTCGTTATTATGTTTGCATTTTGTATTTGCTAGATTTGAGATACTGCATGTCAAGAGAGAATCTCAGAGTCTTGGGCCCTGTTTGGCAAGTTTCTCAAAATCATGTTTTGAGAAAAGTTTGAATTTTATAATAATTTTTCATCATTTTCAATACACCTTTTTACATTTTTCAATACACCTTTTTACATTCCTAATACAATTTTAATATTATAAAATCAAAATAAATCTCAAAATCATGTTTTGAAAATCATACCACACGGGGCCTTGGAGTTGCATTTTATGGAGGGCCAGATTGCCATGTTTTAGTATACGATGTTTATGTAATGAAATCCTTTGGTAATCTTGACAATTGACATGAAGCTAGAACTTCTCAGATATGCAACCTGCGCTTCACTACCCTACTCTTCCAGAATCATGTAACATAAAATCTTATACTGATATACATGCTTGATACATCTATGTGGAGTAGCGAGTAGTGGGGAGCTTGTCCAAGATAAATTAGGAAAACAAACACTAGAGCAAGGTTTGCTACTGGAATTCAAGAAAGATGCAGGAAGGGTATTGCTAGCTGTTGCTCAGAAACCTGATGGCAAGAAAAATTGGATAGCCTTTGATCAGGTTTTGTTAGAAACATGTGCTTTGTATTTCAGATAGTTTGCTAGGAGTTATTTCGGTAATCGACGTTTGTGGTGCTGTATTTGCCATTGATGATCAAGCTTATGTTAGAGCCACCCCTTTGGTTCTTGGAGTAAACGTAGGTGTTCATTCCTTGAATTCGTTTGTTCTCAGTGAAGGACTAAATAATGACAGAAAGTTCACAGCTATCTTCTTACATGTTTGGAACTCCTGTCTTTTAAGTGAAGGGTTCTCCATTGGACTTGGAATATATGCTAGAATATGTTTTGGGATTGGAAACAATAAAACACTTGGACTTGGGATAATTTTTGAGGATAAAACACTGATTTTACTGTTCTTTGATATTTGAAGGTAAATTTTTGTGTGCCTTCCCAAAAATTCAGTATTAGTATAGGTTTTGCATTAATAGATGGTTTAGCTCCTGATACATTTTAGTGCTTCCCTTCATCTTTGTACTCTTAGTTTCTCAATTCTTAAACTGAGTTGGTGACATTTGAAAGTTGATTGAGGATCTATGGTTTCAAATAGTTAGAATGTTTGGATTCTCTTACTTTGGTGAATGTTTAATTTTCTGAGTTTCTGGGAAAGTAGGAAACTGGTTTGCTGTTTTGTGAAATTCTTCTGAATCTTTGGTATTCTGCATGGGAAGTTTCCATTGAAGGTTTATCATGTTAGTTATATTTTAATTTATTTATGCAATAACTCATTGGTATACAAGTATGCCACCGGCTGATGCTAGGCTTGGATATAGTTGGACTTGTAGTTGTCATATAAACATTGGTTAGATTACTTCAATCTGTATTCTGTATTGGGGAAACTGGATGATTGCCAATTGACAGTGGAAACTGTAGTGTATCATGCGATAGATTGTTCTTGGATGCAGGATAGTGTGATTGTTTCTCATCTGGTTTTTGTTATCTACTGCTTTGTGTTAGAAACCATTAGATACTCAAAAAGGATATATTTACCATCAGAAAAATGTATCTGCTGTGAAAAATTTACGTGTCCTTGAAAAGAAAATTATTCCTGACCTGCTTTTCTAGCCAAAATATGAGTTGTGTCATGAGGCATTTTGGCTGTTTTAACACAATTGCTTCAGTTGTTACTTTTTGATCCTTGTGATGGCAATCCTGGTAGTATCTATAGTGAAGTTTGTGGTCTATGTCTGGGGAAATTGTTGATAGCTGTGACAGAATGCTCGAAAACAATGATCTTGAATGATCTGTATCTGAGCTCCAGTAGAGAATAACTCCTGTTATTGTAAAAATACATGAACTTCTGTTCTAGATTCTATAGATTTTTTAGTTAGAAATGAAATTGAACTGTGTTTTACAGGGACAAAACAAAGAATGGATTACTTTAGAGTTTGAAATTCAAAAGCCAGCAATTGATGATTGGATTGGAGTCTTTTCTCCAGCAAATTTCAGGTAGAAATTAAGAACCCTTTTTGGAAATCCGAGGGAAAATTACCTTTTCTCTATAAAATGTTTAAGTGTATAAGAAAATTGACTCCAAAGTAATATAATCTGCAGTGCAGCAACCTGCCTTCCTGACAGTCCTAGATCTTATCCACCTTTTCTATGTACAGCTCCAATAAAGGTATGTTCTTCGGTATTATTTGCGTTGAAGTGGAATGGTTTCCTGTGTTCTCAAATGCCTATGTTTGAGTTTGGTTGTGATGCAGTTCCAGTATGCAAACTACTCGAGCCCGGACTACATAAACACAGGAAAATGATCTTTGAAGCTTCTTTTGATCAACCAGAGGTCAGACTTCTCTTTTGCTCTATTTTCTGGTGGATTATTAGCAGTATGCTTTCATTAGGCTGAAGATAAATACAGTTTTTACTCTATTCTGTATCTAGCTTCTTCTACTGCCTTGCAATTTATTACAAATGATTACAGCGGAAGCTGGTGGCCATGTCAAATGCGATTGCCTTTGTAAATCCAAGTCTATCCACGCTTAGCACAAGGGAAGGAGTGGAATGAAGTAAGTTCACTTTTGCTCTACTTGTGTGAATGCCTCAGGTTGACATTTTGTTGTCTGCCAAGAAAAATTCGAAACAAGGGAAAGAAAAAGAAAAAGAAAAGCAAACTTTCTTATGATTGGGAACTATGAAATATTGAATGGATTGTGAGGATTAAGAAGATGTTTATCTACATAAGCTTTGCCTGTTAATGTTCATAGTATTCTATAGTGGAATAAGGCATCAAACATGTAACACGTCGATGAATCAACATGAATCTCAGATGACTGTTAGATGGACAAGTGGTTATGGAATTAGTGAAGCAGTGCCTTTCATCCAATGGGGCAGGAAAGGAGGAGAACAGAGAGATTCTTTCGCCGTGACATCAACTATTGACCGAAAAACTATGTGTGGTGCGATATCTACCCTCTTGGACACTAGAGCTAACCACTGGCTAGCAGATTCTTTGGTGTAGATTAATTTGCCATGACAAACTTTGCAGGTGCCCCGGCAAGAACTGTTGGATGGCGCGATCCAGGTTTCATTCATACTGCCTTCCTAAAGGATTTGTGGCCTAACTTAGAGTATGTCAGCATGGATTCTTAGAATTCCTCATCTTTATTGATCTTAGTTTCAGTTGTCACTGGAGATTTACTTGTGAAAGATAAAACTTTTTTGTATCTTGCATATTCAATGTGCAGGTACACCTACAAGCTGGGGCATAGATTGTTCAATGGCACATTCATTTGGAGTCAGATGTACCAGTTCCGGCCATCGCTTTATCCTGGTCAAAACTCCCTTCAACGCGTGGTCGTGTTTGGTGACATGGGAAACGTATGGAAAGACTTGAAGATACTATACAGTATACACATCGAAATCTCATCCTTCTCGTTCTTACGGGTGTGAAATTTTTGTTAGAAACCTCTCTATTTAGAGCTATTTTTATAGCCTACCTTTGGCTGGATTTTTATTCTCTATTTCTTACGGGTGTGAAAATTTTAGACTAATGCTGTTGTCAACTTGTCGATGTATCTTTGCTGGAGATGCGAAGCCTTAGAATTTATTAAAGAAAGCCTTTCTTTTTTAAAAAACTGGTTCTCTCTTGCCTCTTTTGATTTTTTTTTGGGTCTACACTCCAGATTTTATGACTCGAATGATGGAACTTTTTTTCGGCCCTATGGGGGGCTTCTATACTTTGTTGTGCTTTTAAACTTCAGTTTTGCCTCATTGTTGCAGATTATTTTCCCTCTAATTAGGTGGATTGTTTGTGTTACAGCTTTATTTTTTTCCCTGTTCTTTTAGGCTCTGGTTTCAAATTTTGTTTGGCTCTCTCTGCACAACCTGTTTTGTACTTTTGGATTCCGAATTACATGCACTAGACAACTAACATCCAGTGAAAATCTTGCAGGTACTTGACAACTAGCATTCAGTAATCCTATTAGAGTTGTGCATGGTGTTGCATGGATGCCTATTGATTTGGATTGGATTACATTTTGTGTTTTAGGATTCCAGAATCATTGCCGGCTCTGCATGATGAAGTGGTTATTGCTGCAGCTAAGGCTGCCATTAGTTTTTATTTGAAGAACAAAAAAAATCAAACAATATGCTGATTTATGCACTCCCATGGATTTTAGATTTCAAAGTTCACCTTTGCTTTCAAGTGATCTGGATGTAGGTAAACACCCTTTTATAATTTTTTTTAGATTTATGAGCTTGTGATGAATTTTCTTGTTTTCAAATGAAATTCAAAGGAAGTAGAGAAGAAGATATAACTGATATTCATTGTTTTTTTTTTTATTATAAATTTTAAGGCATCCCAGTACCTTTTTCTTGCACCTGATGAATGAGCTTTGATTGACTTAGTTCACTCTATCATCTTCTTCATCCTGCAACTTTTGAGGTTTCCTGTCCAACTTCTGCAGCTATATATTCTGTGTGTGTTGTTTGTTTACCCATAGTTGCGCAAGAGTGAGCCATGGATTTGCTGTGGAAAAGAGTAAGCCACTGATATGACCGCACTTATGATTGATAGGGAATATGGTTCCCTGATTTTTCGAGTAGTTGATTAGATATGGAATATGATACATATAACCGACGTCACGTACTGGAACAAAGGTTTAATTGTTGTTGTGATAATGAATTAACACAATGATTACATTGTAGAGATCACCACATCCACTGTTGATATGACCGCACTTATGATTGATAGGGAATATGGTTCCCTGATTTTTCGAGTAGTTGATTAGATATGGAATATGATACATATAACCGACCTCACGTACTGGAACAAAGGTTTAATTGTTGTTGTGATAATGAATTAACACAATGATTACATTGTAGAGATCACCACATCCACTGTTGATATAAGAGATGATTCAAGAGGTCGCACTGTCTCAAAAGCTAAAGTAAGTTCTTTGATGGAATTTGTTTGTTTTGTTCAATGGGGGTGGCATTTGGTTTTATGTGACTATGCGCACACATCATTACATTTGCTTGTCAACCTCATTGTTATGTTGGCAATCTTCCTGCCGTGCCATAGCACGTTTGCTCTGTTCTTAAGTTTTCCTTCTTTTAATTTTTTCTGCGACATTATGTGGAATAGCGCTTGCATGTTTTCCTCTAGATTTGAACATTGCCAAGTAATGTATGATTGGTAATTTCTCTTTCAGATTGAGAGCATCCTGGGAAAGATAGAAATTCGATGAATTGATGGCTGCAGACAGTGATAGAGATAGGGAAAGGGATGCTGAACGTGGTGAAGAGTAGACTTGAAATGGAGCTTTTTTGTCTTCAGCTGTCTATTTTTACTTTTATGTATGGCTGAGATTTTGGTGAAAATGCATTGTCATCCTAAATTGCTAATGTATCAGCCATAGGTGTGTTAGTAAAAGCTTTTGAGCTTCTTCCTCTTTGCTCTTTACAATTCAATTTTGGGATTTCACATATTAAGTCTTGTATAACTTGATGAAATAGGGAAACATGATTCAAAAAATATCCTTCCGTGAAAATATTATATTCTCTCCGTCCCACTCAAAGAGTTTACTTTTTAAAAAAGATCTTGTCCTATTTATAGAGTTTATTTTGAATTTATTTATATTACATACCTATACTAATATAAAGATGTGTAGTTTATAATTAATCTTTACTTTTAAAGTCATGATATAAGTGAAAAATATAGTGACAAATTATTTATTTTAGGTGTTGTATTTTACAATAAATTATACAAATTTGAAAATGAATTCTTTAAGTGAGACGAAGGGAGTATTATAATACAAATATTATTAGCTTCGGGTGATATTTAAAATCCAAATAACTATTAATATTTCTTACAACCATTTATAATAAAAAAAAATTCATCAACATGAATTAATAAATAAACAAAATCAACATCCACGGCGCGATAGCGCCGTGGTAATCCACCTAGTTTTATTTATAGGGTGATGATGAGAGAACTAACATAAGCTAGGAAGAACCTGACAGCATGATAGTATTGTTCTTCTTGCCAGTTATGATCTCCAGAACTAAAACACCAAAGCTACACACATCTGACTTCACTGAGAGCAGGCCATGGAATGCACACTCTGGAGCCATGTAACCAATTCAAAAACAAAAACAACCATTACTGCATATTTATTAGTATTCATAAACAAAAAATAGCAGTACCATGACTAAAGACTTACAACGGGCCAGCAATTTTACTTGTATTTCCTTCAGACTGATCAAATTCAAATAGCTTTGCCAAGCCAAAATCTGCAATTTTCGGGTTCATATTTTCATCAATTAGGACATTGCTCGCTTTAAGGTCACGATGTATAATCTTAAGGCGAGAATCTTCATGAAGATACAAAAGCCCTCTCGCTAATCCTCCTATGATCTTGTACCGAGTTGCCCAGTCCAACAATGATTGCTTCTCTGGGTCTACAAACACAGCATGAAGTGAAAATATGATATCCCCAATCAAGTTGATCTTTTTTTTTTTTTTTTCTCCACTCAATGTATTGAAGCCTACCAAAAAGAAAGAAGTCAAGGCTTTTGTTATGAACAAATTCATAGATGAGGATCTTTTTTTCTCCTTGAAAACAATATCCCAGAAGTCGAACCAGATTCCTGTGTTGAAGCTTGGCAACAAGGGCAATTTCATTGATGAACTCTTGGGAACCTTGCGCCGAGCTTCTAGACAATCTCTTCACAGCTACTATTTCCCCATTTGGCAATGTACCCTGACATTATGAATCATAAAATCTTGAGTTTTGACATTCAAGAAAATGTTTAAAACTTAAATAAAACGTACCTTGTAGACAGGGCCAAACCCACCTTCTCCAATCCTGTTCTCAATAGCAAAGTTGTTCGTATAAGCTTGAACTTCACTGAAATTACACCGCCAGGATTCAGCTTCAGTTGAGATGCTGCTGGCTCCTGCAGTGTGAATGGAATTAACATTGAGAAATTAGCCTGTCAATGTTTCGCCTATGGCATTGTATGCCTTTTTCTTTTTCTTCTTCTTGGCTATGCAGAAGAACACCCCCACAACAATGGTAACAATGGAGAAAATAGCTGAGATAACAATCGCTACAATTGTTCCGGTGGAGATTCCCCCATTATCTGTAGACAGAAGACCACCACAACACAACAATGGTATAAAATTCTCCTCCCATCATTAATATTTTTAATGAAAAAAACAGGGACAGTTTCAAAAGTTCCCTTGGTCATATTATGAAACAAACCATGTAGTTTCAAAAACTATCAAACACACCTTCATGATTTTGTCATGTTACGAAACGAATCATATCAGTTTGTATATTACAACAAATTAATTAATCTTGGGCGAATTTTTTTGTTATGCACTAACTGTTATAGAGTATTTTGTATTTTTTTTCAAACCACACCATTTGATTTGTAATATGACCTAATCTCGGAGAGTTTTTGTAATTGTCTAAAAATAATAATCTCCAAACACTAGCCTTATTTGTTATCCCACTTTTTGTTTAGGTTTTGACTTTCTTTTTGTATTCTATCGTACAACTTAAATTTTATAATAATTTTTTAAAATTTTGCGTACACATATTTACAATTTTTTTTTTTAAGGAAAAAGGCTACATATTGAGATTATGTGGGAACAACGTGGAACTGGATACAATTTGGAGGATGGTCTCAAAATTGGTATTATAGAATGTGAGATTTGCCGTATGCGGCTAAGTCATGGGTTATTTGGTTTCGGGATCTTTGGATCCATAATATGGACCTAATTGAAGAATGCGCTATACATTTTTACATTTCTAATACACTCTTACATTCCAGAATTACTTTTCCAATACGTCCCTTAAAACGGATTAATGTACATACCCGAATTTTTCTCTTTACTATACAAAATTCCATTAAAAATTATTTAGAGAATTTTATCTCTTTTCAATAAAATAAAATAAAATTTTCTCAACCAAGTTATTATCCAAAATAATATGTTCCCTTCTTGCTTCTCAGGATTTAGAACTAGCTAAACTCTATATTTTGTCCATCAGAAAAAACAAAGGGTGGGCCAAAAAAGTACAATTCAAATCAACCAGTCAATCCAATCTGGCTCAATCCAAAATTTTGGCTCAATTTAGTTCAGTTTAGGACATGCTTTGAGTCAGTTCGATTCGTGAGTATTCAGTCTAAACCATGAAGGTCTGACATCAAATTAACCCAAACTAAACTGTCCCTGAGTCTGAAATCCAACCCAACCCAGGAGACCAGGTTTGGTTCCGGTCAAGTCAGTATTTAGCTTTTAAAAAGATGAGCATTTGGTGTAGTGAGTGTTACAATTGCAAACAAAAAGAAATTATATTTCCATTCCATATAAATAGTCAATATTTTTTATTGTATTTTAATATTCATAAACGATTGTACAACTAACTACCCGGAGTAATAAAAGGAGGACAAATCTCCTGTGCCCTCACACAGGGAGCTACCACCCCTAAGAAAAGACATGATTCACATATCCTGTAGCTAGAGTAAACAAAAGAATTAAAGTTTGCAAAACTAAAACTTAAACGATGTGGGATTACCTCGATGGCTTATAGGGCCTGCCGGAAGAGGAGGAGGAGGAGGAGGAGGATTGGGTGTGGGCGGTGGCGGTGGAGGTGGAGCTTGGTAAAATATATACGTCTCGTACCTGATATTACAGCTGGGGTAAAGAACTCTTACCTCCCTGACTATTATAAAAGCAGTGGGGCAACTCTGCAACAGCTCGTATAATGCAATTTTCACAATCCCAACTCAAAAGATCAGGTGTGCACTGTCCCGGAGTGTATATCCTCCTCTGCAACACAGTAAAGTTGGCTTCTTGAACCGCAAATTTCTTCCCCGGATCATCATCATTCGCAGCTCTCGTCGCTATATCATCAAATGTCTCGCCCAAAACCTGGTTTAACAAGGCCGTGTCAGTCACAGTCTGCGGGTTCGCAAGATCCTGGACACCGTCTGTATCTACCCTGGAGAAGATCGATTCATTTGCATACCGCAACATACAATTGTCACGCCAAATAACGACCCAGGTTTGATTTGGGCAGACCTGTAAAGCATCAGACCGAACTGTTGTCAAACAAGTTTGGCAATCACTGGGCGTAACATCACCCCGGCAGAGGCCGTAGACACCGCCAACGGTGTAATTATAGAAGCCGTTTGGCTGAGAAGCGTTTGAAGTCAGAGCAGAAAGGAGGGATTCCAGGTTGTTTCTGTAAGTCCTTCCACTTGTAGTACTAGTGCTGTAGAATGTATGGTTTGGGCAAGAATATAATAAATTATCCGAGCTACCGACATTAAAGAATACAAATATGCACAGAAGCAAGCAAGGAAAGAACACTAATTTTCTGGAGATCATACTGAATGAACTGCATAGCTATATGAATGTCCAGTTTTGATGGCAGACAGTTATACTCCCTCCGTCCTATATAAAGACCTAGTTTTGTTTTGAGTTATGAATTGAGACTCAGAAACGATTGTATTAATATACTCTTTTAATTAGACGGGTGGAATACGTAATTTGCTAATCAGCTTCGAATTAATATGAATTTACCAGTTTTATTAAGTGCTGAAAAAGAAAAGGAATAAAAGCAAGATCCTTAGGCCTTACAAATTGTGCCCATGTTTGTTAAAAAGACGGTAATCTATTTTGGGCTTGTTCCGCAGCTTTCATAGTTCGTAATCAACAAGCAACTTTGGCATTCTACCTGTTCGCGGTTGTATTACCTCCTCTTCTTCACCTCTTGTCTGTTTCCGAGGGGCCATAACCCTCATCGTTCTTGTTGGAAATAATACTTATTGTATTCTTGTATGACTTCAATCATAAAAGATATATAGAGTAGCCTTATACAGGACTACGGTACATGATCAACCTAAAATAGGAAACTAGAATAATATCAATTTATAATAGGAACATAGAATAATATCAACCTAAAATAAGGTAACATACGTAAACTAGGAAATAAACCTTAAATAAGATAATAGGAATAGTTTAATTATTCTAACAATTCTCTAAACTGCGATCGCTATGAGCATAATGTTGGAAATAACCAGGCAATTGAATAGTGGGAGCACGTGGTTTAGGGTCGATGAGATCACTATCAGTAGGCATTTTGTGCGGGGTGAGGATCCTCTTGATCGGCTTGACTTTGGGTAACGGGAGGGATCTATGTACTCTTGCAATGACTTCTCTCACTACTAAACATAAACTAAACGATCATATATGGTGTATTCAATATTTTTAATGCTCCTCCTAACTTAACTCTCGCATTAGTTTTTAGAAGGATTGAGGCTTAATTATCAAAAAAACCTACTAGGGTTTGTTGTTCGTGTTGTTTCAGGATTAATGCTGTCAGGTTGGCGAGTTTCATAGTCAACAGTCTTCATAATTTTCTTACTTTACTAAGATTAAAGGGTCAGACTAGAAATAAGGTTTGAGCTTGGAAATTAACATTAATTCATCACGACTTAGGTTGGTAAAGTGTCGGAATGGTAGTATAGTGAAGCATTTGTGCAGTGTTCTGCCTGTTGTCCCAAAAATTCAGAGCTACTGACTCTGGCATTGAAGCTAAGTACTAAATAAACCAACAAGAAACAAAATAACAATATTTTCTTCGTAATAATCATGGCAATAATTCCAGTGAAGGCCCGAAGGTGAGAAAAAACTTGAGTTTTTTTTTTTTTTAATTAATTCGGTGTATTTACCCTTTTATTGAAAAAGTTTGAAAAAAGTACTGAAGAGGGAGGCAAAAAATCTCTTATAAAATTTCAAAATAAAGAAAATGAAATAAAAAACTATTTTTTTATTGATTATTATTGAAATGAAACAGAACTATTTTGTGCGTTTGGTTTCGACACTCAAACTTATGTTGCGTAGTTCCCACCTGGGAGAAAAACTTCAGTTTTGCGTAAGTAGGTAGAGGAACAAATTAACATGGTGTTCATTTGATTTTGACTGGAAGTAGGAGTCAAGGTGGATCTGTAGCATCATTTATTTCATTGACTTTAGCATTGATTTCTTTACAGCCGAGAGAGATTATTAATTTTGTGGAAGATTTTTCCATCAGCGACAAGGTAGTGAACTCATTGGAGTTTAACCAGAATCAGTTAGAAGATGTACATAAGACCTATAGAAAAAAGTAGCAAACGCAAACTAGGTAACCACACTAAATAAAGTAAGTATAATATACGTTTTATCCCTAGATATTGACACAAAAAATAAGAAAATGGATGGACTTCTTCTTTTATCCCTATTAATACTTCCTTGTTTAACTACAAATTTACAAATTTAATGTGGCTTTGTGTATTGTATGTGCATTGGAAAGGCATTAATTAATATTAGATACGATCAATTAATTAATTAGAGGTTAAAATTGGAGAGTGCTACACTTATCCTCGGGGTCAGTGACCCTCCCTATGTGTGGCATCCCCATATTTCTCAACTTCTTTGCAGTAGAATCTCTTCCCGAAACCATGAACATTGTGAAGCTTTCTCCTGCTCAAATCTAAAGCTCCAAACTTTCTGTTGAACACGGAAACCATGGATTTGAGGTGGTTCTTGGAACCCATTTGAAAAAGCTCAATTTTTTTCTCAAATGGCGAAGTAAAGAGGTGGGTTTTGGTTCTTAAAGCCCCTTCTCATGAGCAGACTCAGTGAATGCACAAACTAAAGAGATCGATGGGGATGAAAACAAGAGAGAAAGGGAGATGGAGATTGGGAAGAAAGCAAGAAATTAACCCAGAAATCATCTCACATTAACTTTTCTGTATCTGTATGAATACAAGAAGAAGACCGATTTATCGGAAGGGGAAAAAAAAAAAAATAAAAAATTCTCCGATGAACAGTACCGACTGTTCATCAGAGAAGATGAACAGTACTGGAAATGTTCATCGGAAATTTTGTGAAGACTATGAACAGTGCCACACGGATGAAATGTCGATTTTGCCCCTGTTTTTTTTCTACTTAACGGAGTTGATTGACAGAGTGGTATTTTTCGCACGTTTTGAAAAGGTTAGTGATCAAATGTGCTATGTTGAAAGGTTAGTGGTGTTTTGCGCACTCAAACAAAGGTTAGTGATCAAATGTGCAATTCACTCTTATACTATTGACACATGTAATGAATAGATGAAATTGGGGTTCATCGTCCCTAGAGTTAACTGATTTCTGTTTTTGCATGACAATCTTTGAGTCAATGATCGACCATGAATTAATTGGGATTATGTCTTCAACTAGTTAATTTTATGCTTCACCTAATGGGAGAAATAAAATTACCAGTCCATGTAGAAACGATCATGTTTATTGCTATACTAGTTTTTAGTATCTTTTTATAAATGTTTTTGATAATTGAAACTGACACCTATCAATTTTATCAAAGATTTCTACTTTTAGCAATAATATTCTTGAAGGTCGAACATTTCAGCTCCTCTATGGATCTTATATTTTTTCAGGGCCTTTATAGTTAGATTTTGAAAACATCAAATGACTTTATGTGTGGATAAACAAACTTGGACTCTTCCCCTCGTAATTAAGCTAACTTTTGAGGTGAATTATCTCTGAGTTCATAACAAGTGGTATCAGAGACAATCCGTGGGGTTGATTACCCATTTTAAAGATATTAGTATTAAATAGACAAACCAGGGCTCTTCGCTTTTCAAGAATTAAACTCAAGCAAGATACTTTATTTAAGAAAAATTATTTAACTTTATAGTTTCACTATTACTATATCAGGGAAAAGACAACCAAAATAATCAGAAACTTAGGAATCACAAATTATGGACATGAAACATGCAAACTGCATCATAAAATGGGTGGTAAGAGGGAAGGTTTGCAACAATTTGAAGTCGTAGATTCGAACATTGATGTCGTAAAGTTAGAAAAAAAAAAAAAAAAAGAAAGAATAGTGGGCTTAACTTTACTGCTTGCCGGAGCCAGAGCAAGAGCAGGAGCAAGCCGAGGAGGGGCTGAAACATCGTAAAATGGATATATCTCATATCTAATATAACAGCTAGGATTATAGAGTCTAGCTCCCGTATGATTACTACAATAATTGGCCATATTGGAAGAGCATTTCTAAGGCAATATTCACAGTCCAAACTCAAAAGATCAGGAGTGCGCCCGAGAGCAAAAATCCTCTGTAGAAACCCTGCAAATTTCTTGCCCGTATGATCAATATCATTCGCAGTCCGGGTCGTAATTTGATCAAATGTGTCACCGAAAACCTGGTCCAACAGGGCCTTATCATTCGCATTCACAGTATTCGGGTTGCTTAGGAACCAGGTAGTGCTTTAATCCACCTTGGAAAAGATGGATTGATCTGAATATCGCAGCATACAGTGGACTGGTTTATGTGTGTTTTTTGTCCTAATTTAGTTACTCTCAGCCTTCCTTTCCTCCTTGCAGGTCTTGAAAATTTTGTCAGTTTAATATATTGTGGCGATCACATAAATCACATTAGTTAATTTAGAGGATGAGGCCATTTTGAAAGGTTATTGAGCTTTTTGATAATTAATGGGAAATTGAAGTGTTTATTCTTTTTCTTGTTCGTATCCTAGTTTGTGAAAACTTGAGAAGGAAGGGGGCATATATAGCAAGTATGCCTAAAATATATTGAATCAAAAATCAGGGAGCTAAATTTTTTTTTTTTTTTTTTGAAAATGCTGTCAAAACCAGATGGAATTTCAGCCTCTCATGTTGTGATGATCATTTTAGTACCCTGACTGTTTCTGCAATACTGTTACTTAAAAAATGTGTCGCCTAGATGTCCTCCTTTATGTTTGAATTTATGTAGCTTCAGATAATAGTTGATTGACTGGGTTTATGTTTTCAATTGAGACAAACAGCTGTGAAGAAAAAGATTTCTTGAGAATCAGAAAACTGCAGGAACATCTTCAAAGGCAAAGAAATGAAAGGGTTATGTCTTTAACACTTATAATATCTTGTATTTTTTGTTCTCAGCAGGGTTCGTGTGGAGCCTAATGTTGATCAGCTAGACCTGGTGCACTTGGAAGAACAACTTGAGTATTCCCTTTCTCAAACAAAATCTGAAAAGGTTCGTCTTTCAATCTGTAAATAAAAATCAGAGATCAGAAAATGTATTGAAGAAGTTATGCCGCCCCACATTTCAATAGCCTAGACTAAGTGATATCTTTTATCCCATAAATTCACTGTAAAAGCCTGAGTCTTGCAATCTATATCTAATGGCCAATTTTCTTGTGCATGTCCTTTGATGACAGTTAATGAATAGTGCATCCACTTGCCACTCTTTCTGCACACAATGTCCTGCACACCAGAAGTTAAAGGGTAGAAATATTCCCTTACTTGATGCATTAATATTCCTAGACTATACTTATAGAACACTATGGTACCCTGTACTCTCCAATATACTTATCTGAGTTGACAATTATAGAACATTACATTTTTGTACCCTTTTAACTCTTGGTGTGCAGGACATGGGATATCTTATAGGATTTTATTAAATAGTCAAATCACTTATATACTTTCCTTTTCCTTTTTTTTTTTTTTTTTGGGTTGAACCGTTGGAGTATGTGATATAATCAAAAGATTTTTTTCACTGAATATAAGAGTAGTTTTTATGTTTCTTTCACTATCAACTACTTGACTTTTATTTTACTTTTGTGGTTATGTCAACAGTCAACACTCATATATTCAAATTGTCCAAATAGTCATATTTTTATTTTTCGTTTCCATGTGTTGCAGGAAATTACTACGCTTTCGGTCAAGTGCATTTTGTGCTATGTGTAAGGATGCTTTTGTGGATTTTCATGAAGTTGTTGTCCTAACTTGTAATAGAAATATTAATTGGTACTTTTGTATAGTGTTAGTTTTGGAATGTACCACTAATATAGTTAAATTTTGTTAAAACCCGTTGGTTATATAGTGTTGCATTGCTTTTGTATTTGATATTTTAAGTTCTTTTGTGATACGGTTATATTTTGGATGTTTAATTTTATAAAATGGCATTTGAATAGATAATAAGGCATGGACAACAATATATATTACTATTATATTGGTAAAAAAGAGTTGCGATTAGTGTACATAAGTGTTACCTTTGTACAAACTAAACAGAAACAAATGTATTGCATATGTAATAAATAGTATTGCATTAGAAGAAAGGGGACGTACCCTAAGGAAGCAAGAAGGGAGGATTTTCTTGACTTTACCGCAACATACAAATATGTGATGCATTACGTGTTAGAAAATGTTGCATAAACAAAAGTGTTTCTTTAGATATCTATAGCAATACTTCACAAAAAGTATTGCATAAAATGCAATAACTGTTGCCTTAGATCTAAGGCAATAGGACAAAAGGTAATACTTAAAAATGTATTGCTCTAGCTCTATTGCAACAAAAAAAGTGGCCTAAAACAACAATTTTGTAGTGTCATTATATCTTCATTGTGGTGTAGTGCAGTGCCAAACCCACCACTTGCATTGATCACATGCGTGCAGTTTGCATTGATCAATATAGTCAAAGTTTAACTCAAGTTAGCTAGATTTTTTGTACAACTGTTCTCTAGTTAGTTTTAGCTTCATTTCTTAATTGTACAACTATAATGTAACTAGCTAGTGTAGTAAGTTAACTATGGCTGATTAGTTTGCTCATCATGCCACTGTTGGATATATAAGGAGGATAAATGTACATTTCAGAGCTAAGTTAATTCAATACAGAAAAAGAAAATTTCTCTCATTTCTTGCTCAAGTTTGCCTCTCAGTCTTTCAGTAGTTCATAGTTTCTTAGCTGTGTGTTTTTTTACATGGACTCTTTTAATGGAATCGAGGGAGTCATAGAAAAGATTGGTCTAATAGTATAAGATGATTCAATTACTAGGGATACATCCTTAGATTATAAAAAAAATTTCTACTCATGTTTCTTATACATCATAATCAGTTCAGAGTCCACACTACAAACAAATTTTAAAAAAGCATCAATCTTAAAAAAAAAAAGAAGAAGAAAGGAAGCATTCAGGCCTTGTTTTTCACCTCTGTTTTATCTGGGATAAAGTTCGGTGATAGAGACTTCATTTCTAGAGAAATCTTGCAGTAATGATTTGGTGGTAGATGATGATTTATCCGATTCTGCAACAGGGAGCTCTCTAGGGAGGTTTCCTGCTCCAACTGGACCCAAAAATGCAGGTGTATTTGGGGTTGGAAGCGTAATAGAATCACTATTCAGCATCAGAACTATTGAAGCCATGGTAGGCCTTCGTTCAACATTTTCCTGAACACACAGCAACCCAATATGAATACACCGAATTAGTTCGTTTGTTGGGTAGGAATCCCCGATGCTTGGATCGACCAACGCTAATGGTGTTCCGTCCCTCCACTGTTTCCACGCCTACAAAATAATTAGTTTCAACATTTTATTGTCAATTTATATGGTCTAAAAGATGTCAAATGAAAATTTAATTTACTATATCAACCCAATATAAAGAGTCATATTTTAAGTTGTATATGATGACATAGAAACAATTACACCACTACTCTTTTAATGGGATTAATAGAGTATAATCAAGAAAATCTACATTTTATTTTATTTACGGGCTCAGGGTGAGAACTTACATAAGTTAGAAGGCCATAGGCAGAAGAACCCGACTGAATCAAACTACTATTCTTCTTGCCAGTTATGATCTCCAGAACTAAAACACCGAAGCTAAAAACATCTGACTTCACTGAGAGCAAGCCATGGAATGCATACTCAGGAGCCATGTAACCACTTCAAAAACAAAAAGAACCATTACTAATATAATTAGGTGCAACTCTATATTTATTAGTATTCATAAACAAAAAATAATAGTACCATGACTAAAGACTTACAATGTGCCAGCAATTTTACTTGTATTTCCTTCAGACTGATCAAATTCAAATAGCCTAGCCAAGCCAAAATCTGCAATTTTCGGGTTCATATTTTCATCAATTAGGACATTGCTCGCTTTAAGATCACGATGTATAATCTTAAGGCGAGAATCTTCATGAAGATATAAAAGCCCTCTTGCTATTCCTCCAATGATCTTGTACCGAGTTGCCCAGTCCAACAACGATTGTTTCTCTGGGTCTACAAAGACAACATGAAGCGAAAATATAATATTCCCAATCAAGTTGATATTTTTTCCCCCAATCAATATATTGAAGCTTACCGAAAAGAAAGAAGTCAAGGCTTTTGTTATGAACAAATTCATAGATGAGGATCTTTTCTTCTCTTTGCAAACAATATCCCAGTAGTCGAACCAGATTCCTGTGTTGAAGCTTGGCAACAAGTGCAATTTCATTGATGAACTCTTGGGAACCTTGAGCCGAACTTCCAGACAATCGCTTCACAGCTACTATTTCCCCATTTGGCAATGTACCCTGACAATATGAATCATTAAATCTTAAGTTTTGACAGTCAGGAAAATGTCTAAAACTTAAATAAAAAGTGTACCTTGTAGACAGGGCCAAATCCACCTTCACCAATCCTGTTCTCAACAGCAAAGTTGTTCGTATAAGCTTGAACTTCACTGAAGGTACACCGCCAGGATTCAGCTTCAGTTGAGATGCTGCTGGCTCCTACAGTGCGAATGGCAATAACATTGAGAAATTTGCCTCTCATTCACCAATTGCTTTGGAACTTCTCAATATGTTACCTGTCAATGTTTCGCCCATGGCATTGTATGCCTTTTTCTTTTTCGCGTTCTTAGCTACGCAGAAGAACACCCCCACAACAACGGCAACAATGGAAAAAATGGCTGAGATAACAACCGCTACAATTGTTCCGCTGGAGATTCCCCCATTATCTGTAGACAGAAGACCACCACAACACAACAATGGTATAAAATTCTCCTCCCATCATTAATTTGTTTTATGAAAAAAACTGGGACAGTTACAAAAGTTCCCTTGGTCATATTATGAAACAAACCATGTAGTTTGTATAATACAACAAATTAATTAATCTTGGGGTATTTTTTTTTTTATGCATTAACAGTTATAGAGTATTTTGTATTTTTTTTCAAACCACACCATTTGATTCGTAATATGACCTAATCTCGGAGAGTTTTTGTAACTGTCTAAAAATAATAATCTCCAAACACTAGCCTTATTTGTTATCCCACTTTTTGTTTATGTTTTGACTTTGTTTTTGTATTCTATCGTTTAACTTAAATTTTATAATAATTTTAAAAATTTTGCACACACATAGTTACATTTTTTTTTTAAGGAAAAATGTTATATATTAAGATTCTGTGGGAACAAATGGTTGGTATTCTAGAACGTGAGATTTGCGGTATGCGGCTAAGTCATGGGTTATTTGGTTTCGGGATCTTTGGATCCAGAATAGGATGTCCAACTGAAGAAGGCGTTATACATTTTTACATTTCTAATGCACTCTTACATTCCAGAAATGTTTTTCCAATACGTCCCTTAAAATGGATTAATGTACATACCCGAATTTTTCTCTTTACTATGCAAAATTCCATAAAAAAATTATTAAGAGAATTTGATCTCTTTTCAATAAAATAAAATAAAAAAATTTTCAACCAAGTTATTATCCAAAATAATATGTTCCCTTCTTGCTTCTCACGATTTAAGAAGTAGCTAAACTCTATATTTTGTCCATTAGTAAAAGCTAGGGGTGGGCCAAAAAAGTACAATTCAAATCAACCAGTCAATCCAAACTGGCCCAATCCAAAATTTTGGTTCAATTTAGTTTGGTTCCGGACCTGTTTTGGGCCAGTTCGGTTCGTGAGTATGTCTAAACCATGAAGGCTTGGCATCAAATCAACCCAAATTGAACTGTCTCTGCGTCTGAAACCCAACCCAACCCAAGAGACCCGGTTTAGTTTGGGTCAGGTCAGGATTTAGCTTTTGAAAAGATGAGCAACTGATGAGTGTTACAATTGGCAAAAAAAAAAAAAAAATTCTCTTACCATTCCATATAAATAGTCAATATTTTTTTATTGTATTTTAATATTCGTAAATGATTGTACAACTAATTACCTGAGTAAAAAAAGACATGATTCACATATCCTGTAGCTAGAGTAAATAAAAGAATTAAAGTTTGCCAGACTTTAACTTAAACGATGTGGGATTACCTCGATGGCTTATAGGGTCTGCCGGAAGAGGAGGAGGAGGATTGCGCGTGGACTGTGGCGGTGGCGGTGGAGGTGGAGGTGGAGCTTGGTAAAATATATACGTCTCGTACCGGATATTACAGCTGGGGTAAAGAACTCTAGCTCCCTGACTATTATTACAGCATTGGGGCAACTCTGCAACAGCTCGTATAATGCAATTTTCACAATCCGAGCTCAAAAGATCAGGTGTGCACTGTCCCAGAGCGTATATCCTCCTCTGTAACACTGTAAAGTTGACTTCTTGAACCGCAAATTTCTTCTCCGGATCATCATCATTCGCAGCTCTCGTCGCTATATCATCAAATGTCTCGCCCAAAACCTGGTTTAACAAGGCCGTTTCAGTCACAGTCTGCGTGTTCGCACGAGCCCGGACGGTGCTCGTATCCACCCTGGAGAAGATCGATTCGTTTGCATACCGCAACATACAATTGTCACGCCAAATAACGACCCAGGTTTGATTCGGGCAGACCTGTAAAGCATCAGACCTGACTGTTGCCAAACAAGTTTGGCAATCACTGGGCATAACATCACCCCGGCAGAGAAAGAGGCCGTAGACACCGCCAACGGTGTAATTATAGAAGCCGTTTGGCTGAGAAGCGTTTGAAGTCAGAGCAGAAAAGAGGGATTCCAGGTTGTTTCTGTAAGTCGTTCCACTTGTAGTACTAGTGCTGTAAAATGTATCGTTTGGGCAAGAATAAAACAAAAGATCCGAGGTACCGACATTAAAAAATACCAATATGTACAGAAGAAAGCTAGGAAAGAACACTACTTTTCTAGAGATCATACTGAATGAACTGCAGAGCTACATGAATCTTCAGTTTTGATGGCAGATAGATTATACTCCCTCTGTCCTATATAAAGACGACCTTGTCATGTTTGGAGTTGTAAATTGTGACTCAGAAACAATTGTATTAATGGACTCTTATAATGAGACGGGTGAAATACGTAATTTTGCTAATGAAAATTGGAATTAATATGAATTTACGCGTTTGGACAGGTTGAAAAAGTGGGATTTGTGATGACTTCTCTCACAGCTATAGATGGCCGGCCATCTCCTTCAATTAAGACTTCAGTTGTGAAAATAATAAAATTTAATTAACAAAATTGTAAATTAATGAATGTCTTTATCTGGTGTTAAAAAGGTTGACTAACTAATTATCGAGGGTTTATATGAACAATTCATGGGCTATAGTTTTCAGTTGAGGAGAGAGTTTGAAAGGTTAGAGATGTAGAAGCCTTTCGGTTCTGTGTCTTCGGGTTGTGTGAGAAAGCCTTTTTGGCTAAGTGATGAGAGACAACATTTTGTCTGGTTGTTGGGTTTTCATGAGATAATAACATATGAGAGTTCCTGCTTATAGGGTCCGACGTTAATAGTGGTGTGTTGATGGAAGGTCATAAGAATGTATGTTTTTTACTTATGCCTCGATGTTGTATTGTTGGTGTAATAGGTATGTAGGTAAAGCAATTTTAGATTATTCCGCCTGTGATTGATGATATAGTGCATTTGTGGACGTAGACCTTTTGAAATCGAAAACATTAAAATTGTATGATTGTTTTGTTTATTGCACTGTGCGTTAATATCTTTTCAGTCGGGATAATTGTATATCCCGTAATAAGCCAAAATACCTTGAAAACATAAATGGCAAAAGACAACTAAGCCTTCAATTATTTATTTCGACAACAATTTCTAACCGGTTTAATAGGTCAAGGGTGGTTGCATGGGTCTTCTCATCTTTATGCATGTCAGTTTTATATGCTGCCACATTTCTACCAAGGTTTTTAGCCATAGGAAATTAACATTGACTCATCACTTAAGTCAACAAAGATTAAAAGAAACATGGCGTGCCAAGAAAGGTATCATGTTTCTTTTAATATTTGTTGACCTGAGTGACGAGTCAATGTTAATTTCCTATGGCTATATATATATATATATATATATATATATATACTCAATAAATTGTTGGTCGTTGTTTGGGAGGAGGGTACATAAGTATTTGCCCAAATATATCACTTTTGAATATTCACTACTACAAAACGGAGCTTTAATGGCGGTTATAAAGGGCTTTTAACGGCGGGGTTTAGCATTTTTGAACCGCCATCTATCTGGCAGCCGTTGTAAGTTATCGGACTTTCTACTGCGGGTGTGACCCGCCGTGGAAAGTGTGAGGTTTCCACGGCGGTTCAAGGTTTAACCGCCGTGGAAAGTGTAACCTTTCCACGGCGGTTCAACCTTGACCCGCCGTGGAAACCTCACACTTTCCACGGCGGGTCAAGGTTGAACCGCCGTGGAAAGGTTACACTTTCCACGGCGGTTAAACCTTGAACCGCCGTGGAAACCTCACTTTCCACGGCGGTCAAGGTTGAACCGCCGTGGAAAAGTGTAAGATTTCCACGGCGGTTCAACCTTGACACGCCGTGGAAGTGTGAGGTTTCCACGGCGGGTCAAGGTTGAACCGCCGTGGAAAGGTTACACTTTCCACGGCGGTTAAACCTTGAACCGCCGTGGAAACCTCACACTTTCCACGGCGGTTCAAGGTTGACACGCCGTGGAAAAGTGTAAGATTTCCACGGCGGTTCAACCTTGAACCGCAGTGGAAAGTGGCTACTTTTTATTACAAATATCAGGAATATACAAATATTACAAATATCACCAATATACAAATTTATTACAAATATCACCAATATACAAATTGAATTCGCTTTTATAACACAGCATATCCAAAAATATTTGTACAACTCTAATATGAACAAGTTTAATTAGTATCCTTCTACTACTACGGATGCTCCAAAATATATCTAGCGCATATTTTTCGCACTGCATCTATATCCACATTGCTTAATGGAGTGCGGTCGATCTTGAAGTGCTGCAACAGAGTTTTTTGAAATTAAAAACTACCCGAGTAAGCAAAATGAAATACAGTCAATTAAGTAAGTAATGAGAAATATATATTTACCTTTTCAAGTGCAAATGTGGATGATTTCATTGCTATTTGGTACATGTAGTGCATTACATAGTACCCACACTCCCAATTATCCGTTTGCTTTTTATGCTAATGAATTAATATATACGAGTTAGAAGATCATACAATAAATTGTATATATACAAACACAATTGTGAGTAAAAAATTTCTACGAATATTCATAACTAAACTCGTATTAATCTAATTAATTAAATAACTATGACTCACTAATTTCTACTGATCGAAAAGGCAATTTGCATGCTTATATTAACTAACCTACAGTACTGGACTCACAGATTATTGCATGCATAATTAATCAAATACCTCAATAAATAACTTGACTAACTAATAAATTAATTGACTATCACTATACTAACTTAATTAGGCTACTAGACTCACGGATTTAATTGAAACAACTAACACTACTAATTGCTTAGGCTACTAGAGCCACGGATGTAATTAAAAAAATTATAAGAACCAATTTCATTTACCTTAACTACTATCCACGAAGGTGGCATATGCACATTTTTGGGCAATCCCAAGAAAGCTTGATAGTTAAACATCACCCTATAAAAATGAAATCGGCACGAAAATAATTAGCAATATATGGATATATATGCATTCTAACAGTTGTTAATATAGATAACTCACTCGTCCATAAGCTCCATCGCCTCATCCTTCTGTGGATTTTGTAAAGAATCAAACCAGTATACAACCTTATCTACTGGTCTAATGGCCATTAGCATCCAATGTTCACTGCCAACAAAAAATTTAATGGCGTACGTCAGATCTTTATATCAGTGTTTCTTAAATATTAGATAACCGCTTACAGCTGTGTCACTTACCCCTGAAGATAAGGCACCATATACATTTCTTTATTCCTATCCTTCAAGATTCGCGCAATGTAGTTCACCCTATCTTCAAGCGTATTTTGTCTGGGTGTGACATGATCAGCCGAAAGGAAACCTATCCCCTTTCTCCCATTCCTTTCAGCTAACTCATGTAAAGCTCTAAAGAATTTACAAGAAGGGCTTCATTGGTTAGCCTATGCACATAGAATGCATAATATATAACATAAATAATCAGAAATAGGTTATTTAAGTAAGTGGAAACTCACTGGGTGAACAACTGCATCAAACTGTTTGAGACCTGGCTTTCTCTGATCAATAACTCTTTGACATCCCCTCGATCCATGAAATTAGGCTGCTCCAAACCTATGACTTCTTTTGTCATTTGAAAGTAGAAGCCATCGAAGCCCGACTCATTATCCCATCGGAGCTGTAACTCTTGCAATGGATCAGATGTCGATGAGGTTGACTCCTCAGTCGGAACCGTCGCCGAAGGAGATGTCTTGTCATCCATAGCACTCATCCGGCCTTTTTTCTTTTGGGCACTTTTATCAACCTAACATCATTTGAAATAACATTAAATATACAAAACGTTATTAAGTAATACACAAATTAAAAATGAAAGAATATACCTTTGTTACCGGAGTCGGCTGAATAATTTCAATCAACTCTTTAGGCCATTCCACGAAAAAGGACTTGGCCATTCCCACTGTCGCAGCCTCTTCCTCAGGAAATGGTAGCGGGGCACAGTCATCATAGGAAATTTTAATTGTGACCCTCGCGCAACCTTTCCTAACGGCGCGCCCGTGGTGCTTGCTTTGCTTATAAATATTTCCCTTTGCCACAAGCTTACGCCGCGTTTGCGAATCCTCAAGGATGAAAAGATGGCATTCACACCCGTCCTAAGATAATAGGCAATCGAATGAACATTAGTCAACTATTAAGTCTAACTTAACAAAGCACTGTAATAATGAAAAAAAAAAATTTGAGGTATTAAAAGAAGCCGTCTAATTTTATTTACCTTGTATTCGCCTAAAGCACTGCCGTCAGAGGCTGTGATCGGGTCCACAGGTGCAACATTTATCATCTCCAAATCGGGCAACCTTGTAGGTACCAGAGGAGAAACAGGGCTCACAGGGGATACAGGGACCGCTCCGGAGGTCCCTGGGTGCAAGCTCTCATCCGGGGCATTATTGAGGACGGGTGGCTTTTACTGTATCATAATCGGTTCCCATCTTACCACATAAAAAACCATCATCATCTTCAAATGTGTCTGACATTCATCTAGTTGGGCAGTGGTTTCTGAAGAGTGTTTCTGAAGTTAGAAATCAAGTTCCTCTTTCAGCGACGGCTTTGTTTTCTGTGGGAAAACCTCTGTGATACGTGCCCGCGTAGAATGGCCGCGATAACGACCGGGGTGATCGCGCTTGCCCGTTGCAATGACAAGAATGTCATTCCTACCCTCTGCAACGGTCTCCCCTTGGGACTCGCGGGAACATAGATTTTCCTACACAGTTTGCCAAATATAGTAAATGTAAATAGATCAATTAAATATAAATAAATACACATATACAGAGATTATTCATTTATGTATATAAATATTAAATATAAAATTGATAACCATAATTATAAAATATAAATACATACACATATATACAATTAGTCATTTATCTACTTTACAGTGACAACTAGATAATAATAATTTCATATAAACATTTAATGACAACCAAATTATTAATTAGCATTTCATCATAGATATCTAGTAAAATAATCAGTTATAATAAAAATTCTATACACATAGACTTTAAATATTAAAATAATTGAAACATAAGAAAATGTATGGTGCAAAACTTACAATTTCCTTCGCTACACGCTCAGCCTCTGGCGTGAAGTATTCCCCTTTTTTGTTCGTATGGGCATGTATCCAAAGGTCATGACGGCCTGGCCCTGAATAAGAATCCTCGCCTTCTTCTTCGGACTGACCCTCCTCTGAAGGCTTCTTTCCAGATGCACTGACCTCCTCGTCATGCAACTGCTGCTTCAGCAGTCGGTAGCCACCGCGAGATAAGTTATGGTAGAAAGCATTTAAATTGGCATTCTTTTGCGCTTTTCCTCGAATGGCCTAGAAAGAAATATAATGAAAAATTATTATCCCTAAACTGAGCAATTTCAAATATCCAAAAAGAAGAAGGAAATCAAATTTAAAAAAATATACCTGCCATTCTTCTGTCTCGCGGCTAGCCTTGAACTTAATCCATGTCTCCCTAGGGATAAATTTATATTCCAAACATGGGTCCCTACCCTTCATGGGACCATGTACATATTTCCCTAGATAGGATTTGAAATCTTTCCACCGTTTACCGGCATAACTAATCCACTTATCTTCGAGTTCTTCGGTGGACTCGAAAACAAATAATGCCTACAGTGAAAATAGGAGTAAAATTTAGTGAGGAATTTGAGTGAGTAAATTGTATGGAAGAATTAAGAATCAAATAATGCATTATAATTAAATAAAATACCCGTATTTCCATCCAAACTCTCTTCTTGAGCTCCGCGGGAACTTTCGGCCATGATTCATATTCCACTAAGTCCACTTTGCTCCGGGCCGTATATGACACAAAGGTAATCCACTGTACATGATATACTCTAGGCTCGAGCCCGGAATCGAAAGAAATGTCCAGAGTTTCCCCATTCTTTCGCATTTCCAATAGGTCATTGCAATTTGTGGGCCCTCTAACTCTACTAGATTTAGAAGAAGAACCATCTCCATGCTCCGTATTGCTTTTTCTTTTTCGGGCCATTGAAAGTACCTTAAACTTCATTTACATAGAAAGAGAATTCAATATAACATATATGCAAACAAATTAAAAGCTTTAATGTCAAATACAAGAATGCTTGTAATGTTGAAAAAAAAGTGGTACATTCGCAAAATTCGCTCCTAGAAATACCACTTACCATTAACCAAATTAAACCAATTGAGGGCCAAAAAAAAGTCCGTTTATAAAGGGGACCATTGATAAAGTAATTCACATTTCACAACCAACAACTAATGTGGAAAAAGGCAATGTACATTCGCAAAATTCACTCCTAAAATCCACAATTACCATTATCCAAATAAAACCAAATGAGGGCAAAAAAAAAGTGGACTTCTCAAGGGTACCATTGATAAAGTACTTCACATTTCACAACCAACAACTAATGAGAACATTCATTCATTTCTACTAAAGGCATAACATTTCACAAAGTGGAATCAACAACAAAGCATTTTCCTCATTATCACTAAAGGAGGAACACTAAATAAATAAAAACCGAAATCAAACACCAATGTTCTAAAATTAAATCAAGCAAAACCGAAATAATCATTCATTTTGATTTCTCATTTTCAAAAAAAAAATCCGAATTTCAAAGGGTACCTAATGGAACATTGATCAAACCCTAGGTTCTCAACTTATGTAGGACAAAACACTCCATTCAACAACCAAACAAATGCTACAAACAATCAATAAATCCAAAAACTTTCCAAGCTTTCATCACAAGAGCTAAAACCGAAATCTACCATAAATATCAACCAACAAAATCCTAGTGCAATGGTAAGCATTTGCAAAATAAAGTTAAATAGACAAAAGTTTAAAATGAAGCATAGAAGGTGGAACCTTTGGATGAACTCAAAAAAAATCCAAGCTTTAAGTTTATATGGGAGGGTGGAAATGGAGAGAGCCGACCGAAGGTAAAAACTTGGGAAGCCGAACAATCGGTGATTGATTGGGCAACGGACGGAGGATCGGAAGGTGGAGGAGGTCGCCGGCGATGGGAGAAGCGGCGAAGAAGACGAACGGCCGCGGGGAGAAGATTCGGGAAACAGGGGAAGTGAAGGGGAAAATAAGGAAGAAGAAAGGAAGAGAATGAGGGAGGAAATGAAAAAGGTGAAAATTTGAATATAATTAATAACCGGGCTCGGTTCAACGGCGGTTCAACCGCGAACCGCAGTTGAAAATGTACTTTCAACTGCGGTTCAACCTCGAACCGCCGTTGAAAGTACATTTTCAACTGCGGTTGAACCATGAACCGAAACCGCAGTTGAAGGTACACTTTCAACTGCGGTTCAATGTTGAACCGCCGTTGAAAGTGTACCTTCAACGGCGGTTTGAACCATGAACCGCGAACCGCAGTTGAAGGTACACTTTCAACTGCGGTTCAATGTTGAACCGCCGTTGAAAGTGTACCTTCAACGGCGGTTCGAGATTGGACCGCGGTTGAAAGTCTGCACTTTTTCTCGGTTTAAGTAGAAAAAATTGGAGCCAATTCCCGCGCGGTCATATTTTAATATTAAATTTTTTTATTTTCCATTTTCAAAAAACTATTCCCACAATTTGGTAAATATAATAATACATACCCATATATTGTATATTTATTAATTATGTACACAATCTCGACTTTTATTAACCATTTCATAATTAAATTTCAAATTTTTAAATTGAACCACATATTTGCATTTAAATTTCCCGCGCGTGCTAATACACGTACAATAATATTCTTCAAACATAAAAATTAATAATTTCCGTAACTTTACTACATGTAAGAGCCAAGAAAGTAATAAGATTCATTATGTTCCCTAAAATTCCTACTTTTTCGACTTGGCGAACGGGATAAAAAAATCAAATCCAGAAATGCATTAGGTACGTATAGTAATATAAAAATTAATTAATAAAATTTAAGTGGCCGAAAATTTTTTTTTGCTGATGTCATTAGGACTTTATGAGCATTATTTGAAATTAGCTAGAAGTTTGACTTTTAGACTTTTAAATACTTAGAAGATGAAAATTGGTCAAATAAAATTAGAATGATATTTTAAATATACTAAGACCAATTTTGAAGTTAAAATACTCAAGAAAAGATGAGTTAGGCAAAATAGAGAAAAATTTGAGAAAATTTGAAATTTGCATTTGATTGATGAGTCTTTGAGTGATATAATCCTAGAATGCCATGTTTTAGAGTTAAAATGATGCATTAGGATCTATGTCATGTTTGGTATCTTGAAATTCTTGCACATGTTAAAACGGTTGAAAATTTTCATTTCAAGATAGCAAGAATTAAGCATGTTTGCATTACATAAAAATGGTTGACCAAGTGGTTGACTTTTTAAATATACATGCTTTAGCTTATTTGAGAGTTTAAGAATTAACTTATTGATAATTTGAAGTTGCTCACATGAGAAAATTAAGGATATATGCTTCAAAATGGCAAGCTTCAATTGAAAAAACTTGACCAAGTAGTTGACTTTGAAAATATGAATGCTTTGGATTGTTTGAATCTTTATGCATAACTACTTGAGCCTTTGAAGGTGCTTGGATGATATATAAAATGCTTGATAGAAACTTGAATTTAGCAACTTTCAAAATTCAAAGCTTAATATAATTAAGCTTGAAAAACGTTGACCTATAGGTTGACTTTGCACATATGCATGATTTGAAATGTTTCATTCCTTTGAATGTCAAAGCGAAAATCCAGGAAAAGGGTGGCGCTTCACTATATATCTATTTCCATCTTAAGAGTCACCGCGGGTAATTTATGAAAATCGGGAAAAAAAACTTAATAGATAGTAGGGTTTAGGGGTTAGGGTTTAGGGTTTAGGGTTTAGAAAATGATATGAAAATAAACAATTCATGAGTAGCGCGGGAATTGGCTCCAAAAACTAAGTTTCTACGGCGGTTCAACCGAGAACCCGCCGTAGAAAGTATTTTCTACGGCGGTTCATGTTTGAACCGCCGTAGAAAGTTTGATTTCTACGGCGGTTCACAGTTGAACCGCCGTAGAAAAGCAGTTTTTGGAGCCAATTCCCGCGCTACGTACGTACGCATGGATTTTCTAATTTTTTGTACCAAATTCAAAATCATTATATATATATATATATAAATATATATATTAATTATAAAAGTTGTCTTAAAGTATTCAATTATTCAGATGAAAATATTTTATTTTGTAGTGGAAATTTACAAGATATCGAGAGCATATAGGATCGAGAGAGTTGGATATATATGATTGCATCAAGAGGGGAAAGGAGAAAAGCGAAAGATGTATATATATATATATATGTATGTATGTATAAACAGATATGTATATATATATGTTTGTAAATTTGTGAGATTAGTTATTATTATACTTACAAATTTGTGAGATTAGTTATTTGAAAAATGGAAAAAAACAAATTAATATTGGAAAAAAGAATCCACCGCGGTTCACGACTGAACCGCCGTTGAAGTACCTTTCAACGGCGGTTCACTACTGAACCGCCGTTGAAGTACCACTTTCAACGGCGGTTCAACTTTGAACCGCCGTTGAAGTACCACTTTCAACGGCGGGTCAACGTTGAACCGCGGTTGAAGTACAAATTTCAACGGCGGTTGAACGTTGAACCGCCGTTGAATAGATGACCCGGTTAATTAAAGTTCGAAATTTTTGAACTTTCTTTTCCTCACTCATTCTCTTCTTCCCTCATTCTCTTCCTCTCCAGTCCCATTTTTTCCCCTGCATTTCCCCTGTTTCACTAACCAGCTGACAAGTAATTTATAAAGATTTAAATATAAAATACAAACAAAATGAACTGCGTATAGATTTCCCTGGAAATTTTACCAAAGTACTACTCATTGGAAGAAAATAATAATAATAATACAAGAAACATTTATTCATAAATGAAAAACAAGGAAATCTATTTTCAGGAAAATTTGACAAAGTCTCCCCTATAAATGTAACGTACTCCCTGTAAATTCGATGCACATATACTTCAATACTTCACTAAAATTCCAACTATTTCGAATAATACGGAATTCAGTTTCAAATCACTTCAGACAGAATCTCCTCTGCTTGTTTTTTACCAAAACACAAGTGCAATTTAAGATCAGCACATAAGTTTCACACAATTTCAAAAAATAACATATTCATTTCCAAACAGTTCCGCATATGAAGCCCCTGGAAATTTTGTCCTCTGATTGCGCGGCTTCATCCGAGGTGTGACCTGTTTCAATCCCACAGTACGAAGGATAAAAATTAATGTTGTTAAAAATTTATTGAATCCTCTATTCATTAAAATCAAAGAAACATATACAAATACAAAAACACACATACACACCCACGAGAATTGAAGTTTAATAAAAACAAACAATATACCTGAAAATGATTCTTAACTTATTCTCTTTTCTTAAGGGACACTTGATCCTCGAACCATAATCCTTCGCTGTGGTCATCACGAAGTATGTATTTATCAAGTTCCCTATCTTCCTCATCTGCTCTCGGTTCAGGTAACCCACTAGAGAAAGGGCCAGCCTCATGAAGCCCTTCTTCTGTATCTATCCCTTCCACACCGTGATGTTGTTTACCATGAAGAACAACAGACCAATGTTCGTCGCAAGGATCGGCGATATAAAAAACTTGTTTCGCCTGCGATGCAAGTATAAATGGTTCCCCCTTGAAACCCTCCCGATTTAGGTTGACCAAGGTAAAACCCAATGGATCATCAGTTCGAACCCCACTATTGTTATCAACCCATTTGCAGCGAAATACAACTACTTTGAAACAAACATAGTCAATCTCCCAAATATCTTCGATCACCCCGTAATAAGCCATGCTTGCATACAATGGATTTTTATCCTTCCTGCTAGAAACATGTAAAGCCTCTGAGATTAATGTAACACCACTGTTTTGTGCCGTACTCTTCTCATCTTGTCTCTTAGTAGCAAATGAATATCCATTTATGTCATAGCATGAAAATGCTCGTACCGCAGGGCTGGGCCTAAATGCCAACCATTTCAATGTCTCCGAAACGTCTTTGCCCAGGACAGCATTACCAAACCAATAGACAAATGTCCGAATATGTTCATTGAGCACACGTTGATCCGTCCAAGCAGGATAAGACGTTCTTATTGACTGTATGTGGTCTGTCACATAGGGCGCAACTTCTTCAGAATTGCGCAGAATGTAGAGATGCGCCTTCATTAATTCAACATTAGACGGCAAAAAAATTTTTCCTCCCCTTCTGCCCATACCTGTAATCCTCCCATCGTGCCGATTCTTAGATATTCCAATGGATGCGGTCCCGGCCAAGTACTCAGTGCAAAACTCAATTACCTCCTCAGCTATATAACCTTCAACAATACTAGCATCAGGACGACAACGATTCTTCACATACCCCTTATATACTTTCATATATCGCTCGAATGGGTACATCCATCGCAAATGAACAGGCCCGCAGATTTTTATCTCTCTGACCAAATGAATCACCAAATGCACCATAATATCAAAGAAGGCGGGTGGAAAATACATTTCTAATTGACAGAGGACAACAATTATTTCATCTTGTAGCTGATCAAGTCTTTCGCGCGCGATAACCTTGCTACATATAGCATTGAAGAAGAAACAAAGTCTTGTTATACTGGACTTAACATGCTTGGGCAATATCGATCGAATAGCTACAGGCAACAATTGCTGCATTAAGGCATGGCAATCATGAGACTTCAAACCAACCAGTTTTAAATCTTTCAAGGAAACAAGTCTGCTTACATTTGAAGAATATCCAGATGGAACTTTGATGCTACGCAAACTTGAACACAGTTGTTTTTTCTCCTTTCTGGACAAAGTGTGACAGGCAGGGGGTAGATATGTGCGTTGTCCTCGAGCTACCGGTGCTAAATTTGCTCTTATGTTCATATCAACCATATCAAGTCTCGCGTTATAACCATCCTTAGTTTTACCAGGGATGTTCAAGAGCGTACCTAAGAGGCTTTCGCAAATATTTTTCTCAATATGCATAACATCGAGACAATGTCTGACATCCAAGTTCTCCCAGTATGGAAGTTCAAAAAATATGGATTTTTTCTTCCAACAACCTGTATCATTGTTGCTGGACTCCGAAGTTTTACCAAACTCAACATTAATGTCCGTCACACGAGCTTTCACCTCTGGCCCGCTCAAGGGTTCTGGAGCTTTTCTGAACTCTTGGAATCCATTGAATGCTCTTTTCATACGGCGATACGGATGAGTCTCGGGAAGAAATCTGCGATGCCCAAGGTATACTGTCTTCCTCCCATGTGCAAGCTGACAAAAATCTGTACTCTCCTCACATATTGGACATGCTTTATGCCCTTTAACAGAGTACCCAGACAAGTTTCCATAAGCAGGAAAATCATTAATGGTACAGAACAACATGGCACGTAATGTGAACATTTCTTCACGGTAGGCATCAAACACAGGTGCGCCTTCATCCCATAACTTTTTCAAGTCTTCAATAAGAGGAGCAAGATACACATCGATGTCATTTCCTGGTTGCCGTGGGCCTGAAATCATTAGAGACATAAGTATGTACTTGCGCTTCATACACAAGTAAGGCGGCAAATTGTAAATAACCAACATCACCGGCCATGAGCTATGTGTGCTACTCAGACTGCCAAACGGGTTCATTCCATCAGTACACAGACCAAGCCTCAAATTTCTTGCTTCTCCCCAGAAAGAAGGATACATTGAATCAATCTTTTTCCACTGATCTGAGTCTGATGTATGCATTATCACCTTGTCATCATCACTGGGAATACACCGATCTGAATGCCATGTCAATAGTTTTGCATCTTTTTCATTAGCGAACAACCGTTTAAATCTCGGTATTATAGGAAGATACCACAGAACCTTAGCCGGCGACCCCTTCTTTTGCGCATCAGAACTGTCTTCAACAGCATCACACAGCTGCTTGTTTTTGTATCGGGGAGTGTTACACTTAGGACACCGCAATAAATCCTTATACTCATTCCTGTAGAGGACGCAATCATTTGGGCAAGCGTGGATCTTCTTATACTCCATACCCATTGGACACAACATTTTTTTCGCCTCGTAAATTCGATCTGGAAGTTCATTATCTTCTGGGAGCATATCTTTCAACACCCTCAATAAGGCTGTAAAACTAGTATCTGACCACCCATTTGCCGCTTTCAAACTAAACAACTTCAAAACACTAGACAATCGTGTATATTTACTGCAACCCTTGTATAGAGGCTTCTCATTGTCACCCAAAATCGAAGCAAGAACTTCCGGTTGATCAGCAAAATCCTCGGCCACATCCTCAATCATGGCATCTAATCGATCTCTAGTAATCGCATCATCTCCTTTTGCATGAGATTTTCTTTGCTCAGGTAAACCATCAATACTTTCACCATGCCAAATCCACAGTTTATAAGAAGGATCAAACCCGTGCCGATATAAATGGAATCTTATTGTATCTGAGTTATCAAACCGCGCCCCATTTTTACAAGATTTGCACGGACAATGAACGTACTTTGTATTCTTATAAGCGAATTGAATGAAATTCTCAACTTCTCTCGCATAAGAATCGGAGGTCCGATCACCACAGAACAAGATATTTCGATCCATGTGTAACTAAGACCTTGAAATAATTAAAAATACCAAATAATAATTCAACAAACAATGTACAAAGTATCAAGTTGCATGCTTGTCTTAGCACATGTCATAATACTTATGTTAGTCATATATGTGCAAAACTACTATAATACCTCAATGAAAAAAATAATGCAATGACAACACATGCGCAATAGACATAATCGAATGAAGAAGAAACTCTAAGTTTTTCATTCATGCATTTCGTCAAACACATAAAATGCATAAAAAAATAATACACACTCTAAGTAGTGCTAATTATATGAACATCATCCATTAAAAATCAAACACTATAAATCAAATTACATCACCGAAAACTACATAGTATAACTAAATAGGGTTCCACACACTACTAAGGTTCGCCACATACATGGAATATATGCAACTTTAATTTTCAGCCATGCAGCTACCATAAATAAAAATAAATGCTATAGGATGACATATCTAAAGTACAAGCATAAGCAATTACTGGAAAATTTTACAAGTTCTAACCTTTAGGTGGTAAATTTTAGCTCCAAATGACGATTCCTTAGGTTCAAAGTGCAAAACCGAAGTAGAAATTTGGAGACAGACACTCTCGGGCGCGATATGGGAATACACGGTGTTATTTAGGTTTTAATATATATATACGTCAATACTACGGCGGTTTAAAAATTAACCGCCGTAGAAAGGGAACTTTCCACGGCGGTTGGAGGGAAACCGCCGTGGAAATGGACTTTCCACGGCGGGTGAAGGTAACCGCCGTGGAAAGTATGGACTTTCCACGGCGGTTACCTTCAACCCGCCGTGGAAAGTCCCTTTCTACGGCGGTTGTCCCAACCGCCGTAGAAAGTCCGTTTCTACGGCGGTTCATTTTTAAACCGCCGTAGAAAATCCGGTTCTACGGCGGTTCATTTTTAGACCGCCGTAGAAAGTCCGCATTCCTTTTATTACTGCGGTTTTCTATTTTCCGCCGTTAATTCGCAGCCGTTAAAGCTCCGTTTTGTAGTAGTGATTCATGGTTGAATACTTCATTCAGCCCCATTCAAAAAGTCCATTTCAAAAAAAAGTCTTGTCGTATTTAAATATTTCATTTTGAATTTTATTACATTAAATTTCCTTACTAATATAATAATGTATGGGTAACAATTAACCTTATTCATAAAGTACCATTTAAGTGGAAAATATATATGGTCTCAAAATACTTATCTTAGGTGTTGTACCTCATATCATATAATAAGTTGTACTTTTTTTTAAAGTAAACTGTTTGAGTGAAATGAAAGGAATAATGATTCGTCGGATCGTAATATGAATTGATATATAATAATGCAGAAAGAGTACACAACAAGTGAACAATTGATGTAATAGGGAAGTATTTTGGGAGATGAGAAGAGATAGAAATATAAACAATATACTCAAATACTCATAACATTACTAGGAGGAGTGAGATTACAATATTCTTATATTCATCATTCTCCACTCTTACTTAACTCTTCATACGACTCCCTATTTATAATACTAATAGAACTATCTAGACTCTTCTTGAAATATGGAAGGACATGTCATTAACTCATTCTTGACTCATTAAATATAAAGACTCTTAGACTTTTGGAATCCTAAAATATCAATAGACACTTGCAGAACTAACACTAAATACATGAACCATAATAATTATAATATTTAAATTTACTATGTTCCAACATAATTACTTTAAAAAAATTAAGAACTACCTCAGTTCCATATAAAGAGTAATGATTGTACTATTGGGCTCTTTTAATGAGACGGGTAGAGTACAATAATATGTGAATTTGATGGTGTTGAAGCAATGAATGCATAGTTCTAAAAGTAATAATTTTACAAGTGTTATTTTCCATAAGTGTCCTTGCTCCATTTGCACACAAATTTCACAATCATGAACATATCAAATTTCCCACATAAACAAGCCATATACTGGGACCCCGGCCAGCAGCAAATTGCTAAAAAAAGTATTTTACAGGGTCAGTCACGTCAATTAAATTAGGGAAAAATATCAATACCTTTTGAGTTTTTCAATATTAACAATGTCCTCAAACTACAAATGCCTTGACATTTATATTTTTTTTTTCAAACTGACAGTGATCGACAGGTAGATAACATGAGACCGAATCAGAAAAAAAAAAAATCACTAGTACTGAAATGATCAAAGAAGGCGCCCCTTTGGAGGCGGGTGTACAAAAACCCGCCTCCAAAGGGGCCGAAAAAGTCTTTGGAGGCGGGTGCAACATCCACCCGCCTCCAATAACTAATTATTGGAGGCGGGTGGATATTGCACCCGCCTCCAAAGAGATTTGGAGTTGCACCCGCCTCCAATAACTAATTATTGGATGCACCTGCCTCCAAATCTCTTTGGAGGCGGGTGCAATATCCACCCGCCTCCAATAATTAGTTATTGGAGGCGGGTGCATGTTGCACCCGCCTCCAAATCTTTTTTGGATAGCTCAATGGAGGCGGGTGAAGCCAAAACCCACCTCCAAAGTGTTTTGCAAATTTTCCAATTTCATTATATGAAAAAGAGGCGGGTGCATTTTTGCAAAATTTTTAATAGTAGTTCAAAAAAAAATTTTTTTTTGGATTATTGAAAATAATTTTAATAATTTTTCGGGATTCTAGTGAGGCGAAAAATTAGTAAGTAATAAAAATTACAATTTTTAGAAGGAAATATAGAAATATATATTTTCTATTTTAATATAAAATACATAAATATATGTAGCCTAGTGGTAAATTAAATATGCAAGAGTCAAGTGAATTTGAAGGCGCGGCTTCGATTCCTATCAAAGCCATAAAGTGCAAAAAAAGAAATAAATTTTTTTTTTCGGAGGGTTATTGGAGGCGGGTGCAAAACTGCACCCGCCTCCAATAAAGATTACTGGAGGTGGGTGCAATTGAAGAATTGAAGGGCGAATAGCAATAAATTTGTTTCGTAAAGGCCAAATATTTTATTATACATTATTTTAAACTGAGTTACTAGTAGAAAAAAAAATTGCAGGATCTTTGGCCACTATATAGGATGATTCAATTTATTAGGGAAATAACCTTAGATTATAAAAGGAATCATCCACGTATTTTTTATATATATATCATGATCGGGTCAAAGATCACACTACAAACAAATGAAAAATAAGAACGAGTCTTTAGAAGAAAAAAAAAGAAGAAAAGGAAGCCTTCACACCTTGTTGTTTACCTCTTTTTTATCTGGGATAAAGTTCGGTGATAGAGACTTTTTTTTTTTTTTTTTTAAAATTTTTGAGCCAAATCATGAGAACAAAATTACAAAAGACAATTTTGTAGCATTGGTGATCTGAGATCCACATTATGCCTTTACAACAAGACCAAGCTTTAGCAAATTGGCATAACTGTGATGGACAGCACAATCTGGTAAGATCCAAAGGAATATGGGCACAAGCAGTTTATAACTTAAAACTTTTAACTACTAGTGATTTTCGCCTTCCTCTTATCCCTTTTCCTTTCTGGTTTTCGATGGATCTCCTCTTGGATATCTTCTTGAATGGTTTCTTCTTGATAACTAGCAGTTGATGTTTCTTCCTTTCAGACACCCCATCAAGTTTGACTGCTTCTGGGATTTGCCTCTGGATTGGATATTCTTCTTCGCGAGAGATCTCGCTTGTCAAAACCGTGACTTTCACATCAGCATTTTCATACATATATCATCATACGAGAAACTGATGCACTAGGCTCCTCTTCTTCATTGTTGTTGTCATCATCGCCAACTTCATCAGGTTTAGCACTTGAATCAGGTGGAGCTCCACCATATATAACAAGTTCTCTTTCTTGTTTTCTCTTTTTGCGGGCTTCTATTTGTTTTCGCCTTTCTGCTTCTTGTAACTTCTGCTGGGCTTCTTTTCTCCTCTTCTTCTTCCTCTTGTGAAACCCAGTCACAAAGTTATTGAGTCCCTTCTCATTGAAAGAGACCGAGAGTGCTTTGTTTCTAAGAGCTCTCTTTTTGACGTGGACATGACATGGACAGCTCGAGAACCCACAGGCTGTGAGCCTGCGACTTCATCGTCTTCCATGGCCGAAGCTGGTGATAGAGACTTCATTTCTGGAGGAATCTTGCAGTATTGATTTGGTTGTAGATGATGATTTATCCGATTCTGCAGCAGGGACCTCTCTAGGGAAGCTCCTTGTTCCACTTCCACCGAAAAAGGCAGGTGTATTTGGATCTGGTAGTGTAACAGAGTAACTATTCAGCATCAGAACTACAGAAGCCATGGTAGGCCTTCGTTCCACACCTTCTTGAACACATAGCAATGAATACACCGAATTACTTCGTTTCTGGAGTAGGAATCGCCCATGCTCGGATCTACCAATGCTAATGGTGTTCCGTCCCTCAACTGTTTCCAAGACTACAAAATCAATGGTTTCAGCAAGATTTCAATTGAAAGTTATGAGATTCATGAGACTCATGGAATTGTACCACTAAACTCTTTTAATGGGATTCGTGGAGTATATTCAAGAAAATCTACATTTTATTTTATTTAGGGGTTGAACTCACATAGGTTAGAAGGTCATCAGCAGAACCCGACTGCAAGAAGCTACTATTCTTCTTGCCACTTATGATCTCCAGAACTAAAACACCATTGCTAAACATATCGGACTTCACTAAGAGCAAGCCATGGAGTGCATACTCCGGAGCCATGTAACCGCTTCAAAATCAAAATCAAAAACAAAAACAACCATTACTATTATAATTAGGCGTGACAACATATTTATTTGTATTCATAAACAAGGAATACAAATTCCATAATCAAACACTTCAGTATTTCGTAGAATGCAGGGTAAAAGAAATATAGAAGGATTGTTCAACTTACAATGTGCCAGCAATTTTACTTGTGTTTTGTTCAGATTGATCAAATTCAAAAAGCCTTGCCAAGCCAAAATCTGCAATTTTTGCGTTCATATTTTGGTCAAGTAGCACATTGTTAGCTTTAAGATCACGATGTATGATTTTAAGGCCAGAATCTTCATAAGGATACACAAGCCCTCTTGCAATTCCTCCTATGATCTTGTAATGCGTTTCCCAGTCCAACAACGATTGCTTTTCAAGATCTACACACACAACATGACGCAAAAATATTGATGTCCCCAATTAGTTAATCAAGGTTATGACAGCGACTATATCATCTTCTATCATCTCTTGTAGTAGAACAGATCGAAGGAAATATTACACAAACTATGTGGGCTTACCTTGATTGGTTGCAGGGCCCGGACGCAGAGCAGAGTTGTTTCCGGGGCCGGACACAGAGCAAAGTTGTTTGCTGGGGCCGGACCCGGAGCAGAGTTGTTTACCGGAGCTGGACCCAAAGGAGAAGGTGTTAGGAAACAAACTCCAAAGAATTTAAAACCGCCCTGGAAGAAAATAACAAAGAGAATTAAAAGTGAGAAAATAGAAAATAACAACACAAGGATTTACGTGGTTCAGTCAAATATTGACCTACATCCACAGGCGGAGGCTGAGCAAATTCACTATGATGGTCAAGTAAAAATGATGAAAGCACCAAATCACCACAAATATAAGAGAGAATGCAAACTCTAAATGGAAATACAATCCACAACTAAACAAAGAAGAGAATATAATTTAGATAAAATTCTCTTCACAAATCTCTCAACTAATGACACAAATGTGTATTCTGTGGTGAATAAAAAGGAACAAGAGAATGAAGAAATTCTCAAACTTGGCTCGCTGCTGAAATAAGGCATTCTGCCTTCTATTTATAATGTGAAGATGAGTAAATGGCCAAAGCAAGCAAATCTCGAGCAGATCTTTTTCCTTCATGCTTTGTTGACTTGAGTGTGCTGATTTCTACTATTCAAAGAACATGCATGTTCAGCCAATTTAATACATGAGGCCAAGCATGCATTCCTTTTTTGACAAAACACATACAACCATCCAAACATGAACATGCTTGCATTTAATTTTGAGGGACCAAAGTCACCTCAACAGAAGGAGAGGCTGGAACTAGATAGTTATCTGGTACTTAATCTCACAGCTGGCCAGGGGGATAAGAACCCTACCAAACTGATGATTACTACAGCATCTTGGAAGAAACGACATAGCATTTCTGAGGCATGCATCACAGTCCAAACTAGAAAGATCTTGAGTTCACTGTCCGAGAGCGTATATCCTCTCCAACGGTGTAAAATTGACATCTTGAACAGCAAATTTTCTGCCCGAAAGATCATACGCAGCCCTGGCGGCGATATGATCAAAAGTGTCAACTAATACTTGGTTGAACGAACCCGTATCAGAGACATTGACAAAGTTTGTTGCGTACACCAAAGGATTTGTTTCTAGTACGGAGAAAAAGGATACATTTGAATAGCGCAGCAGATTTTTGTCATACCAACCAAAAAACCTGTTTTTGTCCCGGCAGATCCGTAAAGCATCCAACACGGCTGTCGTCACGCAGCCTTGACAATCGCCGGTTATAACATCGCTCCGGCAGAGAAACAGGCCGTAGACGGCGTTGTTGTTACTTCCGGAAGTGTAATTATAGAACCCATCCGGCTGAGAAGCTTTTGAAATCAGAACAGAAAAGAGGGATTTCAAGTTCTTGCTGTAAATCACGACACTATCACTGTTAACGTCGTACCTTGATTCATTTCCACACTCATATGAATCAGGATCACAGCTGCCGACGTCGAAGAAAACTAATATGCATAGAATCAACTAATATCCTCAATTCTTCAAGGGTATGTATTTAAGTTATTTTCTGTGCTTGAATCTTCAATTTTTATGGCAGATCGATGAATTTAAGTTGCTAAGTTGAACTTTAGAAGAAAAAACTAAAATTAGACAATCTCATATGGTGTCTTCAATGTAATTGCATACTTCTTGTAAATTATTTATAACATTTGGTTGAATTTAATTAGAAGGAATATATTAAGGCTTAACGAGTAAATGACCTATTGAAATTTACAGTTTAACACAACCCTTTATAATGATGATTAAAACTATGTTTGGACAAGTACTTCAAAAATATTTTTATAAAAGTGTTTTTTAAAAATATTTTATAAAATATGTTTTTGAATTTTCTTTCAATGAAATATGTGTTTGGACAACTATTTTATAAAAACATTTTTTAAGTTAAAAATAGTTCAAAAAATCTTTGGACAAGTATTAATTAAAAAAACATTTTTAAATTATGTTTGAAGCGAAAAATTATATAAAAATTATGTTTGAAGCGAAAAAACATTTATTTCCCTTTGGGTGGGCAGGGTGTGGGGCCAAGGTCGGGGCAAGTTGGGTCGGGCCAGGTGCAGGCCAGCCGTGTACGGGCCAGTCTGGGCGTGGGTCGGGTATTGGCCGGGTGGGATCGGGGTGGGTCGGGTACGGGCCTGGTGGGTTAGGGTCTGGTCGGGTATGGGACGAGTCAAGGTCGGGGTTGGGCGAGTTTTACTTAAAAATAATTAAATTTTTTTAAAAGTATTTTATAAAACAAGTTGAAAGTGCACTTTCAAAAAATGTATTTTAAATACATTTTACTTAAAATAATTTTGTAATTTTATGTCCAAACACCAATTTAACGTTTTTTATACTCTGAAAACACTCAAAATATTTTCCAAGTACTTGTCCAAACAGGAATTATCAACCACCCTTTTTTGTGATTTGAATAATTCAAAGGTTGCATTACATTGGTCATGATTTTAATACTTTTCTTCATTCTGATCGATCATCTTTCAGTCCTATATATTAGTCAACTTCATATAAGATTGAGTAAAGGCTCAGACTGGAAATGAGAATTTGAGCGCTTGGAAAATAACATTAATTCATTACGCATTATAACTTATATGGCACGCCAAGACTCTGTATATTAATCAACGGAAAAATTACAATTTTAGGCCACATTCTTTCCCCTTAATTAGTTGCAATTTTGGTCAGCATTCTTGAAAAACTTTTCCACATTCTTACAACCACGTAATAGATAAGTAGCTCAAGGGCTAGTCAAACTCGCATTTGACCGGCTGTACCTCTTAGGACCTGTTTGATAAAATTTAATGATTAAACATTTGAAATTATTAATGAAGTTATTTATTTATTTTTAATTAAGTGAGTATATATATATATATTCATTATTTATTTAACAGTTTGAAGAAAGTATAGAGGGAGAGGCAGAACCTCTAGTAAAATTGCAAAACAAAGAAATGAAATAGAACTATTTTGAACGTTTTGAACTCCAACTAATGTTGTATATAGTCCCTACACGGAAGCAGTCAAATTTTAATGGTTTTTTTTCCAGATAAAGAATTATCCTTTCAATCTTCTTTATTTGATCCAAATCACTGACATAAATTTTTTTTTTTTTTTTTTTACATAAATTTTTCTTCATCTGGTATCCAATTCTTGTATGGGAACTATTTAAATGAAAGGTTACTGCATCCGGTCCCACATAGTGGTTGTTTTATCAATACATGTCATAATTTACCCTGCATTTTACATTTTTACTTTTATTTATTTGTTTACTTTTTTTTTTTTTAAACTTTTCATCAGTTTCTCGTCCATCCTCGTAAGCTCACCCCTGCATTTTAATATTGAATACAGCGAGTCGTTTATTAATCGAGGCTAAAATTTTGTTCGTGTTCGTTTATTAATAAATAAATAATCTCGAACTGAGCTTTTAACGAGTCGATCCCGAGCTTGTTCGTAAACGTTCGTGTTCGTTCTCAGCCCTAACAGCGACTTCCAATTCAATATGCTATAAGATATTCTTTTTTCCAAATTGATCCTGTACCTCAGAATTTAGAGGCAATCTCATGTGGCAATACGTACTTAAGCCATTAAAAGAAACTTTTTCTTACCGGTAATATTTTAACTCTTAAAATTAATACACAAGTTCTTTTCACTACCTAAATATTTTTTATTAAATAATGTAACTTTTTTCTTGCAGGTGCGATACTTTAACCCTTAAAATTATATTTTGTTGGTACTCCATGGAATCTTCTTCTTTTTTTTTTTCTTTTTTTTTTTTCCAGAAACATTACATGAGCAAATGAACTCATTATATCAGATGCTATAAGTGATACGCGGTATATTCTGATGCTATATATGATATGCAATATTTAAGTAGCTACATTCACAGCTACACGTACTCAAAAAATCAGAGGTTATATCGATACACGTGTTTTATAACATATCTACGATACTTTTATGCTAAAACCGATACACGTGTCTTCAAAATAATAATAATGAAAAACAAAAAATCCAAAGCCCTCGCCTTGTACCGTCTGCCATTTGGATACAAGTTTTTACACGATAGAGCAAGATCATGATCAACTCTCATACCAATTGCCATGATGTGAGATTCAACTATATAACTGAAATGTCTAAATTTTCATTATTAGGGTTAATTATGTCCACCTCCCATGAGCTATTCTTCATAAAAATGTTTAATCTTTGTTTTAGAAAAATAAGAAAACGTAGAAAACAAACAGTACTTTCTTGGCAAGGAAAGAGTACATATGCAGGTCATAGAATGAGTTAAATTATCTTGCTAAGAATCTGCAACAGGCGGCTCCCTGGACAAGCTCTCTGTTCCACTCCGGCCGAAAGATGCAGGCGGATTTGGGATTGACAGCGTAGCAGATTTACTATTGAGCATCAGAATTACTGAAGCCATGGTAGGCCTTCGTTCAACATCTTCCTGAACACATAGCAACCCGATCTGAATACACCGAATCACTTCATTTCTGTTGCAGGAATCGCCAATGCTTGGATCTACCAATGCTAATGGTCTTCCATCCCTCCACCGTTTCCAAGACTACAAAACAATAAATGGTTTCAGCAAGATTTTATTGTCAGTTAAAAGTCTAAAGGGGGAGGATGAAAAAAAACTTACGTAAGTTATAAGGTCATCAGCACCGTGCGACTGCAACTGTAAGCTACTGTTCTTCTTGCCACTAATGATCTCCATAACAATTACACCAAAGCTATAGACATCTGACTTCACCGAGAACAGTCCATGGAATGCATACTCAGGAGCCATGTAACCACTTAAAAGACAGAACAACAACCATTACAATTATATATCATAAAAAACAAATATCAACACCAAGACTAAAGACTAAAGACTTACAATGTGCCAGCAATTTTACTTGTGTTTCCTTTAGATTGGTCAGTTTCGAAAAGCCTTGCCAAGCCAAAATCAGCAATTTTCGGGATCATATTTTGGTCAAGCAGCACATTGCTAGCTTTAAGATCACGATGTATAATTTTAAAACGAGAATCTTCATGAAGATACATAATTCCTTTTGCTATTCCTCCTATGATCTGGTAACGTGTTAACCAGTTCAACAATGGTTGCTTCTCTGGGTCTACACAACAGGACACAAAATATTGATCAGGCCAAAACGAACAATTTCAGCTATTTTTTCTAATCAATGAATGTATTGAAGCCTACCAAAAAGAAAGTAGTCAAGGCTTTTGTTAGGAACAAATTCATAGATGAGTATCTTTTCTTCTCCTTCCAAGCAATATCCCAATAATCGAACAAGATTTCTGTGTTGAAGCTTGGCAACAAGTACAATTTCATTGATGAACTCTTGTGCACCTTGTGCTGAGCTTCTAGACAACCTTTTCACAGCTACTATTTGCCCATTTGGCAATGTACCCTGACATGGATTACAAGTAATGGATCAAGCCTAAGAATTGTAAAATGGCTTGATCTTTGACATTCAAGAAATTCTTCACACTTAGAATGTACCTTGTATACAGGACCAAATCCACCTTCACCAAGCCTGTTCTCAATAGCAAAGTTGTTTGTATAAGCTTGAACTTGACTAAACTTACACCGCAATGATTCAGCATCAGTTGAGATACTGCTTTCACCTGCAGTCAAAGATTGTGAAATAATTATTTTTCAGGTCATGTCAAGAAGATTAATGTTTTGTTTCCTCCGTTTCACTAAAATAGTCCAGTAATGTAACTGTTTATGAGTCACGACTCTTCTAATGGAACAGGAAGAGTATCAATTAATTTTCAACTTCTTTCACCCTTCAAATTTTCTGACCTGTAGTTTCGTTTATGGCATTGATGGGTGCCCCTATCGTTTTTGCTCTCCTTGCCGTGCAGAAGATCACTAGAAACGTAGCAATGGCAACAAAGGTACTCGGGATAACGATGGCTACAATTGTTGTGGTTGATACTCCCCCATTATCTTTACAAATCAGAAAAGTTGTACAGAGTCAGTTTATTTTTACATTCTTCTAATGTAAATTCTTGTAGTGAGAAAGAAACATGGAGTGAGATATTAGTATTAAATAGTCAAACCAGGGCTCTTTGCTTCTCAAGAATTAAACTCTAGCAAGATACTTTATTTAAGAAAATGATTTTAGTTTATAGTTTCACTATTACTATATCAGGGAAAAGACAAACCAAACCAATCAGAAACTCAGGATTCACAAATAGTGGATATGAAACCTGCAAACTTTATCATAAAAGGGGTGGTAAGAGGGAAGGCTTGCAACAATTTGAAGTAGTGGATTCGAACCTTAGATGTCGCAAAGTTACAAAGGAAAAAAAAAAAAAAAAGAATTGTGGGCTTACCTTTACTGCTTGCCGGAGCCAGAGCAATACCAGGAGCAGGATGAAGAGGACGGGCTGAAACATCGTAAAATGGATATACCTCATACCTAATATTACAGCTAGGGGTAAGGACTCTAGCTCCCGTATGATTACTACAGCACCTGGCCAAATTGGAAATAGCAATTCTAAGGCAACTTTCACAATCCAAACTCAGAAGATCAGGAGTGCACTGTCCCAGAGCGTAAATCCTCTGTAGAAGCCCTGTAAAGTTGGCTTCTTGAACCGCAAATTTCTTGCCCGTATGATCAATATCATTCGCTGCCCGGGTCGCAATTTTATCAAATGTGTCGCCTAAAACCTGGTTCAACAGGACCTTATCATTCTCATTCACAGTTTTCGGGTTGCTTATGGACCAGATAGTGCTTACATCCACCGTGGAAAAGATGGATTGATTAGAATATCGCAGCATACAGCGGTCAAACCAGATAGTAGCCCTCTTCACATTCGGGCAGACTTCTAAAACTTTGGACGCCACACTTTTAACGCAATCTTGACAACCACTGGTTGTAAAATTGCCCTGGCAGAGAAACAGGCCGTAGACGGCTGTGTCGGCGCTTCCGGCAGTGAAATTGTAGAATCCATTTAGCTGAGAAGCATTTGAAGTCAGAGTAGAAAGGAGAAAATCCAAGTTGTTTCTGTAGATCCTGCCAGTGTTAGTATTAGTGTCGTAAGTTGTGTCGTTTGAGCAGTATAAGTGCTGTACAGGGTTCTGAGAGAATCCCACATCGAAGCAAACTACAAATGTGAAGAGCAAGAAACCAAAGAACGCTAAATTTGTTCTGGAATTCATGGTAGCTCAAGTGCAGGAAGTGCCGTGAATCTTCAATCTGCTTGAAGGTAGATAAACTTGAAGTTTCTAATTGAAGTTGCGGTCCAATTTGTAGTTAGCGTGAACTACGCGTTTGGAGTTTGGCCAAATGAGGTGGACGTTGTTATTGTTAATTTATTATCATTGCTTTTGACTTTCGAGAGTTACATTTGTTGAGGTTTGATTTGCCAGAAAAAGGGTCGAGTCAAGAGTCGCATTTTGCTTGGACTTCTAACTTACAAGAAAATTACAATTCCGTAAATCAATCAAAATGAAACATTAGTATTCTCTGTCTTTGTGTATATATATATGTATGTACTAGGTTTTTCTTGCCTCTTATACAGAATATTTAACAGTTATTAATACATATAAAAAAATGAAAACCATATGATTCTACTTTATACAAAATTGACGAAATCTAAATTCATAGACAAATTGATCGCATTCGGCCAGCTGCAAGTTTACACAATTTCTATCGAAATGGGAACACTTTCGTCAGTTTATACAGATTGACAAACTGTTCGCAATGCTAAATTTCAGTCCTTTAAGTTCACCACTGTAACAAAACAAAAAAAAAAGTGTTGCATGCAACCAGGGAACCATGAATAATAGGTTGTGCTGAGAGGGCCAGACAAAGGAAAAAGAATTAGTGTCAAAACAATCTAATCAATTCATTAACTGTTCAAAAGTTACTGAGAGAAACAAAAACTCAAAAACTTACCTGTCAGTGAAAAAGGAAACTCAATTCGGTAACCCTAAACAAAAACAATACCTGGTCAGTAAAAGTTAATAGATTAGTTGCTCATGAGTGAGATTTATACATATCATTCTCACTTATTTCAAGAGTTCAGAATGTGTCAACTTTTCCATTAAATTTCCTGAGCGTACAATCTGCATAATTAAGAAATTTGGCACTTTAGAAACCATGGAGTTTTAACCTCCAAAAATATCCTACGACCTATTCAAAAATATATATGGTTCCAACAGCATGTGATTTATAATTAAGAATATTAAAGTTGACCTCATAAAATATTTATCACTAAACAATTATACTTGTTATCCTGAAGAAAGGTAAATAGAATCAACGCAAAAGTTAATATACTACCAGATTGTCCCAATATTTAATCAATAACACAAGTACAAAAGGAAATCATTTGACATAGGAAAGAACAAAAATCACAGGTAAATAATGTTCAAGGTTCCCATAAATGGATACAATTAACCCATAAATCTTCTTATAAAGGAAGTGGTTTGAAAATGCAGGGCTAGTGGTGGAGCAGTGCACTGTCTGCGGTGCCTAGGATGCAATCCAATCAGTCCAACCTTTTATTGTATCTGAACAAACCAAATGTTAAGGATGGTGTTTGTTTATACTCACAAACCAAACCTTAGTTTGTCTTTTGATAAGGATGGTGTTTTCTTTCTTTGCCCTCAAGTGAAGATAAATCTCCGGGACTGATTTATTAATTTATTTTGATTACAACAAATCCCATGGAATCTTCTTATTATTTTATTCAATTTCTTTTTGGTTTGTTTTTCTAAAGATGCCAGTATAATACTTGGAAGAAGATATTTCAAAATTCATTTGGTAAATGTACATATATGAAAAATAAAACACACGCACACGGTCAGAATGGAGAATAGAAGTGCATTCAAGCATTAAGCGTTCCACATTTGTCATTGAATAAACATTACCCCCACCCCAGCCACCCCCCCCCCCCCCCCCCCCCCACCAAAAACCAAAAAAAAAAAAAACTCCAGATCAAAATTCTGCTCAGTGCACTGAACTCGGTAGAAATTAACCAAGAAAATAAAAATAAAAGTGAACGTGAAAACTTACTAAAGTGAGCCAGGATCCGAAGTGAATTTGTAATATCCTATTCCCTTAGCTCACATTAGCTAACTCATCAAGGGAGAGAGAAAGGCAAAGCCTCATATCAGTGTATAAATTTATGGCTACCTGTGAGAAACAAAAATCAAATTTCTTTACGCGATCCAAAAAACAAACAAAAAAATATGGAACTTCAAAGCAAACTCTTCAATAGTTCTATCTTCTGAGATAAGAAAAGGAAAGCGAGGGCAAACAAAAGTTACAAAACCTTGAAAAGCACAATGTGAACCTGACAAGGGCATCATTTGGTTCAAGCATTCTCAATTTCTTCTGGTGAAATCTTCAAATTGGAAGCCAAGTGCAATTTCCATTGCCTCACATACAAACAAAGGCAAATGTGGGAATTCCTATTACATTGCCTTGAGATAGGGTGACTTTGCCAGTAAAGGTGGAAGGACACATTGTAAATCATGCCCTTTAACAAACATGTTGAAGCAACAACACAATAAGGGAACTCAATGCTTTGAAAATAAAGAATGCCCTAAAAGATAGTACTCCATATGTCTCATTAAAAGAGATCAATAGCAACAACTTGAAGCATGACTCTTTATGTGGGGAAGTGCTATTTACACTTCTATAGATGTAGTTGCCACACGTGGAACCCAAGATCAAAATAATACAGAAATGGTATAGATTTTAATATTCAACACTCTTCCAATATTATTCTGTCTCCATATCATTGTTTCCCAAATGAAAAGTTCAAATTTGTCAGCTCAAATCAATGCTTATAAGCCAATAAGTGCTACTCTGAGTACACTACAGATCAATGGCAACGTAAGGAGACACAAAATTACCTTTAAAATCAGAGACTACTTGCATTGATCTCTCCATAACGGATGACGGTTGAATCTAGGATATTCTGAAACCGTAAATAATCTCATCCAACCACCTGAACTTCCCTGGTTCGTCATCTCTCTAAATGCATCATGGACATGAAAATGACTTACACATACCCAGAAGAGTTAAAACCAGCAAAAGCCACATCTGACAGTTTTTCAAAAAAACATACCTAGACTGACAAAGAAGCAAAACAAGCATATCCCCTTAGACTGGTAAACATCCATGTCGCAAGAGAAAGCAAACCAAGAACTCGCGTAAAGCAAGCGTAGGCTTGAGACATAAATGAATCACAACATAAAATATGTATTCACCCAAAAAACATTAGAACCCATTTAACAGATAACATTAAAGCATACATTACACTTCTGGTTTGAAGAAATGTTTTTCCAAAAGTCTCTCTCCAGGATGCTCCATGATCTCATAAATTATCTGCAAAATAACAAACATAAATCATGTAATACAGGGAGGTAGAAGATACATAAACAAATCTTAGTAATACCATTGTGGACACATACTAAAATGCATATAGGGCCAAGTGTGACCGAGACACCAAATTGAAAATTTCAAAGCTTACCATTCTTGAAGTTAAATGACATACTTAGCCATAAAAGCACTAACTATTAATCAACTCTCTGAACAACATCACCCAACCTAATAATTATATTAATCATCCCAATCAAGGCAAAGGTTTTCAGATTAATATTTTAGCATATTTATGCATGCATAAGTGAAGATCATTGTTGTTGAACAGATATAGTTCAAATAAAAACTAACACAACAACATGCACCCAGATCAAGTATCAAAGAGTTCAACTATAAGATGAAGATATTCCAAATCAAAATTCATCAAAAAATGGTAAAATATATGCTATTGATCTAATGCCCACATGGATTCTAACGCCTACATAATATTAATGCAATAAAAAGGCATAACAATGCTCACATATTATAAGAAACGCCCTCAAAGGTGAAAAGTAAACCATCTTGCGTCGGAAATTTTCAGCAATATCCTATTATCCAATTAATTCACATTAGACATCCAATCAACTGAGACAGAGAGGAATTTGGCGACATGGCTGCAACACCGTTGCATGCAAGGAACAGAGGGCAAGAAAAAAACGTTTTTATCTGCCCTCTTCTTCTCTTACATGCCATCCAGGTTGCCCGGCCAAGATTCGCTCAAATTGAGGTCATGTGCTTCACCCATTTGGTCTGAATTTAAATACTCATCAAAAAGGGGCATTTGCTCGAAAACCAGAACCAAGGTCACTTTGTTTCGACAAAACTTACCGGGTAAATCCCAAAGATCCTAATTAAGGTTTAACGTTGAAGAAATCACGGGCTAAAACCGAGTACTTCATCAGCGAAGCTTTTCCCGTTGAATCTCCATTTCATCAGCGAGTACTTCTCCTTTCCACCTCTTGGTTTCTCTTCCTTGGACATGGTCTCAGCCGCCGGGCTTCAGGTATCGTAATCCACGATGATTCAAAAATTCTAATTAGGTTTCAATTTTTGGGGAAAAGAGAAGTGGGTTTTAATTTTTGGGAAAATTCACCTTCAACCCATAAACAACAAAGGAAGATCAACGATACTTCCGCTCTGCAATCCCAAAAAAAAAAAAAAAATCCTACAAAAAAATGTGAAACTTTGTTAATAACGTCAAGGGAAGAGGTGGGAAGAACTAAGAAAAACGAACAAGAATCTGGAAAGGAAGTGGCGGAGAAGTGATACTGTAATCTGGGACAGATGGCATGCTTTGTGGACTGCTTTGTCATAAGGGCAAAATCGGAATTAAAAAAGTGGACGAGAAACCAGAATACTGTAGCTAACCGATTCCCACTTCATATTTAGTAAGTACTAGGACTCTCTGGCCCCCGCTAGCCGGGGCTGCTCTTCAATCACGCGGTATCAATGAATACACTGGCCAAAAGAAGAAGAGAAAAAGGAAATTAACCATATCATTTAGGGAAAACTTCTTTTGCCTCTCATCAAATGATTACAACTCAACAACTCATCCTCCCAACCAAAAAAAAAAAAAATCAACTCCTCCATCCTCCACTTCAATTCAGCATATTTTAATCAAACTAAACTCATGAAGTCATATTGTCAATATAATTAACTGATTTAAGAAAGGTCTTTTAGATAATCATGAGTAGATTGTAGTCATATTCCAGATCTAATTTCATGAATCAAACTAAACTCATAAATCCAACTGATTTATAAGTAACTTCCACAACAGCTTCAATCTCTTCCTTCACTAACTCTTTCAAGTACATTTGGTCCCTTGACTTCACCAATTGGGGTGTTGTGATCAATGTCATCACTTTTTCTGCATGCTACCTTGTCATGCAGAGGTGATTTCCCTCCATGATGAAAGAGTGCCTCAATTTCTTCCTTGGCTCACTCAACCAAATTCAGTGATTTCACATCTTTTTCTGCAGCATAAAACAAGAGAGAACGCAAAGCTAGTGAAATTCCTTTGCAAATGCATAATGCAAACGCTGAAAACAGTGAAAAATAGGGTTCAACCTTGATTACCCTGCCATTTGTAGATCTTTTACACACACACACACACTCATATGTTTATATATATTGGAATCAAATATTACTTCTACAATATCTCAAAATATATTATTTTGATGAAACAGTTGAGCAAAAGAAACAACTTGAATCATCTAAAGGAAGCTAATTATCTAATAAAAGTTACATATCCAAATTATCCCAGCAAAAATTTACAGAATCACAAGGTCATGCATAATTCAAATTTCTTAATCAGAACATCGAGTCAAACATATGGAAGAGAATGATTCAACTCAAATGAACCTGTCCTGCATACCTTTTGAAGAGATTGTTGGGGTACCACCAGTAACCTTGGCAACACATAGGAAGGCGATCTCGGCGATGAGATTTTTCAATTGATCAGACAACTCTTATCTTTGATACAGAGGTTGCTCTGTATTGAAAAAGAAGAACTACAATCTACTCATGATTATCCAAAAGACCTTTCTTTACCCAAAAAATAATTTTTCCCATTGGACTTTCTGGAACTGTAAGTGACAGCAAGTTTCAAAGGGTTTCTCCAGAAAACTAACAAGAATTATTAATTATCTCAGATTTGAAGTGCAAAAGTCCATGACTATCAATCCCAACTAACTACTTCTGTATAGACGATATGGAAATGAAACAGATTGAAGAATAAAACAAAGCACTGAACTGATCAACATGCAGTATAAAAAAGACCCATCAACATACATCCAAACACTAAGTAATGAAAGTAATTAAGCTGAGAGACCCAAGTTTTCAAATTTTCACAAACACGAAGTAATGAAAGTCAATGAAATCTACCAAGATCAAGGCCTCAGCAACCCTATGGGAAAAGTAACCAATTTCAATTGAAATTAGCTAATAATCAGCAGTGGCATAGTCAAAATCCTCCAACCCCTTTCCAAAAATAGAAGATAAAAGAAATTCGTATGTATGCCTACAATAATGAGTTTAACAGGGAATCATGATCAAAGAACAATACCAAAGTCAGAAAGGAGGGTGCAACCAAAACTGAACCCACCTGCAGGTTCGAGCCCCGTCAGTCCTGAAGGATTAAATAAATTCATCAAGAAACAAAAAAACAAAATCACAAGATTTAATTAACAGGATTTACCTGAATGAAGGATGAACTCAAACTGACGACTTGCCTGCAGCTGCAAAGCTCAGTAAAGTTCAAATTAGAGCTACTTATCACAAACAAATGATAAGAACTTAAAGGCCTTTTTTTGCCTCAATGCCCCTCTGCACCCAAAGTTTATTTCAAAAGGAACACCTTTACAACAAACAAAAATCAAACACTTCATGTGCATTAAAAGCAACCAACAATTCATATGCAACACAAAAAAATCAATTAATCTCACTGACATCCAATGAATCAGGTAAATACAGCCCAAAGTTGTCAAGAGAAGGAAAAAAAAAAAAAAAAAAAAAAAAATTAAAGGAAACCTGGAAATGTGGAAAAAAAAATTGTACCTTCAAAAACGAAAGTATAGAAGGAGGATCAATGAATCTTCTGGCTTCCTGCAATGAACCAAAAAACCCCCCACCAAACAGGCCAACAGCAAATGCGTCATGGGAAAGGATAAAACAAAAACATATTTTTTTCATCAAATTTTCAATTAAAGTATATTACATTGAAGAATTTAAGGACGGGTTCATCTCAGCCTATCGACGCTCATCTCTTTTCATGCCGCATTTTCGATACTTGAAACTCCAATTTAAGCAAATTGGTACAGTTGGAAGCTTCAAGTACCACTGTGTCACACAGATAGGGTTTGCACCATTTACAGTAGTATTCCTGGATTGTTTACAGTATCAACCTGTCAATTATAAACCAAAATTCTGAACAGGATACTATAAGATAAATGAAAAGAGTCGACATTTCAGAATCACCTGTAGCATTTATCAATACTTTACTGTAAACAACATTCTGAAAAGAAATTTGAAAGGCATTTACAGTTGTCTTGAAATCAAAGTTCACTAAAATATATCTTTGAGACATTGTCAGAATAAAAAAATTGAATTTTTTACTTCTAAGGGATGCATTGTGCAAGTACACAAAATTCATAACAAATCCTATGAGTAGTTCAGATCCAAATCTATAATTGACATTTTCTGTCATATTGTCAACAACTGGGATGAAATTCATTACAAGCTTGTGATTGGACTCCATTTTCAATTAGGACTATTTTGAAAAGGAAGCAATCCCAGATAAAAGCATGGTTTCATAGAACACAACAAAGACATCAAGTGTAAAAGAACAGAAAATCTACCTTAACCACAGTACAGCTCTTGCAGCTAGTGTTATCAATAGATTCCCTGAAACAAGAATTCCAGATAAAGCCCTGAAAAAATGACAATTGCTAAGGAGATACACAATTCAAAATTTCAAAGTAAAGCCCAGAACAGAGCAAGTGAGGAAAAGGAGATAATGAAAAAGGGGCATAAAAAAAACACAAAATTAACAGCTTGGAGGATTTATTCTTAGGCTCGAAGTTTCATATTGAGGATCGTAATATGGCTATCCATCTCCAGCCATCGATAGCTTAACCTCTCCACTCAACACAGATACTCTGTTGCCACTTGTCCCTTTACTCTTGCAATTTAACCAAAACATTGTCCAAAATTTATAAGCCTCGATGAAGAAAAACAGTGACAACAAGAACTTGAATTCCACAATTCAATTCATCCACAAGAATTCAAAATCATATATCACAAAAGGGTTCCCTTCTAACCAGCTTTTGAAGATGATTCCGCAACTTTCACAGGCCAGAAAGCAAAGCACAAGGATAACAGCCCCCGAGTCCCCCGACAACCTTAGTTATCCAAATTGTTCAAATCCTTTGCAAACTGAAAAAAGAAGTACGAATAATAAAGTCAAAATCTTCATTAAAGTGGAGACCTATAAAATGTTGTGAATCGCAACTGACCTCTTGTTAGTTTGTTGCAGGGAAGTTGAAGACAAACAGGGTTGTTGTCTGCAGAATCGCAGTATCATGGTAACTTAAACCCAAAACTCCAACGATAAATTAAGAGAACATAACATTTTGCTAAAAGAAGCATAGACGTTTCTAAATAACATAAACTAAGACAAGCGATAATGAAAGAGTGAGACACTATTTATTATTTTTTTTTTTTTTCTCTTCTCCTACACATCAAGGCCTTAACAAATAGAACCATAAATCCCAGAAAGAAGAGGGAAAAAAAAAAAAAAAAAAAGCCCCCAATTCGCTCACCCCAACAAAAATCAGTATTTTGACATAGGAAATTGTTTTAGAAAATTTCGCATACTTAAAGCCTGAAGGCGAAGAAAAACACACATCACAACCCTAGGTCCCCAATTCAATCGATTGGAACCTGAAAAGGCTTAAATCATATAAAAAATCAAAAGCCAATTGGGTGCATGCATCTCCCAAAATCTTACCCCCAACATCAATAGAATAGAAGGCAATGACCAATGAAGGGAACTTGGAAAGGTGAACATGTTGCGGATGGTCTGAGATACCACGGCAGCTTCTCACGGACGACGAATTCGAGGTACTCAGCGCATGGAACAAATCTGCAACAATGACCCAAGAAAAATTCAATTAGTGTCAATAAACGGGCAACTGCCGTTCAAAAGGGAAACAAAAAACCCAAAACCTTAGAGAGGAAAAGATCCAATCTTCAAGCCAGTAACACCAAATTATAGAAGAAATTTGCAGGCATGAAGGTTTAACTGTAGGTTCCCACGGTTAAGACCAACGGACATGAAAGAGAACATGAGTAATCGCCACACTTCCATTTGGAGAGAGTTTCTGTTTCTGAATGAAATGGAGAGAACTGGAAGAAGAAGGATGCCGATTTTTGGGAATCGGAGAAGCATCTGGAAACACAAAAGCTGAAGTACTGGACTGCTCTCTCTTAAGGGCAAAATCGGAAACGAAAAATGGACGAGAATTGTTATTCGCAATAACATTTTTTTGTGAAAAGTCTGAATTGCCCTTTAGGTTTTTAAAAAAATAAAAGAAATCTTTTTCACTTTAATTATGATCGATAGTAACGAGGACAATCCATATTACACGGTAAGTAAACAATCTATATTTTTTTTTTTACGTAAAATTGATTTTTTAACAAAAAAAAAAATCTATACATTATTCATGTTCTTTTATCCTTTTCTCAAATTCTAACATTTCTAATGTGGTATTAAAGACAACTTAATCCAAGTACAGCTTTCGCGGTATTTTTGAGAAGAAAATACCACCGGGCGCCGGTGGTATTTTGGGCCAAAATACCGCCGGTGGTATTTTGGGTCAAAATAACACCGGGAGGTATTTTCTTCCAAAATACCACCGAGGTTGGGCGGTATTTTCAACAATGTTACTGTAAATAGGGGGCGAGATTCTAAAAAAAGGGTTTTTTTTTTTTAGTTGAAGGGCAAAATAGACTATTCACGATAAAATATTACTACAAATAGTAATTTGGTTACTGTAAATAGTATGCTCCTTTATATTTAGTATAGATATAGATATTGATAAGTATATAGATATATACATTGACCACCATGAAGGAAATTAATACACCTTCCATACTAATAGAACAATAGAAGAGATATATTTTAAAAATTATTTTTGTTTCAATGAAATAGCCATGTTTGTAATTTTAATTTTTTATACTCTTATTAATATAATTACATGTGGTCTATAACTAACTCACACTTAACCAGTGATGATATAAAGTATAATAAGTGGTAGTGAATCAATTATTAGAACAAAACAAAAAAATTATAATTATTAGAGCTTGGGTTCAAAAAAGATTGAGAAAGTTGACTCAAGTATGTGTTGTACATTTAAGCTCATACAAAGTTGTACTTTAAAATAATACTAAAAAGTTGTACTTTTTAAAAAAATGACTCTTCTATTAGAATATAGGATTTAATATTCGGATAAGTAAATATTATTATATGCAACCCGCGTTAAGAGACTTAAATATTTTAGAGAACAGCTCGTAGCACATTTAGAGTACCATATTGCGAACCCATTAGAAAGTCGCACCATGCATGTCTAGATGGTCTCTTTGAATTAGTAAGGTTTGATTTTGAGAATAGTCTCTTATCCGACCGTCTAAATGCCGCCGTAGTTCAGAAATTAAACTTGATATATGTGTTTTCTCTATAATTGTGTTTTAATGACTGTGATAAATTAAAAGCTAAACTTGATATATGATACTTAACAGTTAAATTTATAATTGTAATATATCACTAATTAATTAAACTAAATACATAATACATCAAAGGCAAAACTAAATACGCTATTTACCAGAATTTTACATTCAATATATTAAACTTTAAACTCAATACACGACACACAAAATGCTAAAATCAATATGTGTATTTTCAGAATATAACTGCAATAGATCAAAAACTAAATTCAATGCATGCATCGTCCAACTGATGGATAGAAGAAGCTTTTGTCCATAAAATCTCTTGTTGAAAAAGAAGACTGAAAATTGTTATGGTATGTAACAGTATAAAATTGGTTGTCGCTCCAGTATGAGAAAATGTAATTTGCTAGCTATATATATGGACAGGAAAATTCGGAGAGAACGGAATATTGTTGTATTTCCTAGTCAATCCCGTATACAGCAAAACTCTTGCTTTTATTAATCTTCCACGAGTATTTGTGGAAATGACTTTTGAATCACCTAATGGATGTTGTAATATTACCAAACTTTTTAAGAAATAACTATTTGGTACTTCTCACCAATTTTTTTCCGGTTGGTACTCCTCAATCGATGTGGCAAGGTACCGTCATGAATATCTAATTCCACGTAGAAGTTAGGAGACGTTTATGTGTGATATAATAAATGAAGTTGAGATTCTTCTCTCATAAACCAACTTTTGTATCATAGACAATTAATTTTGAGACACGACATCGGTTGGTGACACTAGAATTGCAGTGCTATGAGATTAGAAGGAAGGCTAAATTCAATGAACTTGGATTTTTTCTCTACATAAGCGAACTTTGGATTCTCCCTAGATTTAGAACATAAACTTGATCCTACATCCTTTCATGGCCCGATGAGATCAATACGAAAAAACTTGTCCATGAATTTTCATTACACATTTCAGTAAGTATGGATTTCTTAAAGAACAAATTTTGTTGCGCTATGGCCAATGATACAGCGAATGCATAGAATAATTCATTTGTGATATATTGTGTTACATAGTATTATCTAACATAAACTTTAGTGATGAGTTCGTCATTTCCAGAGACATCTGAGACTGACGATTTAGTGGTTGATGATTTATTAGAATCGGCAACATGGGGCCCTCTGGGGAAGCTCTCTGTTCCACTTGAGCCGTAAAATGCAGGTGGATTTGGGATTGACGGTGTAATAGAATTACTATTCAGCATCAAAACTATTGAAGCCACCGTAGGCCTTTGTTCCACATCTTCCTGAACACATAGCAACCCAATCTGAATACACCGAGTCACTTCATTTCTGTCGTAGGAATCGCCAATGCTCGGATCTACCAATGCTAATGGTGTTCCGTCCCTCCACCGTTTCCAAGACTACAAAAAATTCAATGGTTTCATGAGCAAGATTTTAGAGTCAATTGCAAGTCTAAAAGTTGTCAACGGAAAATTATTGTAGGGAAGAGGGAAAGCTCACATAAGTAAGAAGGTTATCGCCACCGTTGGGCTGTAAGCTACTGTTCTTCTTGCCACTTATGATCTCCAGAACTAAAACACCATAGCTAAAGACATCTGACTTCACTGAGAGGAGACCATGGAACACATACTCTGGGGCCATGTAACCACTTCAAAAACAAAAACAACCATTACTATTTTGGAGAATGCAGCGGAAAAGAAAAACACAGGTGGAAAGATGGTTCAACTTACAATGTGCCAGCAATTCTACTTGTGCTTCCTTCAGATTGATCAGTTTCAAAATGCCTTGCCAGGCCAAAATCAGCAATTTTTGGGTTCATATTTTGGTCTAGTAGCACGTTGCTTGCTTTAAGATCGCGATGTATAACTTTAACGCGAGAATCTTCATGAAGATACAGAAGTCCTCTTGCTACTCCTGCTATGATCTTGTAACGTGTTAGCCAGTCCAACAATGGTTGCTTCTCTCTGTCTACACAAAATAATTAACAACCCCAATTATGTACTTAATTAATCAAGGTGATCAAGCCAAAAGGGCGAATTTCAAAAAACAAAGAAAAAAAAATCCAATCAATTCATGTATTGAATCGTACCAAAAAGGAAGTAGTTAAGACTTTTGTTAGGAACAAACTCATAAATGAGCATCTTTTCTGCGCCTTCCAAGCAATATCCCAATAGTCGAACCAGATTCCTATGCTGAAGCTTGGCAACAAGTGCAATTTCATTGATGAACTCTTGGGCACCTTGTGCTGAGCCTCTAGACAACCTTTTCACAGCTACTATTTGCCCATTTGGCAATGTGCCCTGACATTAATATATAGATCAATGCTAAGAATTGTAAAAAGGCTTAATTGCATATGTTGATTTTTAATGTCAGTGGTGCAGCCAAAAAATATCTTTCCACAAGGCTATAGACTAGTTAGTGCAATTCAGAAAAAATACATGACAAACCATTCATCAACCCTATTATACATATCCCTCCAGACCCCCTGAATTCGCTTCTGTTTGACGTTCAAGAACATGTTCATGCTTAAGAATGTACCTTATATACAGGACCAAATCCACCTTCACCAATCCTGTTTTCGATAGCGAAGTTGTTTGTATAAGCTTCAACTTCGCTAATCTTACACCGCAAAGGTTCTGCATTAGTTGAGATACTGGTTGCATCTGCAGTGGAACATTGTGAAACATTAAGGATTAATGTTCTATCAGTTTTCAACTTCTTTAACCCTTCGGATTAAGTCACCTGTGGCATTAATGCGTCCCTCTGTCTTTTTGGCCCTCCTTGCTATGCAGAAGAAGACCGCCACAAAGGCAACAAAGGTACTGGGGACAGCGATGGCGACAATTGTTGTGGTTGTGATTCCCCTATCATCTGCACATATCAAAAATTGAGCTGTATGATTTTCTATTTTCTTGTAAATAGTACATATTTAATTAAGAAGAGAAACATTCAAGGTCTTGAAATATTTATACTTTTTGTATTGAGAAAGAAATATAGGCTTCATTTGGACAAGTATGTTGCTTCTATGATGTTTGCATTTGTTTAAAGCTTTTGTTTGCCCAAGTCTTTGTTGTTTTATATTTAAGTGTCGTGGTGTGGATAAATTCAACAAGTGGTACATATCACGATTCAACATTCTCATCATCTACATTATTTTCTACCTTCCTTCTTTGAGAAAAAAATAAAAGAGAAACCAAAACATAGGATTCAGACAGTGGATATGAAGGCAGCAAACTGCAAACTTTAGCATGAAAGGTGTGGCCTTACCTTTTCTGCTTGCCGGAGCCAGACCAATAGCAGGAGCAGCAGGAGGAGGAGGAGGGGCTGAAACATCGTAAAATGGATATATCTCATACCTAATATCACAGCTAGGGGTAAGGACTCTAGCTCCCGTATGATTACTACAGCAATTGGCCAAATAGGAAATAGCATTTCTAAGGCAATATTCACAATCGAAACTCAAAAGATCAGGAGTGCACTGTCCCAGAGCGTAAATCCTCTGTAGAAGCCCTGTAAAGTTGGCTTCTTGAACCGCAAATTTCTTGCCCGTATGATCAAAATCATTCGCAGCCCGGGTCGCAATTTGATCAAATGTGTCGCCTAAAACCTGGTTCAACAGGACCTTATCATTCTCATTCACAGTATTCGGGTTGCTTATGGACCAGATAGTGCTTACATCCACCGTGGAAAAGATGGATTGATTAGAATATCGCAGCATACAGCGGTCAAACCAGATTGTAGCCCTCTTCACATTCGGGCAGACTTCTAAAACTTTGGACGCCACACTTTTAACGCAATCTTGACAACCACTGGTTGTAACATCGCCCCGGCAGAGAAACAGGCCGTAGACGGCTGTGTCGGAACTTCCGGCCGTGAAATTGTAGAACCCATTTAGCTGAGAAGCATTTGAAGTCAGAGTAGAAAGGAGAAAATCCAAGTTGTTTCTGTAAATCCTGCCACTGTTAGTATTAGTATCGTAAGTTGTGTCGTTTGGGCAGTATGAGTGCTGTACAGGGTTCTGACAGAATCCCACATCGAAGCAAACTACAAATGTGCAGAGCAGGAAACCAAAGAACGCTATATATCTGGAACTCATGGTATTGATGACTCAAGTAGTCAAGTGGCATGAATCTTCAATCTTGAAGTTTTTCATTTTTCCTGCATTAATAAAACAGGTACCTAATTGGAGTTGCGGTCCAGCTTGTAAGTTATAATGAATTACGCGTTTGGAAATTGGCCAATGCCGTTTTCTTGGATTGATTTTCCACAAACAGTGGGGTCAAGAGCCGCATTTTGCTTTGACTCCTAAATTATACAAAATTACAATTCTGTCAAACTAAAATTGAAACATGAGTAGTTGGAGTAATGGTTGTTAGTATGATTCTAATATAAGCTAAATCAGAATTAATCAGACATCCACTCATATCTTGGCACATAATATTTTCCAAATTAACATATGCTAATTATATAATATACTTATCTTATGAAAATTAAAATTTGTATCTAGTAAACTAAATATAATTTTATGGGATATTCATTAATCTTTTATTTTATTATAATTTAATTTTTATAATAAAGAAAATCATCTAAAAAAATTGAACCTTTAGTCATAATATATTATAATTTGTTAAAAATAAATATCAATGAAAAAAATTATCTCAAAAATTTTAAATAACTATAACCTATACACAAATAAGTGAACTTTTAGTCATAAGATTTATTTCGTTAAAAATAAATATCAATAAAAAAATACTTTATCTCAAAAATTTAAAATTACTATATCCTATATATAAATAAGTGATCGTACATAGTACTCCCTTTTTCACAGAGAAAATTATCCTACTAAATCTCGCACACAGAGTAGGAAAACTAAAGAAAGTAAACTACCTAATTAAAGATTTCCTAATAATAAAAAGATTCTCCTTCCTAAATGATTGCAAAGGAAATTATCAGCATCTGAAATATGCCGGTATTGTTCATGGGGCTTTACTCTTCACACGTCTGTTTGGGCAGACGGAGTCTTGTTCATGTTCATTTTGCAAATCTTCTTCATTTATGTCTTGCTTCCCAAAATCTGTACGTGACATATAAAAAATAGTCCAAATACTCCGTAAGAGTAGACAAGAAAATAACAACAGGATACACAGCAGAATGTTGTAATTCCAAGTCAATCATGTTTCATTACACAACCCATAATATAAGGATTTCTTAAAGAATAAATTTGGCTGCACTATTTTCCACATATGGTGCAGGAAATACATTGAATAATTCCTTTGTGATGAGACACGATTGAGCTATTCATCAATTTTAGGAGAAGGGATCCTCTGTTGAGAGGATCTCTTGTATACTCCTATTCCCTCATAAAGTGAGGATAGAAATGTAAATTCATAAACTTAAAATGGACTATCAGAATTTCCATTCTGACCCCCACCCTAACCCTCGCCTTGTGGAAATAACTCTTGAATCACCTAATGGATTTTGTATTATTACCAAACTTTTTTAAGGAATAACTATTTGGTACTTTCACCAAATTTTTTGATCGATGGATGTTGTACCTCATGAATTTTTCAAAATTCGTAATCAATGTGATAGTGATACTGTCATTAATACTCGGTCTCACATAGAATGTATGAGACTTCTGTGTGTGCAATAAATGAAATTGAAGTTATTTCCCTCATAAGTTAGCTTTTAAGGTGAATTCTCTATAAAGTCATGACTAGTGTATTAGAAACAATTTGTATTCTCTAACATCTCCCAATTTTGCGATACGACGTCGGTTTCTAACACTGGCATTGCAATGTCCGTCCTGGGCAAGAAGGAAGTCTAACTCCCACATACATACGAAGTCCCAGGTACAGTATAAATGAACTTAGGCTTATTTCCCTAGTAAACTAACTTTGGATTCTCAGTGGATTTATGACATAAACTTGATCCCGCAACCTTTCATGGCCCAATGGGATCGATACGAAAGAACGTTTCCATGAATTTTTATTACACATCCAAAAAAAGTAGGGATTTCTTAAGGAACAAATTTGGTTGCACTGTGATACATGATGCAGCAAATGCGTAGAATAATTCATTTGTGGTACATTGTATATGTATGACTGTTAATATTATCTAGCGTAAACTTCAGTGATGGATTCGTCATTTCCAGAGACATCTGGCACTGGTGAATTTGCTACAGGGGATTCTCTGGGCAAGCTCCCTGTTCCACTACTCCAGCCAAAAAATGAAGGTGGATTTCTAATTTACAGTGTAAAAGAATAACTATTTAGCATCAAAACTACCGAACCCATGGTAGGCCTTCGTTCCACATCTTCCTGAACGCATAGCAAGCCAATCTGAATACACAGAATTACTTCATTTCTGGGATAAGAATCCCCGAGGTTTGGATCTACCAATGCTAATGGTGTTCCATCTCTCCACTGTTTCCAAGACTGCAAAATCAATGGTTTCAGCAAGATTTTACAGTCAGTTTCAAGTCTAAAAGTTGTCAACTGATAATTATCATGAGGAAAAACTCACATAAGTAAGAAGGTCATCGGCACCATTGGCCTGTAAGCTACTGTTCTTCTTTCCACTAATGATCTCCAGAACTAAAACACCAAAGCTAAAGACATCTGACTTCACTGAGAGCAGGCCATGGAATACATACTCAGGAGCCATGTAACCACTTCAAAAACAAAACAAAACAAAACAAAACAACCATTAATATTATATATCATGAAAAATAAATATCAATAGTACCAAGACAAACACTTACAACGTGCCAGCAATTCTACTTGTGCTTCCTTCAGATTGATCATTTTCAAAAAGCCTTGCCAAGCCAAAATCTGCAATTTTTGGGTTCATATTTTGGTCTAGTAGCACATTGCTTGCTTTAAGATCACGATGAATAATTTTGATGCGAGAATCATCATGAAGATAAAGAAGTCCTCTTGCTATTTGTCCAATGATCTTGTAACGCGTCAACCAGTCCAACCATTGTTGCTTCTCTGGATCTACACAAATGACACAAAATTATTGATCATGTCCCCAACCCAATTGGTTAATCAGCCAAAACGAAGAATTTCATCTTTTTTTCTCCAGTCAATGAATGTATTGAAGCCTACCAAAAAGGAAGTAGTCAAGGCTTTTGTTAGGAACAAACTCATAGATGAGGATCTTTTCTTCTCCTTCCAAACAATATCCCAGTAGTCGAACCAGATTCCTGTGCTGAAGCTTGGCAAGTAGTCCAATTTCATTGATGAACTCTTGGGCTCCTTGTGCCGAGCTTCTAGACAACCTTTTCACAGCTACTATTTCCCCAGTTAGCAGTGTGCCCTGACATGCATTATACGTAATGGATCAATGATAAAAATTGTAAACAGGCTTGATCTTTGATGTTCAAGAAATTCTCCATACTTAGAATGTACCTTATATACCGGACCAAATCCACCTTCACCAAGCCTGTTCTCAATAGCAAAGTTGTTTGTATAAGCTTGAACTTGATTAAAGTTACACCGCAAGGATTCAGCATCAGTTGAGATGCTACTTGCAACTGCAGTGGAATATTGTGAAATAATTATTCTTCGAGTCATAAAAGGGGGATAAATGCACTACTCCCTCCGTTTCACTAGAAGAGTCCATTGGTAGAACTGTTTCACAAGGTACAACTCCAAAGTTAACTCTTCTAATGGAACGGAACGAGTATCAATTTTCAACTTCTTTAATCCTTCAAATTTATTCACCTGTAGTTTTGTCTATGACATTAATGCGTGCCCGTAAGCAGAAGATCACTACAAACGCAATGATGGCAACAAAGGTACTCGGGATAACGATGGCTACAATTGTTGTGGTTGATATTGCCCCATTATCTGTACAGACGAAAACAAATATTCAAACTCAGTTTGTTTCAATTTACTGTTCCTTTTTTCCTTCTTATAATGTAAATTCTTGTTTTGAGAAACAAACCAAGCAAGATAGTTTGCTCTGTATGCATCATCTATACTATTTTATATCTTCCTTCTTTGCTCCTCAAGAATTTAACTCAAGCAAGATCGTTTATTTTAAGAAAATGATTTTAGTCTATCCATCTCAATTATTTGAAACTGACTTGAGACTACTACTATTTTCAGAAAAGAAAAGACAAGCCAAAATAAACAGAGTTGGCAGGGGAAAGGGTTGGGAGAGTAATAAGAGCGAGGGCTTGCAGAAACTTTAAAGTCATGGGTTCGAACCTTAAATGTAGCGAAGTTTTAAAAAAAAAAAAAAATGTGGGCTTTACCTTTACTGTTAGCCGGAGCTAGAGCAAGAGCGTGAGGAGGAGGAGGAGGAGGAGGGGCTGAAACATCATAAAATGGAGAAATCTCATACCGAATATTACAGCTAAAGGTAATGACTCTAGCTCCCGTGCGATTACTACAGCAATTGGCCAAACTTGAAATAGCATTTCTAAGGCAATTTTCACAATCCAAACTTAAAAGATCTGGAGTGCATTGTCCCAGAGCGTAAATCCTCTGAAACGCTGTAAAGTTGGCTTCTTGAACAGCATATTTCTTGCCCGAGTGATCAACATCATTTGACGCTCTGGTCGCGATTTGATCAAACGTGTCGCCTAAAACCCGGTCTAACAGGGCCTTATCATCGGTATTCCCGCTCCACATTAACCAGGAAAAGCTTCCATCCTCCTTGGAGAAGATGGGTTGATTTGAATATCGCAACATACATTGGTCTAACCAAATAGTAGCCTTCTTCACATCCGGGCAGACCCGTAAAACTTCGGACACAGCTGTTTTGGCGCAATCTTGACAACCACTGGTTGTAACATCGCCCCGGCACAGAAACAGGCCGTAGACGGCTGTATCGGCACTTCCGGCAGTGAAATTGTAGAACCCATCTGGCTGAGAAGCATTTGAAGTCAGGACAGAAAGGAGAAAATCCAAGTTGTTTCTGTAAATCCTGCCACTGTTAGTATTAGTGTTGTAACTTGTGTCGTTTGGGCAGTAATGTGTTGGGTCCTGAGAGAATCCCACATCGAAGCAAACTACGAATGTGCAAAGCAAGAAACCAAAGAACGCTATATTTCTGGAATTCATGATTGGTATCTCAAGTGCAGGAAATGCCATGAACCTTTAAACTTAAAATTTCTACCTCGTAGTTATCATTCATTTTGACTTTTGAGTTTTGGAACATTTGTGGCCAGAAAGAGTGGAGTCGAGAGTCACATTTTGCTATGACTCCTGACATGTAAAACATTATAATTTGGTCAATCAATTGGCCAAAATTGAATTTTTGAAACATCCATACACATGAGAAACAAGAGTATTATTGTTGTTTTTTGAATGTGAAAGGTTTGATTTTTAAGAGCAGTCTTATTTCCCACCGTCTACGGGCCATACTTAAACTAAAATCGGTATATATTTTCTCATTACTTGTGTTTTAACATTATTGCGATACATGAGAGGCAAAACTCTATATGCTATTTTAACTTATAAACTCATAATCACAACAAATCATAAATTAAACTCAGACGCTAAATTCAATAGGCCATAAAGGCTAAACTAAATATACAATATTTCAGGAACTAAAATCATAATTGCGATACATCATATACTAAATTCGTTACGCGTATTTTTAGAGCATAACTACAATACATTAGACGTTAATTCAACACACACGCGTCGTCGGAGTGTCAGACCATCAAATACAAGTTTTTGTCTTTAAACTCAAGTTGAAAAAGAAGATTGCAAAATTGGTATAATAGCAGTATGAAATGGGTAACCAATCCCGCCTTAATTTATAATTAAAAAAAAAAGAAAAAAAAGAAGTACCTCACCTCACGAATTTTTTCAAAGTTTCGCACTTAATGTGGCAAGTAGGGCTAAGAACAAATACAAATGTTCATGAACAAACTCATAATTGACTTAGCTTAAACTTGTTTATTTGCTAAGAACAAACACAAATGTTCATGAACGAGAAAGTTGAATACATATCTCGGGGATGGTTCATTAATTGATGGCTGGTTATCGACTCCGCCAAAACTTTGGCGTTTGGTTGATCCGATCCCAACTCCTCTGGCAGCAGCCTTTGTGAGAGATTCAACTCGGATATATTGTCAGAATAATAAGTTTCGAAGTTGATGTGGTATTGAAACTTTATACCATGACCTTTCATGGCCCAATTGCAATGGATCAACATGAGGAAATGTTGTAACGATTAATTAACATAGTGGAATATTCCACCTACCGTTACAATAAATATTAAATAAATAAACAAAAAAAGAAAAGAGAAAATAAAAAACTAAACCATAATTTCCCTGAATTTTCATCACAGAGCCCAAAAAATACGGATTTTTTAAAGAATGAATCTGGGAGAATAAAGCAGGAAATATATTGAATAATTCCTTTGTGATGAGACAAGATTGAGCTATTCATCAATTTTACGACAAGAGAATCTCTGTCGAAAAGATTTCATGTATACTCCTATCTCCCTTACAAAATAAGTGACACAAAGGTAAATTTAGAAGGCAAACTGAAATGTTTGAAATTTCATTTATGCCCCCCTTCCTACTTTGTAAGGGGAATGTATAAGAGTATATAGGAATTCCCTTGACAAAAGATCTCATTTGCAGTTTTACATATTGTTGTGGGCTATATATTTATTATAATTATTAGGGTTAATTATGTCCACCTCCCATGAACTTTTCTACAGAATATGAAAATGTTTAATCTTTTTTTTCAGAAAAATAAGAAAACGTAGAATATAAACAGTATTTTCTAGGCAAGGAAAGAGTACATATGCAGGTCATAGAATGAGTTAAATTATCATTCTCTGAATCTACAACTTATCAGAATCTGCCACCAGCGGCTCTCTGGACAAGCTCTCTGTTCCACTCCGGCCAAAAGATGCAGGCGGATTTGGGATTGACAGAGTAGCAGATTTACTATTGAGCATCAGAACTACTGAAGCCATGGTAGGCCCTCGTTCAACATCTTCCTGAACACATAGCAACTCGATCTGAATACACCGAATCACTTCATTTCTGTCGTATGAATCGCCTATGCTTGGATCTACCAATGCTAATGGTCTTCCATCCCTCCACCGTTTCCAGGACTACAAATAAATAAATGTTTTCAGCAAGATTTTGTTGTCAGTTGTCTGTTGCCAGTTAAAAGTCTAAAGGGGGAGGATGAAAAACAACTCACGTAAGTTATAAGGTCATCAGCACCGTGTGACTGTAAGTGTAAGCTACTGTTCTTCTTGCCACTAATGATCTCCATAATTATTACACCAAAGCTATAGACGTCTGACTTCACTGAGAACAGTCCATGGAATGCATACTCGGGAGCCATGTAGCCACTTCAATAAACAAAACAACCATTACTATTTTGGAGAACGCAAGGAAACAAAAATAGATAGAAAGATTGCTCAACTTACAATGTGCCAGCAATTCTACTTGTGTTTCCTTTAGATTGGTCAATTTCGAAAATCCTAGCCAAGCCAAAATCAGCAATTTTTGGGTTCATATTTTGGTCAAGTAGCACATTGCTTGCTTTAAGATCTCGATGTATGATTTTAATGTGAGATTCTTCATGAAGATACAGAAGTCCTCTTGCTATTCCTCCTATGATCTGGTAACGTGTTAACCAGTCCAACAATAGTTCCTTCTCTGGGTCTACACAACATGACACAAATATATTGATCAAGCCAAAACGAACAATTTCAGCCTTTTTTCTCCAATCAATGAATGTATTGAAGCGTACTGAAAAGAAAGTAGTCAAGGCTTTTGTTAGGAACAAATTCATAGATGAGTATCCTTTCTTCTCGTTCCAAGCAATATCCCAATAATCGAACCAGATTTCTGTGCTGAAGCTTTGCAACTGCTGCAATTTCATTGATGAATTCTTGGGAACCTCGTGCTGAGCTTTTAGACAACCTTTTAACAGCTACTATTTGCCCATTTGGCAGTGTACCCTGACATAAAAAGTAATGGATCAATACTAATAATTGTGATCTTTGACTTTCAAGAAATTCTCAAAAATTAAAATGTACCTTATATACAGGGCCAAATCCACCTTCACCAAGCCTGTTCTCAATAGCAAAGTTGTTTGTATAAGCTTGAACTTGACTAAACTTACGCCGCAAGGATTCATCATCAGTTGAGATACTGCTTGCATCTGCAGCCAAACATTGTGAAATAATTAATCTCCGTGTCATGTCAGAAGGCTTAATGTTCTATTCTCACCGTTAGACTAGAAGGAACTGTTATTAGTCATAAGATACAACTCCAAAGTGAACTCTTCAAATGAAAAAGAAAAAGAGTATCTGTTTTCAACTTCTTTCTCCCTTCAAACTAATTCACCTGTAGTTTCGTCCATGGCAATAATGTTTGGCCCTATCTTTTTTGCACTCCTTGCCATGCAGAAGATCACTAGAAACGCAACAATGGCAACAATGGTACTCGGGATAACGATAGCTACAATTGTTGTGGTTGATATTCCCCCATTGTCAGTACAAATTAGAATAAAATATACACAGTAAATTCTTGTAGTGAGAAAGAAAAATATATTGAGTGAGATATTAGTATCAAATAGTCAAACCAGGGCTCTGTATCCTTCTTTGCTTCTCAAGAATTAAACTATAGCAAGATAATTTATTTAAGAAAATGATTTTAGTCTTTCCATCTCAACTATTTCAAAGTGGTTTGACACCATTTAGGAAGGATATCCACTTTGAATAATATACAACTTATTATGAGTTTTAAGTTACAATACCTAAACTAAATAATTTGGTACCATATATATTTCACTTGTATTCTTATTTAGAATTAATTGTGGACCACGCGTTATTATATTAATAATGTACGTAATGTAAACAATTAGAAACTCAATTCTTTTATTGTGACAAAAAATAAAATTTGACAGTAGATTCTTTATATGAGACAGAGGGAGTGTATATTTTCAATATTACTATTTCAGAAAAAAGACAAACCAAAACAAACAGAAACTCAGTATGCACAAATAGTGGATATAAAACCTTAAAACTTCAACAGAAAAGGTGTGGGCAGGGGAAAAGGTTGGGAGAGTAATAAGAGGGAGGGCTTGTGCTTGCAGTAACTTTGAAGTCTTGGGTTCAAACTAACGGTTTTTTTTGTTAAAAAAATTTAAAAAATGTGGGCTTACCTTTACTGCTTGTCGGAGCCAGAGCAAGAGCAGGAGCAGGAGGAGGGGCTGAAACATTGTAAAATGGATAGATCTCATACCTAATATTACAGCTAGGGGTAAGGACTCTGGCTCCCGTACGATTAATACGGCAACTGGCCAAACTGGAAATAGCATTTCTAAGGCAACTTTCACAATCTAAACTCAAGAGATCAGGAGTGCACTGTCCGAGAGCGTAAACCCTCCGCAGAAATCCTGTAAAGTTTGCTTCTTGAACCGCAAATTTCTTGCCCAAATGATCAATATCATTCGCAGCCCGGGTCGCAATTTGATCAAACTTGTCTCCTAAAACCCGATCCAACAGCGCCTTATCATTCGCATTCACAGTATTCTGGCTCCACATTAACCAGGAAATGCTTTCGTCCACCTTGGAAAAGATGGATAAATTCGAATATCGCAGCATACAACGGTCAAACCAGATAGTAGCCTTCTTCCTATCCGGGCAGACCCGTAAAACTTCGGACGCCGCGGTTTTAACGCAATCTTGACAACCACTGGTTGTAACATCGCCCCGGCAGAGAAACAGGCCGTAGACGGCTGAGTCGGCTCTTCCAGCGGTGAAATTGTAGAACCCATCTGGCTGAGAAGCATTTGAAGTCAGAGCAGAAAGGAGAAAATCCAAGTTGTTTCTGCAAATCCTGCCACTGGTAGTATTAGGGCATGTTCTTTTTGTTTCATTTTGAAAACGGTTTTGGTTTCAACAGTAAATTTAATATATTTTAATCATATTTCATTATTTCCAATACAACTTTTTACTATTCAGCATCTACTTTTTACATTTTCAATACACTTTTTACATTATAAAACTATTTTCCAAAACTTATTTTTAAAACTATTTTCAAAACGTTCAAAAAGAACAAGCCCTTAGTGTTGTAAATTGTTTCGTTTGGGCAGTAGTGATATAAAGGGTCTTGAGAGAATCCCACATCGAAGCAAACTACTAATGAGCAGAGCAAGAAAACAAAGAACTCTATATTCCTGGAATTCATAGTATTGACATGAATATTCAATTTTGAAGGTATATGAACTTAAAGTTTCTTCCTTTTTCATGGCTAATCCCACTTTTAATTATAAAAAATAAAAAAAACTTAAAATTTCTAATTGAAGTTGAGGTCCAGCTTGTACTTAGAATGAATTACGCTTTTGGAATTTGGCCAATGCCGTTTTCTTCACTCATCGTGGGAACAGATTATATATAATCAAAGCTTTTGACTTTCGAGAGTACAATTTGTCAAGGTTTGATTTGCCAGAAAGAGTCAAGAGTCACATTCTGCTTTGACTCCTGACTTATAAAACATTACAATTCAGTCAATCAATCAAAATTGAAACATGGAATAGTCATTTTTGTAACTTTTATTTTTTATTTCCGTACTTATATAATTATATGTGGTTTGTCATTCACGCACATTAAAAGTAAAGATATAACTAGACAAATGGGGGCGAATTAATTATTCTATATATTGTACGTTTAAATGCATAGAAAGTTATACATTTTTAAAAATAATTATTTAATTGAAACATATGAAATGTTATAATTTAACATCGGGATAAGTAAATATTATTATACACAACCCACGTTAAATGCACTTAAATATACTAGAACACATTGGAACATATTTAGCGTACAATATTGCGGACCCATGTGAACGAGTAAATATTGGCTGGTTAACAACCTCCACGTTATTGCTGATGTGGTGGTTATTCACCCACTTAGAATTTGACAAGTGTTAATTATTTGATGAGTCACAATTTTTAATAAATACACAACTACCTTACAAAATAAGTGTCATGGTGATTCATTTAAATTTCATCCACTTGTCAAATTTTGAATGTATTAATAACCACCACCACAGCAATGACATGGTGGTTGTTAACCATCTAATATTTTTCCCATGTGAACACCATACCATGCATGTCTCTTGTCTCGCTGTCTAAGTGCGATAGTGCAAAAATTAAATTTGATACATGTGTTTTTTTTTTTTAACTTATAATTGTAACACATCACCAATTAAACTCAATATGCTAATTAAATGCAGTCAATACGAAATACATAAATGACTAAACTCGATACGTGATATATCAACAATTACACTCGATATATCAAAGTTTAAACTTAATACGGAACACGTCAAATGCTAAATTCGATACGTGTGTTTTTAGAACATAATCGTGATATATTAATTAGAGACTAAATTCAATGCATGTGTCATTAAATCGTCTGATACAAATTTTTGTCTTTAAACTCTCTTGTTGAAAAAGAAGCCTGAAAACAGTATGAAATTGTTTGTCGCTCCAATACGAAAATTCTGAGAGAATGGAATGTTGTATTTCCTAGTCAATCCCATGTGCTGCAAAACTCTGGCTTTTATTAGTCTTCCCCGAGTATTTGTGGAAATGACTCTTGAATCACCTAATGGATTTTGTATTATTAATTACCAAACCTTTTTTGGAAATAACTATTTTTTTACTTCTCGCCAATTTTTTCCGATGGATTTTTCAAAGTTCCTCAATTGATGTCGCAGGGAAAATGTCATGAATATCCAATTCCAAATGTTAGCTTACTTTTATGCGTGGTATAAATGAACTTGAAACTATTTTCCTCATTAGCTAGCTTTTAAGGTGAAATTTCCTTGATTTCATGAAGTGGTATCAGATGTAATCCGTCACATTTCCTAATTTTGCGAAATAGAATAGGACTTCCATATGTAGTAAAATGAAGTTAGGGTTCTTGCCCTCATAAATTAACTTTGACCCCAATATTTACGACATAAACTTGATCCCACAACCTCTCATGGCCCGACTAGATCAATACAAAAAAACTTGTCCATGAATTTTCATCACATCCCAGAAAGTAGGGACTTCCTAAAGAACAAATTTGATTGCACAATCCTCCATGATGCAACGATTGCATAGAATAAATTTTTTATGGTTATCTACCATAAACTTTAGTTATGGGTTCGTCATTTCCAGAGACATCGGGAATGACGATTTATTGGTTGATGATTTGCCTGAATCTGGAAAAGGGGCTCTCTGGGGAAGCTCTCTGTTCCTCCGGCCGTAAATGCAGGTGGATTTGGAATTGACAGTGTAATAGAGTTACTATTCAGCTCCAAAACTATTGAAGCCACCGTAGGCCTTTGTTCCACAACTTCCTGAACGCATAGCAACCCAATCTGAATACACCGAATCACTTCATTTCTGTCGTAAGAATCGCCAATGCTTGGATCTACCATTGCTAATGGTGTTCGATCCGTCCATCCACTGTTTCCAAGTCTACAAAATCAATGGTTTCGGCAAGATTTAGTGCCAGTTCCAAGTCGAAAAGCTGTCAACTGATGATTATCATATGAGAAGGAGGATAACTCACATAAATAAGAAGGTCATCGGTACCGTTGCCTGTAAGCTACTGTTCTTCTTGCCACTTATGATCTCCAAAACTAAAACACCAAAGCTATAGACGTCTGACTTGACTGAGAGAAGGCCATGGAATGCATACTCAGGAGCCATGTAACCACTTCAAAAACAAAACAACCATTACTATTTTGGAAAATACAACGGAAAAAACAAATGTAGAAAGATTGTTCAACTTACAATGTGCCAGCAATTCTACTTGTGTTTCCTTCAGATTGATCATTTTCAAAAAGCCTTGCCAAGCCAAAATCTGCAATTTTCGGGTTCATATTTTGGTCTAGTAGCACGTTGCTTGCTTTAAGAACATGATGTATAATTTTAAGGCGAGAATCTTCAGGAGGATACAGAAGTCCTCTTGCTACTCCTCCATGATCTTGTAACGTATTAGCCAGTCCAACAATGGTTGCTTCTCTCTGTCTACGAAAAATTATTGGCACGCATCCACAGTTAAGTACTTAATTAATCATGGTCATCAAGCCAAAAGGGAGAATTTCAATTTTTTTTCAATCAATGAATGTATTGAAGCGTGCCAAAAAGGAAGTAGTCAAGGCATTTGTTTGGAACAAATTCATAAATTAGCATCTTTTCTTCTCCTTCCAAGCAATATCCCAGTAGCCGAACCAGATTCCTGTGCTGAAGCTTGGCAACAAGTGCAATTTCATTGATGAACTCTTGGGCACCTTGTGCTGAGCCTCTAGACAACCTTTTCACAGCTATTATTTCCCCATTTGGCAGTGTGCCCTGATATTATATACAACAAATACATCAATATGCTTCACATTCGTGATCTGTTTTAAGGGTTGTTTTCGAAAAAGAGTTTTAAATGTACAAATTAAGTATATTGAAAATGCAAAAATGCTAGTTGAACTGTGAAAAAGTGTATTAGGAATGATGAAAAATTAGTATAATATATATAGGTTAGTGTGAAAATAAAAACATAACCAAAACAGAATCAAAACCAATGGAAACGAACAGACCATATATCTTGATGTTTGGCATTCAAGGATTAATTATCCATATATACTTAAGATGTACCTTATATACAGGCCAAATCCGCCTTCACCAAGCTTGTTTTCATTGGCAAAGAAAGCTTGTATAAACCAGGATTCAGCATCAGTTGAAATACTGCTTACACCTGGAGTAGAACATTATGAAATATTAGGACTAATGTTCTATTATTTTGTGTTATTGAGAAGGATTAATTTCTATCAGTTCCTCTTCGTTATGAGTTGTTTACTAAAACATGTTTTGGGAAAAATATATTAATGTAAAAAAATGTATTTAAAATGTAAAAAAATGTAGTTTAATAGTAAAAAATTATATTAAAATGATGATAAACTTTTATAATATATTAAACTTACTGTAAAAACCAAAACAAAATTAATGAAAACGAACAGGGCCTTAAACTTCTTTAACCCTTCAAATTAAGTCACCTGTAGTTTCGGAAACACCATCAATGTGTGCCTCTATCTTTTTTGCCCTCCTTACTATGCAGAAGAAGGTCACCACAAAGGCAACATTAATGGCAACAAAGGTAGCTGGGGCAGCGATGGCGACAATTGTTGTGGTTGAGATTCCCCCCTCATCTGTATACATCAAATATTTGTAGGATTTTCTTTTTTCTTTTAATAATAAGATTTAATTAAGACGAAAATCATTCAAGCTCTTGAAATATTCATACTTTAGCATGAAAAGTATGGGCTTACCTTTATTGCTTGCCGCTGCCGGATCCAGAGGAAGATTGGGTGAGGAGCTGGTGGAGGGGCTGAAACATCATAAAATAGATATCTCTCAACCTAATATTACAGCTAGGAGCAATGACTCTACCTCCCAGACGATTACTACAGCAACTGGGCAAATTGGAAATAGCATTTCTAAGGCAACTTTCACAATCCGAACTTAAAAGATCAGGAGTGCACTGTCCCAGAGCGTATATCTTCCGCACAATCGCTGTAAAGTTGGCTTCTTGAACCGCAAATTTCTTGCCTGAATTATGATCATCATACGCTGCCCGGGTCGTGATTTGATCAAACGTGTCACCTACAACCTGTTCCAACAGGGCCTTATCATCCGCATTCACATTATTCGGGCTCCACATGTACCAGGCAACTGTTCCATCCAACTTTGAAAAGATGGATTGGTTCGAATATCGCAGCATACAGCGGTCAAACCAGACGGTAGCCCTCTTCACATCCGGGCAGACCCGTAAAACTGCAGACGCCGCTGTTTCGACGCAATCTTGACAAGCACTGGTTGTAACATCGCCCCGGCAGAGAAACAGGCCGTAGACAGCCGTGTCGGCAATTCCGACGGTGAAATTGTAGAACCCATTTGGCTGGGAAGCATTTGAAGTCAGAGCAGAAAGGAGAAAATCCACGTTGTATCTGAAAATCCTTCCACTTGTAGTATTCGTGTTGTAAATAGTGTCGTTTGGGCAGTATTGTAAGGGGTCCTGAGCAAATCCGACATCAAAGCAAACTACAAATGTGCAGAGCAAGAAACCAAAGAACGCTATATTTCTGGAATTCATGGTATTGACAGGAATCTTCAATTTTGAGGGTATATGAACTTAAAGTTTCTTCCTCTTTCATGTTTCGGGTAGCTAATATCACTTTTAATTATAAAAATAAAATAAAAAAACTTAAAATTTCTAATTGAAGTTGCGGTCCAGCTTGTAGTTAGCATGAATTACGCGTTTGGAATTTGGCCAATGCCGTTTCCTTCACTTATCGTAGAAACTGATTATATATATATATACTCATTGCTTTTGACTTTCGGGAGTACATTTGTTAAGTTTGATTTGCCAGAAAGAGTCAAGAGTCACATTTTGCTTTGACTCCTGACTTATAAAACATTACAATTCGCTTATAAAACAGTACAATTCGGTCAATCAATCGGAACATGAAATAGTTATGTTTGTAATTTTTTATTTTTTATGCTGGTACTGATATAATTATATATAGTTTATAATTAATGTACATTGGAAGTAAAGATATAAGTAAACAAATAGTGGTGAATAATTACTCTATATGTTGTACATTTTTTAAAAGGGTTAAGGTGCAAATTGGCCCTTGTGGTTTTATGGGAGGTCTAAATAAACCCTTGCGGTTTATTTAGAGGCAATTTAGCTCCTGTGGTTTCAAAATTGGTTCAAAATGACTTTTTTGTATGACTCAGCAATGTTGATGTAGATTTAACCAATAAAAATATGACATGTGGTAGTTAAAATATTTTAAAAAATAACTAAAAAATGACGTGGCATTATGAAGATTGGCCCACCGGTTTCTCCTTCCTTTTTCTTTTTTCTTCTTTCCTTTTTCCTTTCCCCTTCCTCTCTGTTCTGCCATCACCATCTTTCCTCCTCCATTTCTTAGCACACGACCATGCAGAGGAAAGAGAGCTCCACTAGGAACAAGCCCTTCAAATTCAAATCACAAAAATCTAAAACAACTCTTCATACGCCATTTAAACGCAATGTAAGAAATTATAACCCGGAACCCACAAATCAATTAGCATTTACCTAAAGCTCCATGAATAACTTCCAAGAATGCAAGACATTGCAAGAAACCTTCAAATCCCATTAAAGTAACAACAGATCAATGAAATTCAACACAAATACTTCAACAAAACAAAGGGGAAACAGTGGATTTCGTAGTGGGTTCCTTACAGATTGCTTCTCCTGCGGAAGCATAAGCTCCGGCGACGGATTGAGTTGAGATGAAGTTACTTAAAATCCTGAAGAGGGAGAGTGTCCTGCAGGAATAGCAAGCAATTAGCAGCAGAAAGTTACAAAAGCGAGAGCGGAAGTGGAAGAAGAAGAAGAAGAAGAGATTTGAAAAGGGGCGAATAGAAATACCATCCGACGGCCTGAAGGGAATTGTAGGAGAACAGATAGATGTTGAGAAGAGATTTCAAAAGTTACCCATTGTAGGAGAAGAGATTTCAAAAGTCACCCATTGATTCCATCACCCAGTTTCTCCTTCCTTTTTCCTTCTCCATTTATCTCTGTTCTGCCATTAATGGTGATGGCAAAACAGAGAGAAAGGGAAAAGAGAAACAAAATGAAGGAGAAACTAGGTTTTTTTCTTTTTTTTAAGTTAATGCCACGTCATTTTTGAGTTAATTTTTTTTTATATTTTGACTGACACGTGTCATATTTTTATTGGTTAAATTCACGTTAGCATTAGTCATACAGAAGAGTCATTTTAAACCAATTTTAAAACCACAGGGGCTAAATTGCCCTTAAACAAACCACAAGAGCTTATTTAGACCTTCCATCAAACCACATAGGCCAATTTGCACCTTAAACCTTTTTAAAATGACTCGAAACAAATTAATGAAATGTAATAATTTAATATTGGGATAAGTAAATGCTATTATACAACCCACTTTAAAAGCACTAGAGAACACAGTAGCATTTTTAGCGTACCATATTGCGGACCCATGTGACCACTTCACCATGCATGTCTCTTGTCCTACCGTACACGTGTAATTTTTCAGAAATTAAATTTGATATATGTGTTTTTTTTATACTTGTGTTTTAATATAATCGTGATGAATTAGAAACCAAATTTAATACATGATATTTTAATTTATAATTGTAATACATCACCAATTAAACTCAATATGCCAAAGGCTAAATTCAATATGAAATATATAAAAGACTAAACTTGATACGCAATATATCAGTAACTAAACTCAATATATGTATCAAAGTTTAAAATCAATACGCGACACATCAAAAGCTAAATTCGATACGTGTGTTTTAAGAACATCATAACCGCCATACATTAGAGACTAAACTCAATGTATGCATCGTAAAACCGTCGGATACAAGTTTTGTCTTTAAACTCTCTTGTTGAAAAGGAAGCCTGAAAATTTGTTATGGTATGTAACAGTATGAAATTGGTTGTCGCACCAGTATGAAAAAAATGTATTATGCAGTGTTGTATTTCCTAGTCAATCCCATGTGCTGCAAAACTCTTGCTTTTATTAGTCTAGGGATGTCAATCGGGTGGGTTGGGCGGGTATTAAGTTAATATGTAATGAGTAGCTATTGGTAGTCATGCCTATTATACAAAAATGTAAGGCTTATTTAATGGTTTATTAATAAATTTTTTAATTTTATTTTAATTCCTTTTTTTTTAAAAACAAATTTTAATTCTTTGAATCTATTCTAAAATTTAAAATATTATATATTGTATACTTTTATATTTAATCGTATATACTTTTTTTTTTGTCCAAACACAATGTTTAATTTTTTATATTTATATAAACCCCGCGCATACTCCGACCCGAGGCCCGAAACTGGACCCGGCCCGAACAGGGCCTGAACCATGGGCCCGAATTGTGCCCAAACTGAACCGGCCAGACCCGGCCCGAACCCAAACCCAAACCTGAACTCGACTTGGAACTCGAACGAATTTTGAACTAGTATTTATAAAGGGGTAATTTAAAAATATTATAAAAGAATAAATGGAGAAAAAAACGCAAAGTAATTGTAGGACATGAAAAAAAAGAAAAAGAAAAAAATAAGTTTGAAAAAAAAATAAAATAAGCTCACTAAAATATGTGAGTTATTGAATTTTTGTTTATACTTTTAAATGTAATTTCTGATGGATATTTTTGGTACCTATGATGGGAGGGTTTTAGGGTACCCTACCCACCTATTACATATTTAGCCCAAACCCACCCAACCAATTATTTTTTTAGGTGGGTTTTATTAGCTTAAAACCCAATAGGTTTGGGTGATTTTTGGGTTTTTTTTTTTTTTTTTTTGGTCACCCATATATTAGTCTTCCTCGAGTATTTGTGGAAAATACTCTTGAATCACCGAATGGATTTTGTATTATTACCAAACTTTTTGAGAAATAACTATTTGTTACTTCTCACCATTTTTTTTCCGATAGATGCTGTACCTCATGAAATTTTCAAAGTTCCTCAATGGATGTGGCAGGGAAATTGTCATGAATATCCAATTCTATGTAAAATGATCAGTGAAATCCGTTACCTTTCCCAATTTTGCAGCGTCGAAAGTCTAAATCAATTTTAGTTCTTGCGCTCATAAGTTAACATTAACCCCTATATTTATGACATAAACTTGATCCCACAAACTTTCACGGCTCAATTAGATCAATACTAAAAAACTTTTCCATCAATTTTCATTACACATCCCAAAAAGTAGGGATTTTCTAAAGAACAAATTTGATTGTACTATCGTTCATGGTGCAAGAATGCATAGATCCAATAAATTTTTTTTGGTTATCTAGCATAAACTTCAGTGATGGGTTCGTCATTTCCAGAGACCTCTGGGACTGACGATTCACTGGTTGATGATTTGCCTGAATCTGCAACAGGGGGCTCTCTAGGGAAGCTCTCTGTTCCACTCCGGCCGTAAAATGCAGGTGGATTTGGGATTGACAGTGTAATAGAGTTACTATTCAGCATCAAAACTATTGAAGCCACCGTAGGCCTTTGTTCCACATCTTCCTGAACACATAGCAACCCAATCTGAATACACCGAATCACTTCATTTCTGTCGTAAAAATCGCCAATGCTTGGATCTACCAATGCTAATGGTGTTCCATTCCTCCACTGTTTCCAAGTCTACAAAATCAATGGTTTCAGCAAGATTTTACGGTCAATTTCAAGTGTAAAAGTTGTCAACTGATAATATCATATGGGGAGGAGGAAAACTCACATAAGTAAGAAGGTCAACGGCCTGTAAGCTAATGTTCTTCTTGCCACTTATGATCTCCAAAACTAAAACACCAAAGCTATAAACATCTGACTTCACTGAGAGGAGGCCATGCAATAAATACTCAGGAGCCATGTAACCACTTCAAAAATAAAACAACCATTACTAGTTTAGAGAATGCAACAGAAAAAACTAATGTAGAAAGAATATTGTTCAACTTACAATGTGCCAGCAATTCTACTTGTGTTTCCTTCAGATTGATCATTTTCAAAAAGCCTTGCTAAGCCAAAATCTGCAATTTTCGGGTTCATATTTTGGTCTAGCAGCACGTTGCTTGCTTTAAGATCGCGATGAATAATTTTAAGGCGAGAATCTTCATGAAGATACAGAAGTCCTCTTGCTACTCCTCCAATGATCTTGTAACGTGTTAGCCAGTCTAACAATGGTTGCTTCTCTCTGTCTACACAAAATTATTGACATCCACAGTTAAATACTTAATTAATCATGGAGATCAAGCCAAAAGGGAGAATTTCAATTTTTTTCAATCAAAGAATGTATTGAAGCGTACCAAAAAGGAAGTAGTCAAGGCTTTTGTTTGGAACAAATTCATAAATGAGCATCTTTTCTTCTCCTTCCAAGCAATATCCCAGTAGCCTAACCAGATTCCTGTGCTGAAGCTTGGCAACAAGTGCAATTTCATTGATGAACTCTTGGGCACCTTGTGCTGAGCCTCTAGACAACCTCTTTACAGCTATTATTTCCCCATTTGGCAGTGTGCCCTGATATTATATAAGAAATACATCAATGCAATGCATGTTTCACGTTCGTTATCATGTTTTAAGGATGTTTTCAGAAAAGTGTTTTGTAAATGTACAAACTAAGTGTATTAGAAATGTAAAAATATTAGCTGAATAGTAAAAAAGTGTATTGAAAATTATAAAAAATTAGTATAATAAACATAAGTTAGTGTGAAAATAAAAACATAACCAAAACCAATGGAAACGAACAAATCATATAACTTGAAGTTTGGCGTTCCAGGATTAATTGTCCATATATACTTGAGATGTACCTTATATACAGTGCCAAATCCACCTTCACCAAGCTTGTTTTCATTGGCAAAGTTGTTTGTATAAGCTTGAACTTGACTAAACTTACACCGCAAGGATTCAGCATCAGTTGAAATACTGGCTACACCTGGAGTAGAACATTGTGAAATATTGAGGACTAATGTTCTATTATTTTGTGTCATTGAGAAGGACTAATGTTCTATCAGTTCCTCTTTCTTATGAGTTGTTTTCTAAAACATGTTTTTTTTAAAAAAAATATATTAATGTAAAAAAATATAAAAAGATGCAGTTAAATAATAAAAAATTATATTAAAAATGATTATAAAATTTTATAATATACACCAAAACAAAAATAATGAAAATGAACATAATGAAAATGAACAGGGCCTTAAACTTCTTTAAACCTTCAAATTAAGTCACCTGTTGTTTCGGAAACACCATCGATGTGTGCCTCTATCTTTTTTGCCCTCTTTGCTATGCAGAAGAAAGCCACCACAAAGGCAATAATGGCAACAAAGGTAGCTGTGACAGCGATGGCGACAATTGTTGTGGTTGAGATTCCCCCTTTATCTGTATACATCAAATATTGAGTTGTAGGATTTTCTTTTTTCTTTTAAATAATAAGATTTAATTAAGAAGAAAATCATTCAAGCTCTTGAAATATTTATACTTTAGCATGAAAGGTGAGTGCTTACCTTTATTGTTTGCCGCCGCCGGAGCCAGAGGAAGAGGAGGAGCTGGAGCAGGAGGAGGAGGAAGATTGGGTGCCGGCACCGGTGCAGGGGCAGAAACATCATAAAATAGATATGTCTCATACCTAATGTTACAGCTAGGGGTAATGACTCTACATCCGCGACGACTACTACAATACTTGGGCGAGTTGGAAATAGCATTTCTAAGGCAATCTTCACAATCCGACCCCGAAAGATCAGGAGTGCACTGTCCCAGAGCGTATATCTTCCGCACAAACGCCGTAAAGTTGGCTTCTTGAACCGCAAATTTCTTGCCGGAATGACCAGTGTCATACGCAGCCCGGGTCGCGATTCCATCAAACGTGTCACCTACAACCTGGTCCAACCGGGGCTTATCATCCGCAGTCACATTTTTCGAGTTCCACAAGAACCAGTAAGTGCTTCCATCCACCTTGGAGAAGATAGATTGATTCGAATATCGCAGCATACAGCGGTCATACCAGACAGTAGCCCTCTTCACATTCGGGCAGACCCGTAAAACTGCAGATGCCGCTGTTTTGACGCAATCTTGACAACCACTGATGTTCGTATCGCCCCGGCAGAGAAACAGGCCGTAGACGGCCGTGTCTGCAATTCCAACGGTGAAATTGTAGAACCCATTTGGCTGGGAAGCATTTGAAGTCAGAGTAGAAAGGAGAAAATCCAAGTTGTTTCTGTAAATCCTTCCACTGGTAGTATTAGTGTTGTAAATTGTGTCGTTTGGGCAGTAGTGATGTAAAGGGTTCTGAGAGAATCCCACATCGAAGCAAACTACAAATGTGCAGAGGAAGAAACCAAAGAACGCTAAATTTCTGGAATTCATTGTATAGATAACTCAAGGGGCATGAATCTTGAATTATGAAGGTAGATAAACTTAAGTTTCTAACTGACTTTGCGGTCCAGCTTTTACGCGTTTGGACAGGTGTGAATGAGTATCCGAAGACTTGTCTTAAAGCAGGTCAATGCCAATCTTGTCCGTTAGTGTGAGATAGACGGGAGTGGCATGTGGAATGTCTTCGTGTATACTGTCTTTGTTGATTTTAACAGGAGTGAACACGAAGACTAGTCAATGGATATATATAAATAAAATAAATGGTATTTTATATTAGAAGAAGACTTTTCCTACCACTTGTGAGTCGTGACGGCTGAACTGAGATGGTAGGTGACAGAGCGGAAGCTATGGATGAAAACATTGAAAAGCCTCGCGGAAAATGAAAACTAAAAAAAGGTATATTTAAATGCAGGAAAAGAAAATACTAAACACAAAAAAGAAGAGATAATATTTTCTATTTATACTTATATTACTCTCTTTCCACTCATAACTCCCACCAACCAACCCCACTATGGTTTATTTATTTATTAATTTTTTATGATTAATTGTTAAGGTAAATATTATAATTAAATATGTATAATTTAGAGATTATATTAAATGATCAGATTTTTTCTTTGGTATTGAATGTGTTTAATTTAGACATAAATACATTATAAACTCATTTTAATTTATTTAATATTGTCTTTATTTTAACTATTATGTGTATAATTTATTGCGTTTATTTGTATTATTAATGTTGATGGGTAAATTAATTATTAAGGTTAATATTATAATTAGATGTTTGTATTTTAAATATTATAATACGTGGTTAGATTTTTTTATTTTAATTATTTGTGTTTAATTTAAACATAAATGTATGATAAAATAAAAATAAAAAAGATAATTACAAATGGGGTTAGACACACTGTATAAAATAAAATAAAATAAAATAAAAAAGAAAAGAAAAAACAAGACTTGAAAAAGGACGTTAGACACATTGTAAAAAAATAATTAAAAAGAAAAAAAGGCTTAGAAAAGAGGGTTCCTAAATGGGGTTAGGCACACTGTATAGAATAAAATAAAATAAAATAAAAAAGAAAAGAAAAAACATGACTTGAAAAAGGATGTTAGACACATTGTAAAAAAAAAATACTTAAAAAGAAAAAAAAGCTTAGAAAAGAGGGTTAGGCACCCTAACTCCCTTTTTTGCAGTGTCTTGTCAGGTCAAATTATACGATAAATCCAAATTTGTAGAAACCCAGTCAAAACCCAGGCAACCTGGGACCCGTCATGACCCTGTGTTTTCTCATTTTTTCCCAAAAACCGAAAATTTGGGCTTTTTCTGGGAAAATTCTAGGCCTTTTTGTGGAAATTTTGGGCCTTTGAATTAGCTTTAAGTCATTAACTACTCTTAACAACCTCCACTTATTTTATAGAACATCTATAGCTTAACTTTTCTCTCTACATCCAATGTGGGATAAAAATATGAAAATTGTGCCTTGCTTAGTGTTATAGAAATTTTTCCCCGCGCCACTCATTGGCCCGGATTGGGCAGAGGAAAATTCCCGTAACACTTAGTCCCTTCCCGTCAGCTCTCCTTCTCCTTTTATTCATACTCTTTAACTTTTTCTTGTCTTCTCTTATTCATTGCTTTAAGTTATTTTCTTTTTTCATTTCTTTGCTTGTAATTATAAACATTAAGTATATTTTAATATATTTAAATAATTTATTTGTTTAATAAAAGATGATACCTATTTATTTATTTATTGAAAACATTTTTATGTTTGATAATGATTGTTGGTATAATTTTATATTTACGTTAGTTGCTAAATATGATAAATATATTTAATTTTAACTTTAAAAATATAGAAATATTAATATATATATATATACACACAAATATGGAAATTATTAATACATTATTATTTAAATATCTATTTATTACGTCATCCGGATTGATCCAGGTCGTGCGACCCTTTGGGCTCACCGGGTCGGTGTCTGGGCCAGGCCAAACAACATTGCTTTTCTAAGGTTAGGAATAAAAGGAGGTTAGGGCGTCTAACTCCAAAAATAGAAGTTAAGGCATCTAATCCCAGAAAGGGAGGTTAAGGCATAAAACCCCCTTTTCCTAACCCCAAAAAAGGAGATTAGGCACCCTAGCCTCTTAAAGGTTCAGGAGGCTAGGGTGCCTAACCTCCTGAACCTTCAAGAGGCTAGGGTGCCTAACCTCCTTTTCTGGGGTTTAGGAATCCTAATCCCAGAAGAGGAGGTTAGGTTGTATAATCCCATTTTTCAAGCCTTTTGCCTTTTATTTTTCAATTTTATTTTATTTTATTTTTTTAACAATAAAAAGTTTTACAAGCCTTTTGCCACCGTGATATTTTTTATTTTATTTTTTTCTTTCTTTTCTTTGCAGTGCACCTAACCTCTACAGTACTATCTCTACTGTAGAGATAGTACTGTAGGTTAGGTAATTTATTTAATTAATTTTTCTTTTACAAAATAATTATTTTCAAATTAAATGCAAATAATATATATATATATATAATTCTAATCATGCACTATAATATCTAAATTACACACCTAATTATAATTTTAACCTTAGCAATTAATATACTCATCAATATTAATAATATAAATAAATGCATTAAATTATACACACTTAATAATTAATCATAATAGATAAAAATAAAATAAATAAAGAAAGGAAAGTGAGGTCCAGAAAGTGAGAAATGATATTATAGGGGTAAGGGGCAAAATAGGTAAAAATATAAAATACTCTCTCTCCTTTCCTGCGTTTAGTATTTTTCTTCCCTGCATTCAGCATAGCCCAACAAAAATTCTGAGAGAGTGTTGAATCTACTTTAATTGTCAGTCAACTATGTGTCAAATAATTGTTGAGTACATACAAAAATTGCCAAAAGTTTAGAACAAAATATCAATACCGGAATATTAATATTCGGGAACATTGCATTTTTGATCATTTTTTAATGTTTTGTTACAATTTTGGTTCATCTTCTATGTCTTGTTGCACTTGTGGTCCATGTTCTTTCATGTCTTGACACTTTTGGTTCCTATTACAGGTAGCCAACTGGTTTACCAATCAAGTCAATGTCAATTTGGACTGTTTTGAAAAAATTACATTTTTTTTAGCCAAATAATAATTAGCCAAAGGGAAAATTGATCCATTTTCTATACTATTGTTACACTTTTGATCATTTTGCTATGTCTTATTGCACTTGTGATCCTTGTTCTTTCAGTGTTAGCACTTTTGTCCCTATTAACGACAATCAACCTATTTACCAGTCAAGCCAATGATAATTTGGACCGTTTTAATAAAAGCTAAAAAATTTTTGGCCCATATAATAATTAACCAAACAGTTAAAGATTAATTGTCGAACCAACCTTTAGATTCATAATCAGGAGGACAAGAAAATCAAAAACACAAACAAGAGAAAAAAAAAAAGGAAAAAACTATTTGGCCAAAAGATTGAAAACAAGCACCCCTATTTGTATCAAAATGAGGCACCCTGTTTGATACCTCTCTCAAAACATGTTTTTGAGAGAAAAAATGTAGGTTCCACACTCAAAAGATGTTTGAAAAATACATTACAAACACATTTGAGTGTGAGACCCATATTTTTTCTCCCAAAAATATATTTTGAGAGTAAGTACCAAACAGCGCATCTCGCCAAGCCAAATCAATTTTAGGGCTGGATGATTTTCACAATTTGTACCTTGTTTCCTTAGACAATTTTTTTTTCTTTTGAATTGTGTTTCCTTAATTAATTAATTCGATCATGATTAATTTGATTAGTTCCATTGATCTGACCAATTTTTGACTATTATTTTAGCATCTTTGAAGGCAGTTCTCACGGGCTTTTTCCCAAGTTGTTAGTGTTTTATGGCAGGTTTAGAGAACAGCCCAAATAAGGAGGAAAGACTCTAAAACAAGGATTTTGGAGTAAGAGATGTCGGGTAGAATGTCACACGGGTTGTGGCCCAAAAAGAAGGAGAAATGTGAAGCCCAGTAGAGCAGCTAAAGTTCTAGAAGGTTTCAGAAATTACTGCAGTAGAAGTAAAAGCTAAATTTCTAAAAGGTTTCAGAAATTACTGCAGTGAAAGTTAAAAGCAGAATCTCCAGAAAATCAATCGGTTGTTTCCTTCATCTGAGTGATGTGCTGACTTTGTCAAAGATTGCTTTACTCCTTAACTGATGGGATAATTTTACTGAGAGATAACTGTTTTCCTCTCTATAAATAGGGGTGCTCTATAGGTAGAAGGCATTCAGATTTGCACTCAGTATTCACTTTAGTTTCTCATTCTTTATTCACGTAGAGTTCTTTCTTTAGTTCTGATAGAGCTAGAATTTCACGATACATTATTCTAGCAGTAGTTCTATTTATTTGAGAATTCCTTCCGGCAGGCTACCCATTGCCCAAACGGGAAGAGTCTCCAGTAGCAATTTTCAATAAAGTATCTTTTTCATATTCCATCCTTGCCTAATTTCATGGCTGCTTTAATATTACTTCGTGAGATGTTTAATTCTATGCGTAGCTAAATTATCTTATTCTAGTATTATGTGAGAAACCTTAACCATTGCATGTATGAAACCAAAGCATGAATTCCAGTCTAATTAACTAGTTCCATAATTGTCTGTGTTTATATGTCTAAAAACTAAGGTCGTATTAAGTCTGATCACCTTAATATAGATCTGGTAGGGCCAGTGAGTGGCACGACTACCGGCCGAGTAGTACAGGTTTAATTAGGTAGTAATCTCTTGAGCATCGTCGAGGGGGGTTACTGGTTTTGGGTTCTTCTTATTCTTAATGCTTCTAGCTTAGTTAATACGGTGATTGCGGGGACTCGCGGCCTGTTAATTAAACTAGATAGGAAAATAACCTTGACTGTGGGGACTCACGGGGGTTATCGATTCATTAAGGGAGAATTGGATTATGATTGCGGGGACTCGCGGTAATCTATAACTGAAACGACATAGGATAATTAGACAGTAAAAGGGGTTTATGATCACATGCATACGGTTAGGTGGATTGCATAATGCTAGGATATTCTTCTTAATTGATTCTTAATTTATTTTTCATACTTGGTTTTGCTTATTTCACAAATTCAAGGTCTCTAGGAGACACAAAAGGTGACTGCTAGTCAAGTTTGGTTAATTTGCATATTAATTGGAAATTGTGTTGAATTTACCGTCTCTGTGGATCGACCCTGTACTCTGCTGTGCTACATTCCATTTAGCTAAATTGGTGCATGTTTTTTTAACATTATTTTTACTGCATTTGATAGTCCTACGACGGGTTTATCATCCATCATGCCACGTTGTTATATATATGCTTCCCTAAGGGCATCTACGTACCCACCCATTTGAGGTAGAAACCATTGTGAAAGGTAGAAGCATGGGTCGAACTATCTGGGTACCTGGGTAGAAAAACTTCTAACTAGGTAGAGAAGCAAAAATGTGGGCCCTTTTTCTGTTTTTGTTCCTTTGTTTTTTTTTTTTTTGGCTGCTTTATGTTGTAGCCGTTGCAACTTGCATTCTTTTTTTCTTTTTTTTTTGGCTGCTTTTATGCATAGCAAGCATCGGGGGTAATGGGTTTTTTTCTCCAATATTCATATTGGGACAAAAAATTACCAAAATACACAAAAAAAAATATTTCATTATCAAAATATAAAAAAGAACTTCGTTTCCTTCAAAAATAAAAATAAAATAAAATAAAATCTTCTTGAAGGAAACGAATTGGAATTCGTTTTCTTCTGAAAACGAATTCCTTCCTTTTTTGTTTTTTATTAATTTCATTAATTTTGAGAAATTAATTTTTTCCTTTTTAGTTTTTTTATTAAGTTCATTAATTCAAAAGAACCCCCGTAATTCGTTTTTGAGTTGTTATGAAAAAAAGGCAAAATATAATTATATAACTGAAATTTTAATTTGTAATTTAATAAAATTTTAGAGAAAGTAATTTACGCATTTTTGAAATGGTGGTCAATTACATTTGTCTTCTTTATTTTGTAATTCAAAACGAGTTCCTCAACATCGTTTCTAAGTTTTTATATATTTTGAAATATAAATAATATTTAATGTAAAACAAATTATGGTCATTCGAAATGGAGTACTTTTTATTTTGGTTTTTTTTTTGTTAAATATTTTTGAAAGAAATGAATTCAGTTTAATAAAATTAAGTTTATTTTTTAAAAATAGAAACAAAATTTAGTAGAAAACAAATTCAGTGAAACAAATTTTTTTTTAAATAAGTAAAATAATTTTACTTAAAGAATTCATTTTCTAAATAAAATTATTTTTAAAATAAGTAATATAATTTTAGTTAAATAATAGAAAATAAGAAAACGAATTCAATGAATTCGTTTAATAAATAAAATTAATTCCAAAATAAGTAAAATAATTTTAGTTAAATAATACAAAAAGAGAAAACAAATTTACTGAATTCGTTTTCTCTTTTTAGTTAAATAATACTGAAAACGAATTTGCTGAATTCGTTTTCTCTCGTTTTATGTATAAACTTTTTTTAAAAATAAGTAAAATAATTTTAGTTAAAAAATTAGTTTTAAACAAATTTAATAAAAATTATTCAAAAATTTATTCAATTACAAATTAGATTTTTAGTTATATAATTATCTCTTACCTTTGTTCCCCTAAAACTGAAAACGAATAACGGGTGTAAATTTTGAATCACCATAATTCGTTTTACATTAAATAATATTTATATTTAAAAAACCATAAAAACTTAGAAAGAAACGATGTTGGTGAACTCGTTTTCAATTACAAAATAATTATTTACTTATTTTTTACATTAGTTTACATAGAATTACTTAACTAATTTATAAACGAAAATTTTTAAAAATAAAATTAATTTTCTGTAAGAAAACGAATTCAGAATTTTAAAAAATAATAATAATAATTCCCATTAGGAAACGAATTCTGGTAGAAAACGAATTCTACTGGAAATTTTTTATTTTATTTTAGAAACAATTTGTATTCTCTAACATCTCCCAATTTTGTGATACGATGTCGGTTTCTAACACAGGCATTGCAATGTCCGTCCTGGGCAAGAAGGAAGTATAACTCCCACATATATACGAAGTCCCAGGTACAGTATAAATGAACTTAGGCTTATTTCCCTAGTAAACTAACTTCGGATTCTCAGTGGATTTATGACATAAACTTGATCTCACAACCTTTCATGGCCCAATGGGATCGATACGAAAGAACGTTTCCATGAATTTTTATTACACGTCCAAAAAAAGTAGGGATTTCTTAAGAAACAAATTTGGTTGCACTGTGGTCCACGATGCAGCGAATGCATGCGTAGAATAATTCATTTGTGGTACATTGTATATGTATGACTGTTAATATTATCTTGCGTAAACTTCAGTGATGGATTCGTCATTTCCAGAGACATCTGGCACTGGTGAATTTGCTACAGGGGATTCTCTGGGCAAGCTCCGTGTTCCACTACTCCAGCCAAAAAATGAAGGTGGATTTGTAATTGACAGTGTAAAAGAATAACTATTCAGCATCAAAACTACCGAAGCCATGGTAGGCCTTCGTTCCACATCTTCCTGAACGCATAGCAAGCCAATCTGAATACACAGAATTACTTCATTTCTGGGATAGGATCCCCCAAGGTTTTGGATCTACCAATGCTAATGGTGTTCCGTCTCTCCACTGTTTCCAAGACTGCAAAATCAATGGTTTCAGCAAGATTTTACTGTCACTTTCAAGTCTAAAAGTTGTCAACTGATAATTATCATGAGGAAAAACTCACATAAGTAAGAAGGTCATCGGCACCATTGGCCTGTAAGCTACTGTTCTTCTTTCCACTAATGATCTCCAGAACTAAAACACCAAAGCTAAAGACATCTGACTTCACTGAGAGCAGGCCATGGAATACATACTCAGGAGCCATGTAACCACTTCAAAAACAAAACAAAACAAAACAACCATTAATATTATATATCATGAAAAATAAATATCAATAGTACCAAGACAAACTCTTACAACGTGCCAGCAATTCTACTTGTGCTTCCTTCAGATTGATCATTTTCAAAAAGCCTTGCCAAGCCAAAATCTGCAATTTTTGGGTTCATATTTTGGTCTAGTAGCACATTGCTTGCTTTAAGATCACGATGAATAATTTTGATGCAATAATCTTCATGAAGATAAAGAAGTCCTCTTGCTATTTGTCCAATGATCTTGTAACGCGTCAACCAGTCCAAGAATTGTTGCTTCTCTGGATCTACACAAATGACACAAATTATTGATCATGTCCCCAACCCAATTGGTTAATCAGCCAAAATGAAGAATATCATCTTTTTTCTCCAATCAATGAATGTATTGAAGCGTACAAAAAGGAAGTAGTCAAGGCTTTTGTTAGGAACAAATTCATAGATGAGTATCTTTTCTTCTCCTTCCAAGAAAATCCCAATAATCGAACAAGATTTCTGTGCTGAAGCTGGCAACAAGTGCAATTTCATTGATGAACTCTTGTGGACCTTGTGCTGAGCTTCTAAACAACCTTTTCACAGCTACTATTTGCCCATTTGGCAATGTAACCTGACATGGATTGCAAGTAATGGATCAATGCTAAGAATTGTAAAAATGGCTTGATCTTTGACATTCAAGAAATTCTTCACACTTAGAATGTACCTTGTATACAGGACCAAATCCACCTTCACCAAGCCTGTTCTCAATAGCAAAGTTGTTTGTATAAGCTTGAACTTGACTAAACTTACACCGCAATGATTCAGCATCAGTTGAGATACTGCTTTCACCTGCAGTGGAATATTCTGAAATAATTATTCTTCGAGTCATAAAAGGGGGATAAATGCACTACTCCCTCCGTTTCACTAGAAGAGTCCATTGGTAGAACTGTTTCACAAGGTACAACTCCAAAGTTAACTCTTCTAATGGAACGGAACGAGTATCAATTTTCAACTTCTTTAATCCTTCAAATTTATTCACCTGTAGTTTTGTCTATGACATTAATGCGTGCCCGTAAGCAGAAGATCACTACAAACGCAATGATGGCAACAAAGGTACTCGGGATAACGATGGCTACAATTGTTGTGGTTGATATTGCCCCATTATCTGTACAGATGAAAACAAATATTCACACTCAGTTTGTTTCAATTTACTGTTCCTTTTTCCTTCTTATAATGTAAATTCTTGTATTGAGAAACAAACCTAGCAAGATAGTTTGCTCTGTATGCATCATCTATACAATTTTATACCTTCCTTCTTTGCTCCTCAAGAATTTAACTCACGCAAAATAGTTTATTTTAAGAAAATGATTTTAGTCTATCCATCTCAATTATTTGAAACTGACTTGAGACTACTACTATTTTCAGAAAAGAAAAGACAAGCCAAAATAAACAGAGTTGGCAGGGGAAAGGGTTGGGAGAGTAATAAGAGCGAGGGCTTGCAGAAACTTTAAAGTCATGGGTTCGAACCTTAAATGTAGCGAAGTTTTAAAAAAAAAAATGTGGGCTTTACCTTTACTGTTTGCCGGAGCTAGAGCAAGAGCGTGAGGAGGAGGAGGAGGAGGGGCTGAAACATCATAAAATGGAGAAATCTCATACCGAATATTACAGCTAAAGGTAATGACTCTAGTGTTGGCTTTCCCTCATATTTGGAGGAGCCCAAATTAGGCCCATTAGACTGTTTTTTTTAATCCTCTCTTTAGGGATTTGGGGGTGATCAGGGTGAGCGGGCAGCAGCACAAACAGAAAGAAAGAAAAACCGCAGCATTTTTCCGCCAGGACCAGTTCGGCCAAAAACGGAGATTTCTCAGCGATCAACCGTTGGATGTCCTGAAACTTTGCCACAGTGTTCACCACACGTAGAGGTATGTTTTGAACGGTGGAGATCTGGTTTTGAGCATTTAAGTCCGTCTGCTGTGCGTATAACAGAGACGTGAGTTTGGGGAAATCTTTGGTTTATTTGCTATATTGATTCTTATTGTGTTCCAAGATTGTGTTGTATATTTTGATGTGTTGTGGATGCCTCTAATATCTTGATGTTGTGATGGATGCCTCTAATATCTTGATGTTGTTGATGGATGCCTCTATATCTTGATGTTGTTGATGAATGCCTCTAATCTGAATTAGAGAGAACTCTTGGTTGTACCCATTATTCATTTTAGTGGAGATTAAGTGGCCTAAGGTCCCGTGGATGTTTCCCTTGTTAACGGAGGTTTTACCACGCTAAAATTGTGTGTGCTGTCAATTTGTTCATTTGTTGCTTGTTTCGTTTTGATCTCTATTTATTTGTTTCCTAAAAGATTCACACAAAGAAGGAGAATGGTTGATTCTACTGTTTAGAGTTTGTTAAGTTTGCATTGAAACAGTGGATCTTCCAATAAAGTGGTATCAGAGCTGTGGTTATTATTGTTGAATTTCTTGTGTTGAATAATGGAAGCAAATTTGAGTAGAATGATCACTTTGAATGGTTCTAATTATCACACTTGGAAAGGAAAGATGGAAGATCTCCTTTATGTCAAACAGTTTCATTTGCCGGTGTTTGCCTCTGAGAAGCCAGAAAATATGTCTGAAGAAGGATGGACTTTGTTGCATCGACAAGTCTGTGGGTATATAAGGCAGTGGGTAGATGATAATGTTTTGAATCATATTAGTGGGGAAACACATGCACGGTCACTCTGGAGTAAACTTGAGGAGTTGTATGCTCGGAAAACAGGAAATAATAAAATGTTTCTCATAAAGCAGTTGATGGCATTAAGGTATCAAGATGGAACTCCGTTGACAGATCACTTGAATACGTTCCAAGGAATAATCAATCAGTTAGCTGGAATGGGTATCAAGTTTGATGATGAGATTCAGGGGTTATGTTTATTGGGTACGTTGCCGGACTCTTGGGAAACATTCAGAATGTCATTAAGTAACTCAGCTCCAAATGGTGTAATCAACATGGATCTGGCTAAGAGCAGTGTTTTAAATGAAGAAATGAGAAGAACACATGGGTCTTCTCAGCAATCAGAGATTTTGGTTACAGAAAGAAGAGGGAGAAGTAAAAGCAGAGGTTTCAAGAATAAAGAAAAAGGAAGAAGTAAGTCCAACAGGTTTGCTAATGTTGAGTGTCATCACTGTGGCATGAAAGGACACATCAAGAAATATTGTAGACAGTTGAAGAGGGATAACAAGAAGAAAGACAAAGAACAAGAGGGTGATGTTGGCAAGGAAAATGATCGAGTTGCCACCGCTAGTACAGAAGACTTTCTCGTTGTTTATGATGAAGATGTTGTCAATGTTGCATGTCACGAGATCAGTTGGTTATTGATAGTGGAGCCTCCATTCATGCTACATCTCAAGAGGACTTCTTTACATCCTATACAGCAGGTGATTTTGGGACGGTGAAGTTGGGTAATGATGGTTTGGTTAAAGTCATTGGTATCGGAGATGTGTGTTTGGAGATGAACAATGGCACGAGACTACTTCTTAGAGGGGTAAAGCATATTCCTGAAATTCGTTTGAACTTGATCTCTGCAGGTAAACTTGATGATGAAGGATATTGCAATACCTTTAGTAATGGCCAGTGGAAACTTACTAAAGGTGCTATGGTTGTTGCTCGTGGGAACAAGCATTCCAGTTTGTATATACTGCAGGCAAGACTCTCCAAAGGTGTTATTAATGCTGTGACAGATGAGCTCACTGCGGAATTGTGGCATAAGAGACTTGCTCACATGAGTGAGAAAGGCTTGGCAGTATTGGCTAAAAAGAATCTTCTTTCTGGAATGAATAATGCTAAAGATGTACTCATTGTTTGGCAGGGAAGCAAAATAGAGTTTCTTTCAAGAGTTCCCCACCTTCAAGAAAACAAGACATACTTGATTTGGTACATTCAGATGTATGTGGTCCTATGAAGACAAGAACCTTGGGTGGTGCCAGCTATTTTGTGACCTTCATAGATGATTGTTCAAGAAAGTTATGGGTACACTTTGAAGAGCAAAGATCAGGTATTAGATGTGTTTAAACAGTTTCAAGCCTTAGTTGAGAGACAGACTGGGAAGAAATTGCGGTGCATCAGAACAGATAATGGGGGAGAGTATTCAGGTCCTTTTGATGAGTATTGTAGGCGTCAGGGCATTCGACATCAAAAGACACCTCCCAAGACTCCTCAGTTAAATGGGTTGGCTGAGAGAATGAACAGAACATTGGTTGAAAGAGTAAGATGTCTTCTTTCACAGGCTCAGTTGCCGAGATCTTTCTGGGGTGAGGTTTTGAATACAGTTGTATATGTTTTTAATCTCACACCATGTGTTCCTCTTCAGTTTGATGTACCAAACAGAGTTTGGACTGGAAAAGATGTTTCTTATGATCATCTACGCGTTTTTGGTTGCAAGGCATTTGTGCATATACCAAAAGATGAGAGATCTAAGCTCGATGTGAAGACACGACAATGTATCTTCATTGGTTATGGTCTGGATGAATTTGGCTATAGATTTTATGATCCAGTTGAGAAGAAACTAGTAAGGAGTCGTGATGTTGTATTCATGGAAGATCAAACTGTACAAGATGTTGAGAAGATAGAAAAAGGAGTCCATCAGTATAGTGATGATTTGATTGACCTAGATCCAGTTCCTTTATCAGTACAGATGGAACAGAATGTTCAAGATGACCAACAGGGTTCAGATGATGCAGATACTCCTATGCAGGCTGAAACAGATCACCAGACTACTGATCAGTTGTCAGAATCAGAAATTCCACTCAGGAGGTCTACCAGAGATCGACGTCCTTCCACACGGTATGATACAGATAAGTATGTGTTATTGACAGATGAGGGGGAACCTCAATGTTATGCAGAAGCGATGGAAGATGGAAACAGGGCTCACTGGGTTGGTGCTATGGAAGATGAGATGCAGTCACTGTATGACAATCACACGTTTGAGCTGGTAAAGTTGCCTAAGGGTAAGAGAGCTCTGAAGAACAAGTGGGTCTACAAGGTGAAGCAAGAAGAACACAGTTCACAACCACGATACAAAGCTAGACTGGTCGTCAAGGGATTCAGTCAGAGAAAAGGTATTGATTTTGATGATATTTTCTCTCCTGTTGTGAAGATGTCTTCCATACGTGTTGTTCTAGGTCTAGCAGCAAGCTTAGATTTAGAAATTGAGCAAATGGATGTGAAAACTGCTTTTCTTCATGGTGAGTTGGAGGAAGAAATTTATATGGAGCAGCCAGAGGGTTTTGAGGCAAAAGGAAAAGAGGATTATGTATGCCGGTTAAAGAAAAGCCTCTACGGGTTGAAGCAAGCACCTAGACAATGGTATAAGAAGTTTGAGTCAGTTATGGGGGAGCATGGTTACAAGAAGACTAATTCTGACCATTGTGTTTTTGTGCAGAAATTCTCTGATGATGATTTTATCATTTTATTGCTCTATGTTGATGACATGTTGATTGTTGGCAAAAATTCTTTAAGGATTGATAATTTGAAGAAGCAGTTGAGTAAGTCCTTTGCCATGAAGGATTTGGGGCCAGCAAAACAAATTCTTGGTATTCGAATTTGTCGAGACAGGAAAGGAAAGAAGTTGTACATGTCACAGGAACGGTACATTAACAAGGTACTTGAAAGGTTCCGTATGGATAAAGCTAAAGTGGTTTCTTCTCCTTTATCTAACCACTTTAAGTTGAGATCGAGTCAAGGCCCCTCAACAGATAAAGAGAAGGAAGATATGGAAAAGGTTCCATATGCCTCAGCAGTAGGAAGCTTAATGTATGCAATGGTGTGTACGAGGCCAGACATAGCTCATGCAGTTGGAGTTGTTAGTCGTTTCCTTTCGAATCCAGGAAGAGAGCATTGGGATGCAGTAAAGTGGATTATGAGATATCTTCGAGGTACTTCCAAGTTAACACTTAGCTTTGGAAGTGGAAAACCAGTGTTAGTTGGATACACTGATTCAGATTTGGCAAGAGATGAAGACTCTCGTAAGTCTACTTCAGGTTATCTAATTACTTTCTCTGGTGGAGCAGTCTCTTGGCAGTCAAGATTGCAAAAGTGTGTAGCACTCTCTACAGCAGAGGCAGAGTTTATTGCAGCAACGGAAGCTTGTAAAGAGTTGTTGTGGATGAAGCAGTTCTTGAGAGAACTTGGTTTCAAGCAGCAGAAATATGTATTGTTCTGCGACAATCAGAGTTCTATTCATCTGGCGAAGAACTCGGCATTTCACTCAAGATCAAAGCATATTGATGTGAGGTATCATTGGATAAGGGATACTCTTAACAATAAGTTACTTGAACTTGAGAAAATCCATACAGATGAGAATGGATCTGACATGTTGACAAAAGCAGTATCAAGGGAAAAACTTGAAGTTTGTTGTTCAATTGCCGGGATGGCGGATCCCTCCACCTAATCGGGAAAGGGGGAGATTTGTTGGGCTTTCCCTCATATTTGGAGGAGCCCAAATTAGGCCCATTAGACTGTTTTTTTTTAACCCTTCTCTGATGTTGTGATGAGGCCTCTAATATCTTGATGTTGTTGATGGATGCCTCTAATATCTGATGTGTTGATGAATGCCTCTAATCTGAATTAGAGAGAACCTTGGTTTGTACCCATTATTCATTTTAGTGGAGATTAAGTGGCCTAAGGTCCCGTGGATGTTTCCTCCTGTTAACGGAGGTTTTACCACGCTAAAATTGTTGTGCTGTCAATTTGTTCATTTGTTGCTTGTTTCGTTTTGATCTCTATTTATTTGTTTCCTAAAAGTTCACACAAAGAAGGAGAATGGTTGATTCCACTGTTTAGAGTTTGGTTAAGTTTGCATTGAAATAGTGGATCTTCCAATATCTAGCTCCCGTGCGATTACTACAGCAATTGGCCAAACTTGAAATAGCATTTCTAAGGCAAATTTCACAATCCAAACTTAAAAGATCTGGAGTGCATTGTCCCAGAGCGTAAATCCTCTGAAACGCTGTAAACTTGGCTTCTTGAACAGCATATTTCTTGCCCGAGTGATCAACATCATTTGACGCTCTGGTCGCGATTTGATCAAACGTGTCTCCTAAAACCCGGTCGAACAGGGCCTTATCATCCGCATTCACAGTATTCCCGCTCCACATTAACCAGGAAATGCTTCCATCCTCCTTGGAGAAGATGGATTGATTTGAATATCGCAACATACATTGGTCTAACCAAATAGTAGC